>OX421360.1:24510502-24894414 GCA_949126925.1 Cheilosia vernalis
ACCATGTGGACGCGGAGAGTAAATTTTACAAATAATTGCTATGCTGACCCATTCGTCGTATATAGTGCGGGGGGGTTATTAAATCATGAGCAAGTCATCATAAATTCAAGCTAATAGAGTCGCCAGCAAAATTGCGGTGACAGTTGAGATGGTAGTTTATACAAATGAACGGCGTAGCCCTAAGCAACAGTGGGTAGGTTCCACAAAAATAGTTTCATGTACAGTGGACTATATTATAAGTCCTTCAGGATTTCGAATCTAGATTTGAGTAAACCACAACTGGCTGTGATTCGCGGAGTCAGTTGTCAGTGGACTTCCCTGCGAATTATGCCTGTGCTATGTCAGAGTATTCGGTGACAAATTATCCACAAATTAAAACGTCGCAACAATGGAAGAATAGCGAACATTGAGCCATCAGAAATGAGAATGTACACAACTATAAAGCAATCACCCACCTCAAAGAGTTCGAATATTTTAGCGAAAAGCCGACCAACTAGCTGCATGTTTTAAGACGGTAACGCAGGCTAAATATCGCAGACAACCTTGATTGACATAGAAATACATGGTCAAGTGGCCCCTAAATGGAAATCATAATTTAGAGAGAGAGAGTGGTAGAAGAATAAGTCCACGGGAAGATTGTAAACAATACTCCGTTTGGACATGCAGAAAGCTTAACATCTGTTCTCGTCAACTTCTCGGCCTTCTCCAAGTTAAACAGAAAAAAATAAGTGGAAGCTTGTACAATCAAATATTTCTACGCCTGTGAGAATAAAGCGTGCATCACTTAGACCGAAGTTTGAAGGGAGGGAATGACTGGTTTTTGGCCTATCCCACACTGTAGCCTTTTGGACCTAGCCACCGGCTATGTTAAAGCTGACACCGTATTCTTCAAGACGATGTTTTTCAAATTTGTATGTTAGCGGATTCCTACTCAAACAAATAGGTGTCTCGTCCACAACCAACTGCTGTGTATGATTGTGAATGCTTTTACTCTGAAGATTGCGTGAATCAAAATAGTGCCATGGTTCCTTTCAAGAAAGAGCGGAGCAAGAGTAATAATAATTCCGATTATCTAGTTTGTTTCCTTTGCATTTGAAAGGTTTCTCATTCTTTTTCAAAAGATCCACTAATTCGATTGAAACATCTTCCACCATGTTTTCTGATACATAAAAGACTCTTCAATCCCTCACTTTATGGAATGAATTCCATGCTAGCTATCAATGGGGGTAATGGATAAAATTAAATAAGTATATCATCTCCTACTGTAACATGCTATAGATTACATTACTTCAGGTCTATGTACTGTAGTTAAAAAGGACTTGCTTATAAACTTCGACTGCACGTTGTAACAAAGAAATTCCCAATGAAAAACTCCTCAGGGCTTTTAACTAAATCAGAAATTCGGAAGCCTTCGAGGTGGAGTTTTTTCTATTTGTTTCTAGTTTAAAAACATCCTTTTCATTTTTAATCCATAACCACCGATAACACCGACATACGAGTATGACCCCTTGTTGATTAGTTCCTGGTAGCGTTTCGACATATAACCGTACTATGTTTAATTAAATATATCCGACTCATATAGGCGTAGCCGATCCTGTTTTGCATTCAAAAAAAAAAAAAAAAAATAAAACATACATAGAATGATTTTACTGAATGTAAAATATTGGCCACACAATCATAACAGCATAATGCAAGTGCACCTATATGTGTATGGATGAAACACATAATTTTGCTTGAATTTTAAAATGAATGTGTATACGAAAAAAAAAAATATCCACACAAAGATGACGGAAAGGAGGAATGGCAAAAGGTTGCAGAATAATTATGAAAGGATAACTTGAGCGTGTTGCTTTTCTGTCAGATAAGCTGTTTTCCATTCAGTCAGTCTTTTTGTGTGCTGGAATCCTTTTGTGCACTGCACAAGTATCTTATTGTTATTTCTAAGCATCCATTTTTTCAAAGAGAGCCTAGCTCGATCTAATATAATGGTAGGTACACACTTAATTATATAATGTGGTATACGTTGTTAGCCGAATATGATTTATGGGTTGTAGAGCTCTCCAGCCTTTGACCTAAATTATTGTTGTAAATGTTTAAAACTTGTGTAATCCAGTTGAATAGGAAGAGATGTGTATTTTTAAATTGATAGTTATATAGGGAAATATAAATTACTTTTTGTAAATGTCACATTTTAGTTTGAAAAGTCTCAAGTCGTTTATACGAGTATATTGAGAAAACGAGACAGAAAAGATGTCAGAAAAGGAACAGCTGCTAAGTCGTAAATTTCATTCTAATTTGGATTAGTGATAATTAAATGTCGAGCTTGCCTTACGACAGTTCCCCTTGGTATTCCAAATTGGGAACTGCAAAATGGTACAGGCAAGTGTATCATCAACTTTCTGTTACTTACTTCTGGGGGAGCGAGGAGTTTCTCAGGAACTGTAGCATACAATACTCTATGATACTGGAGCAAGTATTCTGAACATTTGCAATGGATTGCTCGTGGGTGTATTATTTTCCATTTCCTAGATATGATCTAGAGAAAAATCTTGGACGGCTTTTTGGATATCTGGGGATTGACTATGAAAGTACGTTATTTGTTTTAATCTAGTCGGCTCCACTTGAAAATCGTACAGTCAAAGTTGTTTGCCTGTACACTCACCGCCATGGTTATGGCTTTTATTTAAAACAAATGTAGTATACGGTCTCCCTATATAATTATCTGATAACTAAATCTTGTCCGTTGAATTACCTCTTTACAAATATACCAAAGGCCGTTCACAATTTCTTTATAACAGCTGTTTGGACCAACAACTTTAATTTTAATGATCATTAAACTTTCGGTTCAGATGGAATCTTATCCGTCTGTCTTTGGAAACGTATATTTCTTTATACCCAGATGGAACTTTTGTTAAAGATCATCCACTGTTGGGATACGTCATTATACAAATATACAGAGGCTAATTCACTTTCAGCCAACTTTCAAAGAGTGCAAAAAGATCGTCCTTTGAAACCACCGATCCACATATTTGAATTCATTCTCATGAGTCATCTCGTATTAAAAAACGCAAAACATCTTCCAAATGACCGTCGGTATGGTGACATGCATATAAAATTTCTTTTATCTATCGCTTACTTGAAACCTCATTTTCAAATGTCAAATGACTTGACGTTGATTACATATGAGCGTTTGCTCGGTGACCTCCGAAAGGGCCTCATGCTTTGGAGCTCCGACTGCCAGCAAATGTCAGCGGATACTGAGAAGATGGATAGGTACTATTGCACTTGCACTCACATCAAGGATCAGTCGGTCGGTTGTGACGACTGCTATTTGAAATCTCATTGTGAAATCTTGGTTAAAAGGAGCAATTTTGAAAAATTATACTAGTTTGTGCTAAATATCTCTGGATAATCAAAAAACTTAATTTTTATAGGACTTTTTGCAGGGCGCTCAATACATAACGTAACGAATACAGCAGTTGACGTTGACAGGTTTTTTGGATACAGTATAGGTTGACACCTCCTCTGTTCAGTAGCGGTTTCCTCCCTTCCAGTTAGTTGTTTCGAGAACGATTTTTTTCTCCAAACATACGAGTAGCTATAGGTATAATAAATTCACAATATTTTACTGCTTTTAAGGGCTCTCTTCAGTTGATACTTGTAAATCAAAGTAAATGAAAACCTAACTTTTTGTTAGTGTAAAGTTTTTGTGAATTTTTAAAGGACTTAAGGTTTTGTTGGAGTACCTAGATTTTTTTTCCGAAAACTTGAAATTGTATAAAAATTTAAGCCATTACAAAAATGGCAATATGTAAAATATTATTAATTTAAATTTAAATTTTAAAATTATCTGGTAGTAAATATATTAAATAAGTCGGGTGCCAATAACTTGGTCATATGGGACCACTGTTGTTACCACTGCCAATAACTGTAGGTTAAAGGGTTTTCGAATATTTTTGAATTACAACTAGCTATTGCGAGAATTTTTTTTTTTAATTTTAGAATTACAATAATTTTGTTTTAAATTTACTAGTTAAATGCAAAAACTATTTTGAATCTACTTTTTTTAAATTAGTGGATTTATATGTAATATATTAATAGGTATATTTTATTTTAACATTAAATTTTCAAACTGTCTTTTGTTTAACATTAAATGCATTTCAATATTTAATAATTATTTTTGGGTGCCAACCACTGTAGTTCTGTAGAGTGACAACTACAGTACAGGGATGCCAAGTTCTTGAGAGGCATTTTTTATAATGCATAAGATAAATTTTGACCTCCCATTTCGGTTTTTGTTTGGGGGGTTTCTTTGGGGCTTTTTATAACATATCGATACCTTCCCGGAAGAATGTATTAAGCGACAATTTTTACAGAACATGACTTTTTGGCATGCCTTACAAATTGTGCCAAGCGCCACGTTTTAATCTTGGTTTGACGTTTCTACCATTGATACAAACGACACTAGAGAGAAATACAAATTGTAGTATCCGTCAAATTTGCTGGGTAGATATTTGTTATACCCTGTTGTTTGTTGTAACCACCAAAATTTTTATGCTAAGCGCCATTATATAAAAAATAATTGTACTATGCGACACATCCCACGAGAAAATAATTTTGCACATGGCGTTTAGTTTAACTGATATTGTCGCTTAGAACATAGTGCCACCGAAAAGTTGTTCCATTTGCAGTCGCTTGAAACATTTTTGCCTAGACATTATTAACGTTATTTGGAAATAAAATTAACAAAAGATGATTTTCGTGACTGGGAAAAAGAATCTTTAAAATATTTTCCAACGCAGGGAGTTAAAACTATTGCTTGCGAGAAGCAAGATATTTTACCAGAGACTGACGAAGAAGACAACTATCGGAAAAATATATGTGTTTATCTGAAGATTTTCTCAAATACTTTTTTGATAAAAAACTATTTTAACTTTGTTTTTAGTAAAAACTGAATAAATAAAAAGGAATTAAACGACAATTTTTTGGAAATAGTGGTGAGTTTTGCTTATAGTGACTAGATCCAAGCCTAGCAAAAAGACGACAAATTGAAGAACAAAAAAAAACATAAATTTTAACAAATTCAATATTATTGCAAAAGAATTTGAGCTGTCAAATGAGTAGGTTTGTTCAGAAGTGGATGACGAAAAAAATGTCTGAATTTGTGTTCAAATAAAACTTTTGTTTGTAGTTTTGTGGTGTCGAAAAATTCCGTAAACTGAGAATTCCGAGAAAGTGGACAAATTGGCCTTCCTCTGGACTTGCGAATCAAAGAGTTTATATAGATTTAGAGAATTCCACCTACCAAACTCACAATAATTAAACACAACAAAGGGTCGAGTATATAACTCCGAAAGCGTTATATCCACATCTGAATATGTATAAAGTACCGTCTATAATGACTTTGTTGACAAACAGGCCTGAAGTGGTTTAAATCGAATACAGGCTAAGCAAAGACGGCTAGGAAATGCCATGATTAACATTCGATCAAACACTGCTGGGTTCCTGGGATAGGCCTATATGGAAGGTAACGAAAATACAAGTGATTTTGCTGGGTTGGGTCGGAAATAAACACCAGTAATGCGATAGGCAGTCACATTCATTGGTGTATTAAATAACTATAATCGACGGCATGATAAAGTAAACAACTCGCTCTGAGCGTCTATAGGAAGGGCTATTTTACTGTTCGGCCAAATTTAGACAAAAAGATAGCGACGAACTTCCTGAAATCCTTTAAACGATGCTATGCACACATGACTACTGCTTTCGGACTTGCTTAAATACCTGTATAACTTACAAGAATTTTAACAATTGTTCTCATTCAGCTATAATTTCATAACTTTTCCACGTTTAATAGGTTTCACTACTCTTTTTCGCAACCCTATCAAACTCATTGAAGCAATTTAGTATCTCGGGTAATTGTTCACCTTCTGGTCAGCTAAGAGTTGTGATTTCACGCCACTAATCACTGGCAACTGAAAGTCATGGCTCGACTTTGTCCATAAAAGCCAGCATGTCATTAGCCGTGTGAAATACAAGTGTTATTAAACCCTAACACGCCTACTGGACCTTTTAAATTGTTTTAATTTCGAAAAGAAAATATTTACCCAACGAAACTAAAGCGAGACTCAGTACGAAGCGAAAAATGCAAACAAACTTTAATTATAACAAAATCCCACTCAAAACAAAACCGACGAAAAAAAAGACTTCACAAAAAAACCTCAACAGCCGGTGAGCTCCCCATTTTAATATCCCTTAATCTAGCGGCATTGCACTCCTGTGGTGTTTTTAAATCCATCTAAATGTCCGTGATTTTTTTTTGTTGCTAAATATTTACGTGGAAAACTCACGTTATTTATACACTGGCTGAGAAGAAAAAAAAAATGTGTAAACTATGCTCAACATGGTGTCAAATTGGCGCCGCTGCAGAAAAAAGAACACCAGCGCCATCCTCTTGGCGACTATACAAAATGTAAATGAGCAGACAACATCTTCTTAAGCAGGCTTCACATCTTGCCTCAAGCATTTTCACAGCTCTGCCCAGTATCCTTTTCACTTAATTCAAGCGCATGCCCCCTCCCGCCATCCGCTGTTATTATAGTGTTAGGGGTGCGCAAGGGAAAAAACTCCGCAATTACATTTCATATCCTTAGCATAATCATTGTCAAAGGTGGATTTGCATAGGCCTGTTTAAAGTAAACAAATTTAGCTTCTCCCGAAAGGGTTTAGCCGTCAACTTTACCTCCGCATATTGTTGACACTCGACATATTCATTCAATTTCGTAAAATGAGCAAAAACTCTTCACGGTCGGAATAATAACACGCGCAGTGGCATCGCTCTTTTATAATCCTTCTGACAATCCTGCTGGATATTTGCTAAGCAGCAACGTTTAGTTGGAACGAGCTATGTACATGGAGAAACGCCGTAAATTAGATCAGAGGTAATAACAGGTAAATTATGCATTTGACTTTGAGGGCGCACATCTACTACGTGCTGGCACTGGTTCATGTGTAAATATAAATGTTGGGCTTTAATGTAATTCACTTAAACAGTGTGCGGATTTTTTTTTTCGCGGTAAAAATTCATCATGAAAGCGATTTTTTAAACGCTCGGGCACTCGTCACAGCTTGCACAGTATCGTGGTAGGTCAACTTAATGAAATCACTTTTTTATTTGTTTTAATTTACCCCTTGTAATTAAGGGTATTTTTATAGCCCATTCGGGATATTTTATTGCGACAGGAAAGATGTGTATAGCGTGTTCTTGAAGCGCAAAAGTGTTGGGATTAAGTCATGGGTTTTTATATTTAAAACCAATTATAGCTTTAAAATGAGAACGCGAATTAATTGAATCGATTAGGTGCTTGCTCTAACATTTATTTTAAAATTTGACACCACAGTTTTTGAGTCTATAAGTGACAGCCAGACCAATATTGATTTTTTGTTATATACACGCAGAAATTTTAACATTAACCGAGTGGAATTTTTGCTCGGTTAAAAAAAAAGTGTTAAAAACAACTAAGTCTCTGTAGAAAATAAACGAGTATTTGTTGTTGAAAAGTTGCGAGTTTAAAAGGTTAAATCATACTGTTAAAAATAACACACTTTATCAGTTGGTATCAACCATGTTACTCTGTTGTTATTAATTTGTTTGTTATTTACGACCGAGAAAATTTGGAGAGGAAATTGATAAATCGGTTATTTTTAACCGAGTTTTGTTAAACAAGTTGACTCGGTTATTTTTAATTCACTAACTCTGTAAGAGCTATATTAACAGTATCACTTAGTAGTTTTTAACCGAAAGCTGGTTGATTTTAAATAAGATATAAGTCCACTAATTTAAATTGTTATATAACTATGCAGAAGTACTCGTATTTTTAAACATTAGATTTAGATTAGATTAGATTAGATTAAGATTTTATTCAGCATTCTATATGTTGCTAACATTTTTGAGTTTTTACTAATCTTATATGACATCTCAAAAGCCGTCTGTCAGATTAACAGTTTTATGATAATATACTTTATTAATAATTATTTTTAAGCATTATGTCAGCCGCTTAACAAAAATGAAAATGAAAATTGAAATGAAGTTATCTAATTTCAAAAGTGTTTCAAGTTTTTAACAGATTTCAATTTATTGCACTTTTATGGTGCCTATACAAATTTTGTTTCTTATCGGACTTACTGTCATCCTAGTAGGTACCAACATAAGTAATCTTCAGTACAAAGGATGAACATTTTATTTAAATCTTACTAGAACACAAAATTTAAGGTGCTATTAGACCTTTGAAACTTTACATGGGCAGTATCAATTTAGAGAAAAGTCCTTCAAAGTGAATTGCTTTTAAATGACCCCACAATCCCCTTCTGCGGGTAACATTTGCCTTATGAGATATACATAATTTAATTAATATTCGAACATCAAATTTTATCAACAAGGTAGGTAAGGGGAAATAATATAGAAAGGGTTCATATGTTGGTCAGTATAGAACGATTGTGGGTAAAAATTAAATGGAATTAAGTATTAGGTTAAAGTAAAGAGGGTTTAAGAAAATATAATCAGCAATGCCAATATAAGTTTGATAAAATATTTTCTAAAAATGTACCCGTCCACTCCCACTTTTCTCTGAGTTTTCGGCTATAAGCCCAGAGAAATTGAAATATTTACATTTAATATTATAAAACGATTTAATGAAACAAAAATAAATGAATAAAATGAAAAGTAGGTTTTTGTAGGCGGGAAGAGTCTGTTTTTCATAACCGAAACATAGAGTTGTTTGGCTATACGTTTTTCTATTGAACCAATTGCAGATTACATCACTTCATTATGCCCACCTTATACCAAATTAATGTTAATTTATTTTCACTCTATTTTTATTCATTGTATCCAAAATTGCTTAAAACTGTTCCTAAAAAAATATACCAAGCTTTACTGGAGTGTGGTCAAATATTGGCCGTTGGTTTTCCTAATGTTTAAAAAATACGCATTCGAGCTTTAGGGGTCAATTAAACTTAAATCCCCGTTTTTAGATAGCTTTTGAACCGATGAACTACTTCCTATATGTATATATAACTGCAGTTGGTAAGTGTAAAGATAGCATGTTAATTTGCTTGTTTTTTCTTTTGATGTTGTTTTACTACCTCTGTTAATGTTATTCACTAAAGATACGCTCTAGTACAATCATGTCTGAAAATTTATTAGAAAATTCATCTGTATCTACCTCTTTTACTTGCAGAACACTATCACGTAAACTCAAACCCCATCTAGTAGCGGAAGGTGTCAAATCATATATTAACCGGGCTCAAGACCCCAAACATTCTTCGCAAGATCAGCAACCTAACATGGAGTTTTTACGTGGTGTCTATGCGTTTATGCAAGTGAGTAGATCATCGGTGAGTGTCGCTACTTTACTAATTGCCTTACTAATCATAAAATTCTTTTTTTTCTATTTCCTTATAATTTGCTCTCGACCAAAAAAATGAAAATAAAACACCCTAAACAATCGAGCAAACAAACTATATTATATCAAGAAATTTGAAGAACTTTGTCTATATAATTACATAGAAAAGTAACTTTAGTTATAAAAAAAAAAAACTGATCGCAAAAAAAAATGGAGAGAAAAGCAAACAATATGCCTGATGGCGCGAGTAGTACAAAAAAAAAAAAAAACACACACTAAAAGGATACTTGATATTAGCACTAACAATAATAATTCTTGTTTTTTTTTTTTTGTTATTATTACAACTCTCTTAGCAAAACTAAGTGTACCCTTAACAGTCTTTTTCGTTTCATAAAAAAACTTGTATTACAGACAAAAACATCAGATTATCTTTAAGATTCATTTACAACTAAAAATAAAAATAAAGCTTAGTGAAAGAAACCGCGAAAATACAGAAGAACAGAAAGCAAAAAAGGACATAAATTAACTATGCAACATTATTCATATTTCAAAAAAAAAAAAAAAAAAACAGTTTCTCATCATAGTTATTATCATTATACTTTTTTATTTCATATTTTTTATTCTTCTTCTTCTTTCCACTTCTTTGGCTGTGTGTTGTAATTCGGGGGCCTGTCTTATCCTTACTACTGCCACCCACCCCGTATCCGAAATGCTGTGTGTATGGCGTGCGTATCTCCTCAAAAAAACATATAAACGTACTATATTTTATCACAAACGATTAAACAGACCAAAGCTAGAGACTAGAAGCAAAACCAAATATATAAATATATAGCAAAATCCGATGCGCTACATAAATAAAAAATCCACGCGCTACGTGAAGTCATAGCCAGTTGCTGAAACAGTAAGAACCATACTACCCTACCGAACAGACATTACAAATAATACATTTTGTTGGGTTAACCGTAAAACACAAATGGAAAGTGGACAATGGAAACGAGCAAACGAGCAAAAATATAAATATATATTAAAACAAAGAAAACAGAAATTACATTGTCAATTCATAGTTACATTTTTTCAATCTCAAAAAAAAAAAAAAAATTGAAACGTCTAGCATTCACATTGAATACAAATATATGTAGATACATGTATATATATATATAGATAGAAAACAGAAGCAAATCTACCTCAGTAAATCACTTATAAAAAAAACTTTTAAACACCTATATACACTACAACTGAATTTACTGTATATATCGATCAAATTTTGTTGGAAGTGCACAAGTTATGAAAACTCCCTCCACAACGAAAAATCAAAAAATGCAACTCTAAACAACGAGTGTATCTGTGAAATTCCAAAACACAAAACAAAAACAAAACAAATACGATAACAAAATGGGAATAAATGGCATTTTTCACATACATTCCCGGAACAATAAGGAACTCGCAAACAAACCCCAATGGAAAATTGCAAAATAAATTCAAACAAAATATACAAAAATCGTATCCACCTACATTCAGATATCGATAACAAATAAATAATAATAAAAAAAAAAAACACAAAAACGCGTTGAGTTTTCTCTTTTCGTGGAGAGAAAAAGCTCGCAGAAAACGTTGAACATTTTCGAAAAGCGAAAAAAATGGTAAAGTTAAAACTTTTTTTTAAATTCACAAACAAAAATTTATTTTCCTACTTTCTTTATTTTTTGTTTATACAATTCTCAAGAAAATGAAAATAAATTTCACGTTTTTTTAAATAATCAATTACCTTTCCTTTAAATAAAATCAAAATTAAAAAAAAAAATCTCTATATAAATACGTTAAATGCCCAATTGATAATTTTGATTTAAACATAATATTAGCTTCCTTACAAAGTTTCCCTTAGCATAGCCAAACAAAAAAATAATAAACAGAAAAAAAAGTTTTCCAATTAAATAAGAAACATATATAAATTCAACTTTCTGTGGGGATGCAAATGAAAATATATACTTATTAAAAACAAGCGAACGAAACCAATCGATATTTTATTTACAAAAAAAATCAAAACGTTCCCACTATTCTCCTTCGACATTGGGGGCGGGACACCAAAATACAAAACGCAAACGAAAATATTCTGAGTGTCCTGCACAAAGCTAACTAATAATAAACTTCGATGAAATACGAAAAATGAAAATATAATCTTTTTGCTCGGATGCTTAACATAATGCTGTCTACTACGTTCTCGAACACTTTTTGCACCTTTTTATGCATAGATACAAGTTTTGTATGAATATTTATATATAATTTTTTTTTTTTACAAAAACAAATGAAATGTATTACGTTGCAGTTAGAAAACTCAATGTAAGAGGGGGTTAGGACGCTCTCCATTTCGCCACAAGTTATACGATTGTCATGTCTATTTTCTATAAGTTAAGGAAAAAAACAAACAAAAAATGTGAAAAAAATCGAATCGAGTTAAAATGACATTATCGGTAACAATATTAGATAAATTTGTGTGTCAAGTTTGTCCTAGAAATGGAGTGAAGATTTTTTTCTTTAATTGACAATCTAACGTGCTCTTTTGCCGCGTATATCTGTCTGTGTGTGTGTTTGTTATTCAAAAAGCGTTTATTTAAAATTAATCAACACAGTAATTTATGTAAAATGCACATATGCAAGGGAGACAAATTGAAGTTTTGTTTAAAAAAAATGCTTAGTGATGTAGTTCGCATGGGCTTTAACTATTTGGGATGTAGGTAACAAGGTGGGGCGTTAAAATTAAGTGAATAGCAAATAATAACATTGTAACAAAAACAATACCTTACCTTACTTAGCACTTAGGTTGGTGCACTTGTTTGACTTCCTTCTAAAGTCAGGTAGACGTCTTTCTCTTTCTATTCTTCAGTCTAAGGTTTCGAACTGCTTCAGCGAAAAGTTATTAATAAATTTTTTAGCTAAATCTTAATAAGTTTTCTTATCAAAACTTTGGTTAGGCTGATAGATAACTATGTTCTCAATTTTATGGGGTAATTCACATTAGTTTTACAAATTGTGACGGGCTATAACAACTATCGTATTTGGTTTACAATAATTAGCCTTAGTAATCGACTCATTTATTTTATTTTTTAAATGATTGCCATTAGAAAATAATCCCGGGCCGAATTAGCACATCTAAAAATGGTTAGTAGATGACATTTTGATTGAACTTGTTATTGTTTTGCATGTAAGTTCACAAAATTCAAAGACGTATTTGTCGTCCACGTTTTTGTGACCTTGCTTTTGATTTAGGGCCCTTTTAGTGCTCGCGCGAGTCCACTTGCTTGACGAAAAACCCCCATTAGATTCCAATTGATCAGGTTCGACTGCATTAAGACGGTCATGAATAAAATGTTTTCGTAAGCGAATGAGTACATTACACGGAAAAAAAATGCTATGATAGCAAAGGTAACAGATTTTTTGGGTTGTCGTACCGACTATGGGGTTATTTTGGAATCGAATTTTATGAAATGCTAGCGGACCCCCGTCTGCATTGCTAGGCGTTTAAATTCAAATTTCAATAAAATGTTGCTGCAATTTGATACGGATTTCTTATTCAAGTTTGAAAAACATAAAATATTTTCATCTTTGTGATAAATGTTTATTCAAACAAAATCGTGGGTGTATGTTGTATCTTACGTAACGTAATCAACGGATTCAGTAGAAAGTGTAGTGCCTGTGTAAAACCTAGCTTATGAATTTCGCAGTCTCAGGTTATACTCCTGGTTGATACTGACGATTTTAAAATTTACAAATTCAAAAAATTTGTATTTCAAACAATTCACTTCCGTTGCCAACCCCGATCACAATTTTCGTAACACATTAAACAGTTCGCTTCCCAGCTCCTGCGTGCCCATAGAAGTAGATATTCACTTGTAGAACTAAGTTGAAAAAATAATAAAATGTTTATAATGTCGAGTACAGCCTGACATATCCAGTCCAAAACTATCCTGCCTTTCAAGCTGCAACCAACAAAACACATCCACAAAATTTTGATTGAAATCGGTTGAGGGGTTTTGAGATGGACAACATCGCTCACTAAAGTGCCTATAGGTAACTAATGGGCTAATTCACATACAAAGATTGAATACAGTAAAATCCCGATACGTGCTTTACCTTAAATGCCCTGTTTTGATAGGCACTGATGCGGATTAGGCAGTTTAAAAAAAAAATACACTTAAGTGCACATAGGCACTTATCTCTAAATTTATAAAAAAAAATTAAAACATATTTTGTTTTATAACAAAAAAAAAACAATTATGTAGTTTTATTTTAAAAACTAAGAAAATACATAAATTAACTCTCTAGTATCTGTAACCTTTAAAAAGAAAACTTTGTATTTGTGAAATAAAATAATCAGTCATTTTGGTTTGTAGGTACTGCGTTGTGGAATCTGATTTCAATCTTTTCTTATTTTTGATTTTTAAAGCATGAAACACAAGGAATTATCTACTTCGTATAAAATGTCAAATAAGTCACTCAATTGACTTATCAAAAGGTTCGGTGTCAGTCTTACCGACATTTATTTATGGTGGACAACTTTGAAGGGATTGGCGAAATTGGCTTGACTTTGTGCTCTCGTCTCTTTGCATGAATTTTTTTTGTTTGGTTTAAAATCTGGTCTTTGGCCAGATCAGCTAGAATCTCTATTAAAATACGGCATTCTGTATTTGACACTTCCAAGAATCACATGAGTAACAGTTGACACCAGCAGTTCATTTCGACACCCCTTTTGTGATGGGTTTGTGGCATAGCTAATAAACAGCTCACAGATATAGGGAACTAGGCGAACCTAGTTACCCTGATGATTCGTTATATTAAAAATCCCTTCATTTTGCATCTATCGTGAAATGAATAACGAGGGAATACCAAAACTTTTTCCATTACAAACTTGTTAGGGTCAATGGCTCATTCCGGAAATTACTCCATTTGAACGGTCATAAAAATGACGATTAAAATTCAAAAATACGGTGGTAACTAATCTTAATCTTCGATCGAGAAGCAAAATATAAATATAAGGTAAATAAAATATTATTTAAGAAATTAGTAGGTACTGATCCAGTTACTCCCATAATATAACAATAATCAAAACAATATTTAACTGCATTTTAGATGGATGAATATTTATATTTATTTACGTTGTATAGACTTGCTGCAAACACATAATACAACTATTATTTTAATGTTAGTGCTTGTACTGTGTAAAACTATGTGTGTAGTTCAATGTTACCTAGTTAGATATAATATTTTTGTACATCATGAGTGCCCAAGTTGAACTGATCATTGTCTAAATTAATTATAAGAAAATACATCCTTTTCCTAAGCACCCACTTGTACATAGGAACTACGTACTGATCAGCTCGGCTTTGTACTCGTATAATACCTACCTATGTGTGTATTTTATGTTATCAATAACATGCATTCGTTATATACGTATACATTTTTTTTTTGTATTAATTTCTAACGGACAGCATATATGTTGGCAATCGAGCAATTATGATTATTATATTCATTAACAAAAACATTTTTTTTAAATTTATTTAGATATGTTTTAAAAAAACAAAATCACTCAAATGTGACAACAAACAATTCCATGGGTTAATTGTTTACGAAAAGTAAACCACTTTATTCTGCACTGAAATTTCGATAATCTGTGATAGAATTGAAAAAAATAAATATCTAATAATAATAAATCACCTGTAATGCTATTTGTCTTCAAAATGAGTAAATAAATATATATATGTACTGCACCTTTAAACCAATTTTCCTTTAAGAGAAAGTCCTTAAAACTATTTTAACAAAACAGGCACAAGTAAGATGATATACCTACAACACCAAACCACGTAAACCACTATAGCTAAATGTATTTGTTTTGAATTACAACAACAAATCACAATAATTTTGTTTAACCCTCTCACTATTAAAAATATAAAAATATAATATAAAGCAAATGTGTTTGAACTGTTTTTTTTTAGCGTCTTCAGTCTTTTGCTGCTATATTACCACCACAACTATTTACTACCACCTTTTATTAAATAAAAATAAATTTAAAAAAAAAAATAGCCGTATAAAAAGCTAATAGCATTCACTTTATTTACAATTCGGACTTGAACTTATTTTTCTAAAATTGAATATTTAATTTGTTTTTCAAAATTGATTTTCTTAGAACACTGCTTGAGGTAAGGGTATAAAGAATAGAACGATGAAAAGCTTCTAACTCCGTATTTAGTCGTGTGCAAATAATCTTCAATTTAACAACTTTATTTAAACAATATTGTGCTAATGAGTAAAATCCAACTAAATAGAGAAACAAACAATTGATAATGATATTTGAAAGCTGATACATCTGCGAGGGTATAACTTTTATGACACAATCTGAAGTCGTTTATTGACGCTCCAATATTGTCAAATGCTGTCAACAAAGTTCTGTGCAGGTAGAGTTTTAGATGACGCTAAAAGCTGCTCGAGTTCATGCTTGTTTGACGCATGTGTCTAAAAAAAAGTTTCAAAACTTTGGGCTGAAACATTTTTCTTTTAAAATTGCGTGCTGATTTTGATAAAGTGACAAAAACTATTGTCCTCAGCAATTGTATGTACAGTAAAACACATTGCGTGATACATATAATCATATGTAGTTACTATAGGCTAGATTTTACGAACTAACAATGGCGAAACTTTTCACATAAAACAAGCCATTGTGAACTACAAACTAGTAAGTGTGAAGACTAAAAATGATAAGGCCAATTAAATTTCAAAATAAAATGTGTGCGCAGTGGTCAGTGTGCTGGACTATTTAGTGATGTATCTCAGATTAGACCCATGGAGCGGAAAAGTTTGCATCTGTTTTTTCGAGCGTATGACTATCCACCGCCAAATCTTAAAATTTACTGACGTTTAAGCCCAATTAGTTGTGAGACATATCCATATGTACTCTGATACATGGTCCATATTTGTCGCTTGCGGATTTTATATACCTTAATGTGTATGTATTTTTTTTGCATAAACTTAACGTTATGCCCACTTTACTAAAGATGATTTTCCGTACCGCAGATTAAAGGCCCAGGGTACAAGCGCTGTAACATTTTTTCCCCATCATAAGAAAGCAAATCAAACACAAACCGAACCCTTAAATTTAAGTTCCAAGTTTCTCAAAGAAAGCTTGTGCGCCCTAACAAGGTTTCCATCAGTATGTCCGGTCTAGATTTTTTTTTCAGGCCACTTCCCTCTTCTCATTTATGTGATGTCACACAACATCTACAACTGTATTCAACTGACAGGTGTGACATGCCAGATGATAGAAACGATAAGCAACGCATATGCCGGAAGCGGTAGGTAAAGAGGCTTTACTCTGATTTCACCAATTAAGAGTTAGCACATTCATTGATTGCAACTTTGACGACAGTCAGCCAATCAATCAAAAATGCTAAAGTCTGAATAACTGATCTGTAAAAACATTGTGTACAAACAATGATATGGATTTAATTGGACTGTCCCTTTATTGAAAACGTTGATATCCTTCAACGCAACTGACACATCGGATTTGATGCATTTAAACAAGTTCAAGTTGTGGACGCACGCATCACTTCATTAAAGATGTAGATGTGAGCCTTACACAAAATTTTTCTTTCTCAAGAAACTGACAAAAAATATTAAAACACGACCTAGTTAAAGTGAGTAGGATATTGCGTCACAACTCTTATTGCTTTAACACTAGGCCTTGTAGACAACCCTCATTCTTTTCTGAGAAAACGCAGCTTCACATAAGAAAGCTAAAAACATGCACCTGCCTTCACCTCTACTTAAACAGGACGGCTTTCTTTAATCAGTTTTAATTCGAGTTAACCCCATTTAGGTACTCGACAGGCATTGAAACTTCCCTCGTAATAAAGCCAGGTACCTCCACAGATGTATGACTTTTCAAATATTTGCAATTTATTCTATGTAAACAATTTTTTCTTTCCTATATGGGTAACTTTAATATATCTCTAAAAAAAATGCTTTTTATGCATCCTTTTTATTTTTGGTTAAGTTAAGTTTTTGTTTTTCTTTTCGGTGCTGCCTCTAAAATTGGAATCTCCTTAGTTTTACGCAAAGAAATAAAAATCAACTCTCTCTTCCTCTTTCTTTGTAAGCCTTTTTTATTCAAGACAAAATAAGTTTTTTTTTTATTTTCTTCTGTTTGGTCCTGTATGCTTTCTTTTCCATATGCAAGGTAATTTGAGTCTAGGAAAGTTCTTGTCGTAATGATTCGCTTCTTGCTTCCATGCCACAACACAACACGACAGTAAAAATACGCAAAGTACAAAGTTTGGCAGAAGAAATAAAGTCTTGCTTTGTTTTATATTTTTGGATTAAAACTTTTCATTGAATGCATTTACATAAGCCATAGACGGTTGGGTTTTTATTTTTATTTTTTTATACGAAAATCTCTTTGGAGCAACGCTATTTCTTAATTTTAATCCTTTCCCTGTCAAACAGGTAAACGTCCACACCAGCAAAATGTTATCATAATTATTCTTTTATTTTTTTGTTCAACAAAACCTGTCACTGTACCTACATATTTTAAGCGAAACGTTAAACTTGTTGACGTAGAAAAAAAAAAGAAAGAATGTTTTTAATCGAAAAGTTTTTCTCCCAGCCACTATAAAAATAATAATAAGAATAACTGTCGTGTACCATAATGGAACTGCTTAGCGCGTTGCTGCTTTGCTTAACTATTCTATTTCACGTGGAATTTTGTTGCTTTGGTCACAATAATTTTCGTAGACAATTTTCAGTTAAAGTTTGGTAAGAGTATCTGTATGAATATTGCACTGCGGCTAAAATAGACACCAGAGCAAAAGTTATCACGGAAGTTAATCTTCTCATGTAATTCTTTTATAGTGCACTTCTGTATAATTAAAACGCAAATTGTTTTGTATTATTTGGTTTGGTAGACTAATTATTAATTTGTGATTATATTTGTTTGTATATTTGTAATAGAAATAGTGTGAGTAATAATATAGGAAGCTACATCGTGTATTTGGATATCAGTGTCATGTGTTCATATCCTAGACCTAGAGTATCTATTTTAAAAGAGTGTGTCAAGAAAATTCGTTGTAACTTGTTACAGATAAATTAATAATGTTAACGAGTATAAATATTGTTTAAGGTAAATGAGTGTATTTTATATTATTCCTATATATTTGTGTGTGTGTAGACTTAAACTTTAAACGGAGTTGGTATTGCAGAGTCCAAACTCTTTGGAGTGCGGAGGGGCCCATCAGGATAGTGCTGCTGAACTGTTTACTAAGCATCACTTTGCGCTATTAACTTAGAATGTTAGTTATGCGTTAAATGTTATTTATTTTTCACAAAAAAAAAAATCTAGGGATAGGTATAATATTAGTATACCTGATATACGGAAACACTCTATACTACTACCACACCGGATTTGCTATGAAAATTGTTTTTAATACACCTAAGGACTTCACATACTTAAACGAAATTAGGGAAGTAAAGGAAGACTGGATTGACAAAATTAATCCCACAAAGTTAGCATTGACCATAATGATGTCGAGCGACTTTAAAAAAAATTGTAGAGGGCTAAAAAAAAAGAATTCTGAGTGGGGCAATGCAGTCCATTGCCAGTCCATTGCAATATCATTAAAAAATAAATTGCACGACTGGGTTGCACGAAACTTTCTCGTTTAGTGCGAGTCTGACTGACTTTCAGATTCTTCAGCAAATCGAAAATTGAGGACACAATAGTTTTGAAAACATCCATTTGACTCTTAGTTTGCTTTTTGGTAAAAATTGTTACCACCGTTTTCCGGTAACCTGCAAAAAAAACTAAATTTAAAAAATTTTTTTTTTTTCAAAAATCCATTGTACGACAATAGAACTCGAGAAAAACTGAGTTTGCTTTAAGTTATAAATTACCACATTAGATACCTTAAGAATAAATTTTTGTTACAATCGTATAGGTAGAACGTTTTCGAGATATGTCGAAATTTCAAATGATCTCTCGTAGTGACTCTTAACCAGCGTTGCCGCTGAAAAATTTCAAAAAGGGGTATAAAAAGCAAAAAAAAAAGGGGCCAAACAGAGACAATTATTTTTATCAAAAAACTAATTTATTCATCACGAAACACTTATTTTCATAATATGTTTGCATTCGTTTTCGGTCAATAAAGAGTAAAATTTTACTTAAACTGAAAAAGGGGCCATTTTGATGATTTTTCAAAAAGTGCGGGTCAAGGGTTCTGAGCCTCGAAAAGGGGACAAACGGCAGCGCTGTTCTTAACCACCATACCAACCATCTCTAATCTGTATTCGGCATCTCAAAATGCACACTTTTTGCATTGTCGAACAAAATTGTTCTGCTGGTCCGTTCAAATTGTTGTTAACAACTTTATCTGGGTAAAAAAGTGAGTAAGTAGGTATGTAGTAACCTTTTTAACAGTCGACAAATTTAATTTTGAACCAATGACTTGAAATTATATATATATTAATCGGCTGCATTTTTTTTTTTTGTCATACCATTTACGACGGTACTTCAAAACCGATTTCTATGAAATATGGATCAATTTTTATGTCCTACAAAAATGCAAATACTGTTTGACATAATGTGTATATCATATCTTCACAACGAAAGCTCAAAGCCATGGTTATGCTGCCAGCGATGGTAACTCAGTTTTTAAATCATTGTGAGTGTTTCAATTTCATTTCAATTTTACTATACCCACTTCCGCAATTGGAATTTTTGGGCGGAAATCATTTTCCAATACTCAATTTTTTCTCTGCACATTTTTAAGTATGAGAACCTTTTCACTCCATACTTCTTGGTACTATACAAACCTACCACCTACTTCTGGGTAAAAAAAGATATATCATCATGAAATTAATTCACTCAAAAGCGAAAATAAATGGTCCTTCTCTATGACGATAAACGTATACAAGCAGTGTATATACGACTGCAGGAGGCACCATTAGTCTTGCCCGCCCTCTGTTGCACCATTCGTGTTCTTAATGTTCATTGAACTTACACATAGCAAAGGGGTACGAAATGTCATCGTAAAGAAGTAGGCACTCAAATAGGAGAAAAAGAAATATCCTACACCAACTTTGGTCCTCAATCGTATACGTAATATGTAGTGTAGTTTACAATCGCCACCCGACATATCCCATTTACTCCAACAAAAAAAAAAAAAAAAACAGCAACAGCAACAAAACGACACAATCATCTAAAGGAGGAGGAAATGTATTAAGGAATGCACTGGAAAATCTTCTCGCTTGAGTCGACCTCAATTTCTTCGAGAGTTGAAAAATGAGAATCATGGAAAAAATGAGATCCTCCGAACTAAGACTCCTTCCTGCAATACATCCTCAACTGCTGCCATTTTCTATATCTCTCTTCTTTTTTTCAGCCTTAGAATCCCAGAACGGCTTTGATTTTGAGAAATGTAGTGCATAAATGATATATATACACGTATACATAGTTGCACCTTTATTGCTTTTGGTACCTACGGCATGTATGAAGCATTGAATTTGCTCAACTCGTATGGGGCTCTGATGAATTAAACATTTTGTAAACGCGATTTGCAAACATCAATAATGTTTGTTCTCCAAATGGGTGGGCCCGAAGGCGAATAGAAATGTGCCTAGTGATTCAATAGTTCAATACGAATCGGGCAATGTTTATAAAAGCTATTGAGAGAATCATATATGATGATAGCTGATAGAGAGGATTTCGTATAACCTGAGGTACATGAATGTTGACATCCTCATCAATTTGCCAATCATTTCTGGAAAAAAACGGCCATCCTTTTAAATGCAAGAGGGGACAGTATATACAGTCCACGACGGATGTAAGAAACCTTTAAAATACCCAAAAATTGTTTCTAATATCCGAAATGTACTCTTATATGCGAGGACTTATACAAGTAACAAAATCTAAGGTGTTTCCACATGCGTTTCTTATAAGCGAAGTGTTCTTATACGAGTGTTTCGTATATCCGCCGAGGACTGTAATTAGAACTCGAACGTACACGGAAAGAGTTTAACAGGGAGACGATGAATATGGCAAGCGCAATAGACCAAAACAAAAATGTAAAAGCAAGAAGTTCAGGAGATCTTTCTTATTTTTTACCGCATAATTTACAGACTTGAATAAAGTTTTCAGATGAACAGTGAATTCAGGATTTGTATCTCGAAGGCTACTATAGTGCACTTCTAAGGTCTACGCATGGGAAAATTGTTCAGTGGTATCAGTTGCGGCAAAAGTCTGACAAGTACACGAGAATGTTTTCGTTTGTAGAAAATTTCTTAATGCAGCCGCAACAGCCAACTTGGCCACAAGCTGATTGGCTTCTGCTATCCAGTTATACGCAACAAGTTAATCGGTGTAGCTCTCAGATTTTGTGCTCCATTCAAGGTTGGGTTATGGGTTATCCTCATGTTATATTTTTACGGAAGTGCCATGATTTGGTGCACGAAACTTCAAAAATTCCTTCTCTTCAACAACTTCTTAAAAAATATGAACAATTTCTGCTGTCAGCGTTCATCAAATTTTATCCGTTAGATTTTAAATTATTCGTTAGGTTTGGATAGTACTTTTGCTTAAATATTTATGAAAAATTAAATATGTAGATTGGTTGAGGGAAAATAAAAACATTTTGAGCAATTTTTCTTCAGCTATAAGAAAAATATTAAGAAAAATTTAGGGGGAAAGCGGGAGACTTGAGCCACTTTTTGTTAGATCGTTAATAAAAATTTGTTTATAATCACAGCCACTTGTTAAATGGATTTTTTTATAGCTACATTTATCTATTTTAAGAACGGTCTCTTAAACTTATAATAAACGCAAGAAATTTTTGGCAAATGCCAAATGTTTGAAAACAGATTTTCGGCTCAAGTCTCCCGCACCACCGGGAGACTTGAACACCCCTTCGGGGAGAGTTGAACATACTCAAATCCTACGAGAAAAACAATAAAACGAATAATTTATCCACTTCCAATGTGATTATAATTTATTTTTATTGTTTTAGTGGTTTAGGTACTTCAGTTTCTTAGCATATATAAAGTAAAAAAAAGGTAAACAAAAACTAAACTTCAGAAACATAACGAAAATAAATCAATAACTTAAATAACCTATTACAAGGTTTATTTCTTTGAGTTTTTTAATTAAATTATTTTTTTTTATTATTAAAATTAAATACAAGGCTTTAAAATACTTACATAACATTTCATCAGAGCAAATGGAGATTTGAACCACTGATCAACTCTCCCTTTAGAAACTGTCTCAAGTCTCCCGTTCGCATTTTTTAACAAATTTATATTCATAATTTTTGTTATATAACTACAAACTAGAGTGGTATCATACTAATATTTACAATGTAGAATATCAATATTGTTAGGTAACATCAAATTGATTTATTTACCGCTTTACAGATCAATTTTATAGAGAAAAAAAAAATAAAATTTTTTTTACTATTGGCACTGCAAAACACCTTTTCTCTTCCACCAACCAGAGACAGCTGATGATTTAGAATTATTTTTGTGTGCAATTAGCTCGTCACTGTCTGCATCGCATACACTTACACTTGTTAGATTTCAATGGAATTTGAGCAAATTATTGAGAGTGGCTCAAGTCTCCCATATGTTCAAGTCTCCCGCTTTCCCCCTACTCATGAAATCAAAGTTAATAATATTCAAAAACGGAAAATACACAACCATATTTGTTCTAACATGTTTCTAGTATATAAAACATCTCATTTAGATAGTTTTATTAACCAAACAAAATTTATTATTCGCCTCTTAAAAATATGTAATAACCAACCAATAGTATTCAGTAATACAAAAAATATGGTATTCCCGAACTCGATCACATTCCCCCACGATTGGCAGCATTTATTTTACATTGTTTGTAGAAAAAAAAATGGCGAACTTTTAAAAATTGAGGGGGCCAGCGGTAAGAGGATTGTGAGTTGTGGTTGTGGGTACCCATCAGTATCGTTTGTCTCTGGTTGGTTTGGTAGTTAAGCGTAACGCGTTTTCAAATCGAAACGTAAAATACACTGCTTGGGTTGTAAACAGATTTTTCCATATCTGACGAGCAGTTATTTCAAAGAATTTTAAAAACAGTTTCGAGAAAAATCGGTTCACGTGACCAATAAAAACTAGTAAAAACTGAAACACATCAAATCTAACACATGAACCTATCCCTACGTCCCCTATGTCTATAATATAAAATCGAAAGAGCTTCCATTTGCGTTATGGATTATGGTTGTAAATGAGTTAAGAATGCAGACAGAAGTCTTTGCCACCTGAATCGATGCACGAAATAAAAGGACTTTATTTTGTTGTTCTAGTATGGTTCGTGGACGCCGTTTAGTTCTATCCTCACAACCAAATATATAGGCTTCTATTTAGTAGATGGATACAAAGTGAAGATTTATTTAAAACAACTAAAAGGATTATAAACTCTAGGGTCTAGGTTACTAAAACGCGCAAATGTTGGTCGAGTGCATCTCGGTCTGCGTAAATCTTTTACTGCACATTTTTTCTAAAAAAATTATGTTTAGAAGACGCTTTATTTATTTATTGTCTGATTGTATTTCAATCAACGCAGACATGTGTGCCATCCGTTAACTGCATTCCGTATTTAACAATTCTCTTGTGAAATTCTCTACTCATTTTTTCCCCATCACTGTGCTATTAGGCCTGTTTTCGAATTTTCCGAAAAATGTAAAGGTTACTCAAAAAATATACGTGTGGAATGCTTTGCCTCTCGTCCGGTTAATTGTTTTTCGCCCTAGTAAGAAAAATTCTATAGAAAAAACGACTCCCTTTCCATCGATATTACACTATAAATAACTCTCTTCATAATTTGTACGTTCATTGACGGACAGCAACCATATCCAATATTTTTTTTTTTCTACTCAACAAAATCAGTTTAAACTATTGGTATGTAGTTGCGGGAAAAATTCAACTCTATACGCATGAATGCTGATAAAGACAACACCAAGTCATTGAAATAATCAACTTCAATCGAACATGGAATTTCGACGGTTTTCTGACAAGCAGATAACTTTCACTCAACTGCTAGTTCTGCTGACAATAACTGGGTAACCGGGTAAAACAATAATACTAATTTGCATTTTTTTCCCACCCGGTCTCTCCTTTACATACATTTCATCACATTGTAAATTTATACATCCCTACGGAATCAACGAAGAAAATAGTTAGAATGTACGAGTATTATGCTCCGTTGGAGTTTTTTTTTTGTGACAATTGCAAATTGTATCATCCTAAAAGGGGTGAACAAAAAAAGATATCCTTGCCGCATATGAGTGTACTATACTACTATACAGCGTGTTGTATCTACATCAATCACTTTCGGGCTATTGCTCGCATTGTCAGTCATATGGAAAAATCCGTCATGCAAATAAGGTTGAAAATGTTTATTAATGTATATTGCTGCACTATAGTGTTTTGGGAGGCGAAAAAAAAAATGGTTAAACGCATGAAAATAGGACTTTATTTATGGAATAGCTTTAGTGCTGCAGAGTTGAATTTTTTTTTTTTTTTGAATTAAAAGTAAAATCAAGCTTGATGGTGATGGTGTGGAACAGGAATTACAAAATTACTGATTGGCCAAGAAAGGCTACATGCTGTAGCCTAAATATTGAAAACTACAACCAGGCCTTTCGAGTCGCATAATAATAAAATTTAATAATAAAACTTTATTTAATACAATTATTTTGTGTTAATTGTTGTATTCTTAGAATAAAGTTGGGTAATAATTGTTAAGAGACTTTCTTAAAGTCGCATAAGTGGACAGTGGCATCAACAACCACTCACCTCTTCAGCAGCTGTCATGAGACACGTGGGTATTCCTGGTGCGCAAATAGGATGTGTCATTATAACCGTGTGACTGATTGTAGAATGAGCCACATTCAATATGCATTTGTTCATTCTAACTATACATTTGAGTTGTTGCATTGGAACTTGGGTGAAATATTTGTAAGAAGCAGTCAGTTTATTTAATATTTTGTTTGTGGAGAATCCATGGGAGGGCCACATAAGACAAGGTCTTCTTCTGTTGTGTTAGCTGGAATCGAAGACTATTTTGGCCGGCTTAGTGTTTATTCCCTCTTTATATTCCAACCCATTTCCGCGACTCATATATAATTGCGGGGGTGCAATCAGTTAAATTTCTTGATGCAATTTGACATAAAATCGATCGAATCGTTAAGCGTTTAAACTTTCAAGTATAACATAATCCACCTTTACTAACACCTTTTCCGTCACCAGAATGTTAGACTGCGATGATATCACCTTCTTAGATTTAAGAACGAACTATTGATGAATGAAACTTATTGTCTCATTTCATGAGTGATGTTCAGAGTTTTGAGCGGAGCCGATTTGAAAAAAACTCCTTTTTCATTTTGAACTATAATATGTACATATAATCTAACTCTTTTATTTACTTCGGTCTTCAGCTACATATTTAAGTCCACGTCTCTGTATTTATTATTGCTGCTTCTAACAAGACTGGTTTTTCCAAATCACCACGCATTTCCACGTTGGCATTCTAAGGATTGTCTCGACTTTTTCTCATTTGATTTGGTCGCTCTTCAAAGCTGTAAATTCACTCTACGCCACTATATTTGGTTCGATATTATTTCCTATTATAATATATTGAAAGTATAGTGATTCACAGAATCCAAGGCCTTTGTCCTGATCATAAACTAGACAAGTTTTAAATAGACTGTCAGCTCCCGCTCGATTACCCAAGGAAATTTTGAAAATAAAATTCTCTGTTAAAACAATAATTCTAAAAGGCGGGGGTTTAATAAAAGATAAAAACAATGAACTGTGAGGTTTCTATGTGGAAGTGAATGCGTGGGGCTAATTTACTTTCACATGGTACCAATAGGTACTTTCCGGCAAACAGCTATTTTTTACAATTTTTTAAAGACCTCCTTTTGAATCATTCTACATCTACTCAATTTGAATTTTGTTGGAAATGCCAAGACTTTGCATGACTTTATATATTTAGTCTCTACAACTTGCAGGCATTAAACAGTAGAATAAATCGCATACTTAAGTCGGCTAAAACCTCTATATGGAGCGATTAAACTAATTAGTCACATTTTATTCCTCCTATTTACCTTACCAAAAGGTAATGCGCATGTTATACTGCTCTTAAAGGGGAGCAAGTGAATTGAGATAGAAAAGACAGACAACCGATGGAAAGAAGCCAAAATATGCTCTACGCAAAGCCATCTCCATCTGTCTTAAATGACTAAGCAGTGAGGCCAACAGGTCCAGAATCTTTGCCCATCTTGTGTTTCCAGTCCTTCTTCATTTTATTTTAGTCTGATGATCAAGGGCTTGACTTTGATCGTACAGGTTGAATAGTTCAGCATTTCCCCACTAAATATTTGCAACAAGGTTTTGCAGCTTCTTTCTACAGGAACTCGGGTCTTGTTGTCTTAATGTGTCATTCTTACATTTTAGTTTAGTAGATCTTGGGAATACTTTTCATAACAATGTTTTCACGTCTCCATTTTTAAGGAGGATAAATATTTTTTTTATTTAGGAGCTGACATGAAAATTTCCTCTGGTGCCGTAAGTTTCTTGGCTACAACGCCCACGTCCCACTGTAAAGTTAAGATTACTTAGAGTCCCACATACGGCATCAAGAATCAGTCCTAATATTTTTGAAAGCCCCATCAATGTCTGATAATTCAGCTAGAGTGTAGTCTTTATCTTTTAGTGATTCCAAGCTGAGGTCGTACAGATGCTGGACCAGAAAAAGAGGAAGTTTCGGTCCTCTTCCAGCAATACTATCCGCTTTTCGTTCCTCGTTGTCGCGAAATAGATATTCATATTATTTTCAGTTACCACATTTCTTTTACATATACAGCGACATGACTATCAAAGAACACAGTAGGTAATAGTTTCATCGACAATAGGTAGGTGCTTTGACAGACTTAGGGGTAAGAATTTGTATTACGGAAAGTAAATAAGCAACTATGGACTGGCTTTTAATTCAACGCCGTTTAGGGAGGTATTTAAGGATGTAAGTATTGCTGCAGAAAATAAGACTTAACCTAAAGCGCTGTATGAATGCGTTTTGGAGTTTTTTGTGTTTCAAACAATTGGACTATGCTATCAACCAAATGGGAGCACAAAATTTAATAATTATGAATAAGGATACGTAGAGACTATAACTGAAAACATCGCATCCAAGGAAACTAGTGAATAAAACTGCCACCAACAAAACAAACCGTACAAAAACATATAGATATGGCACGAATCCGAGGAGCATCCATATACTTGCATTGAAAATGTACCTCCAACAGATAGAAAAAAATAATCAGTGCAGCACTCATTACACTATTAATGAAAGCATATCTTATCTATGCCCAATGGTTTCATCTGTACGTATCCCCCCAGCGTCGTACCCCCTGGCCAAAGAACTTAAATTGACTCAATTTGCGACGAAAATTACTTCCGTTGTTACTTTTCATTATTATTGTTATGTTCCTAAGCATGTTATTATTGAAATATTTTATTACATAATTTCCTTTTACCACCCTCACCAAGACATTATACAGTGATTTCGTTTTGACCTTTTATTTTACACCCACCCACCCTCGAAAAGGATGAAATAAAAAATAAAATGAAAAATTAATAATCACTCTGTTCTAGTTATTATTTTAATTTTTCTAAATCACCATTTCAATGCATCTGCAGGATTTTACTCAGTAAAATTCATTATTTTCGTTTGTTCTTGATTTTTCGTATTACCTACTCTCACTCACCATAAATTTTCACACGGAATCAAATCAAATGCGAACGCAACTGAAAAACAATCAACTATCACCAAAAATGCACCATTTCCGCAATGAAGAATAATTTCTCAGCCATTTTCTTTCATCACCACGTTTTTTCTCACCACGTTCTTTCATCACTTTCAAGCATATAAATATCGCAACATAAGAATAATTAGAACAATTTTTGCAATTCGTTTATATAAGAAAATTATATTAATAAACTTAAATCAAAAGTATAAGAAAATATCTATATATATATAACACAATTTCTGCACTACACACAGCAGTCAGCAACATTTTTGTTTCGAAATGAAATCAGCTTCATAAGATACCTATATAATATTTTGAGAGAGATATAGAAAAAAAAAAAAAAACAATCACCGAATCACCATTTTTTTCTCACCAAAAGAATCACCACCGTAACGTACTGCACAATATAATAATATTGAAAAAATAAAAGATATTATCATCACTTTTTTCCAATATAATACACACGAACATTTTATGTAGAAGTGGAATGCTCACAATATATTTACAAATAAAAACTCTCATAAAGGATCACGTAGACAAAAATAATATATATATAAAGAAACACTGAACAAAACAAAACTGGCTATATATATATATACATAACCGAAGCACTGTATGAGATACATCCATCCACAACAATATAACAAAAAATATCACTACAGAAATACGTATCCTACCTACACCGGAAAGGCGGAAATATATATTAATTGCAAAAGTTAAAATAAAAACTACAATGAACTGTAAATTGACACACTTCTTTGACACCACCGTCCACCAACATTATATTGCCACTGCATTTTTGTACATATCACCACCACCAAAAACCAGTGACAGTGAATTTGATCAAATGTACAGTAAAAGTCGAGCACAGCAACATTTTCCTCTATATATATTTTTTTTTGACAAACAACAAAGTAGACCCATCAAATAAAGGCATTGAGTTTTTGCTAACATTTTTTTACTATCAGTACAAATACCACCAACACCACAAGCACACTATCCAGTCAGTCTCACATTTTGTACCAGAATTATACAAACACTGGGGACACATAGTCACAAGCTTCACATAGAGGTTGGAGATTTTAAAAAGTTCAATAGGTTTCCGGGACATAGGCATCTCATATTATATTCATTTCTTGGGCGGTGTTATATTAAATTATTAAAAAATTTTTTTTTGACAGTTTGAATACAATCTGTCATTTGTAATATTTGTCAAAATCGTATTCGTACTCAAATTGGGAATTTATAACAAGTTGCAAATTAATGAAAGGAGGTATAGGTAGGTAAACAGCACAGAAGACAAATACTTTGCAAAAATAAATCGTCTTGCCTTCCATCCCAAGTCCATTTCGCCAACAAAGCGTTAAACAAATTATATGGTTCGCCTTTTATTTTTACAGCAGAATAACTTTGCATCCCGAAGAAATATACCTACACGGCTTGGGCCCAAGCCTTTAAATTTTAAAGTCAAGAACAGGATGAGTTTTTTAAAAGGCTTTGCAATATCTACGTTTTAATAGAGGGTACAAACGATATTGGTTCCGAAATCTAAATGTTCTACAGAATATGACGACACTTCCGAAAGAAATAGGCACGACGATTAACTTATTTTATGCGCTTGACCATCTCACATCAATCTTATGGGCAAAGTAACACGTTTGCAACAAATCTAAGCCCGCACAAGTAGCTTACTTTCGGGTTACTTTTCGTTTTACTTACTAAACCACTATTGAAGTGCATTTTGCGGTTGGGCGGATTTTTAAACAAATTAAATCGCGGGTCGAATTGCGTTGTCCGTAAACGAGCACTTAGACATGGAATTTTTTGGTCTCTTATTCGACTATAAAAGTGTAAGATCGACTCTATTTCGAGAACGTAATCTCACACAAAACGAATGCTTGTGAGAAGCTAGGCCTAGGGTCCCTACAGACCTGTTGCGCCAAAAATTATTATTATTATTATTATTATTATAATATAACGCTGTGGCGATTCGGTCTGCGCATCCCAGCAGTGAGTCAACCTTCAAGAATTCTAAATTTCGTCTAAATTTCCTGTTTTATTCATCTTTGTCGACATAAACGCAGAAAGCGCTCAATTATTTATGTAAAGTCTCATTTAGGTAGTATATTCGATTTGGTCGCTGGGTTAGATAGACTTGATTTATCTTTGACGAGGTATTCTCTCAGTCTTCCGCCAGCGACTTTAAATCATTAGGAGTAGTCTGCGTAATTATGGAACGAGGGGAGCTGTGTTGGACTTGATCCAACCAGTTTTTGTGGACCTATTTTTAAGACACCAGCACGACGAAACAGATCCCAGAGATTGTCTTTTAATCTGATTTGGGTACCTACATGTTTTTCACATGTCAAATTCACTTAGGTAGGTACCTACCTCATATCTTTGGGTATTCTAGGATATCTGCTTGTCACATCACACAGCTAAGCAACGAAAAATCATGTTGGCAAGTTGCATCCGCGATCTTTTTCTATTCTTGCAAAGCTCAACAAATAGCGAATATAATTGCCAACAGTTCGGTCTTCCAAATAATTTAGCTGTTTTAAAATAAACGTAGACTGGCTTGTCTATGGCTTGTCAAACCTTGATGTAGTTATCTAGAGTGTTGCTAACACCTGGTTCAATTGGGCTCAACCAATGTGCACAGTACGTTGAACAGACTATCACCTTTATTCCAGCTTCTGCACGACTAAAAAAGTGCTGACGCTAAGACTAAAAAGGACAGCCTATAGTCATTATCAAATAACAACCATTTAAGTACCCAACAACATTCTTCACCAAATTCGCACTTTGTCATCGAGTCCATCGAGTCCAGTATAGAGCCATTGAACTCCCTCTTAACGAACTTATTTGAGCATTTTAGTTACACCTTCAGATTTGTCAGCTTTTAGCTATGTTATCAGAAAAGCAACTTACTTAGCCATGAAATTGGTTTTCGACCAGTTAAATTTAATATACTAGTATCCGTCAACCTCAGTGCCCTGTTCTGAATGAAAGGACGGTTTGTCGTTGCTCCATATTGCGTAAGATGTCAATATTTCCTTAAAGATAATATTTCCTCTAATGATAATTCACTAAGGCGACTTTCTTTTCTACAATATATTGTAAGAACCGCACCAAGTCATAAATTTTTATAAAAAAAGGGTAAAGGGTACATCAACTTCACCTAAGAATTTGTTTACTCAGATTTGAGGTTTTGATATTTACAAATTCACTAGAACAAGAGGCGAATTTTTAAGCTGAGGCTCTAAGAAAGGTATTTTTCTTCTTAATAGAAGGTATCCAGACATTGAAGAGGACTTTTTAACGCACTGTCAGATCCACCAGTCAAAGGTCCCATTCCTTTATTAACACCTAGTATATCTAGTGAATATTGAGCAGCTTCTTAAAAAAATTCTAGGTCTTTCTTGCGATATTTAGGAACTTTTTCAAAAATGTCTAGGCCTTTCTTGCAATCGAAATTGTATTCCAAGCCGAAGCCCTTCAGGCCTGGTTGCAATATTATTTATAGTCTTGGTAATATCCGAGGCACACCTATTTCATCTTTTTATCTTGGAGGTTTAAATATTTATATTAAAGAACTAAATTTTAGAACGCAAAATTATTTTCATATAAATCTCAAAACCTTTTCAACAAGAAACTTCTTCTAACCTAATCCGTTGGAATAATCTGTGCGACTTTTGGAACCACGTTAAGTCTTTGTTTAGTCAGTCACTAAGGAGACAGTGGCATCTGTACCTTTCGAAAAATATTTTTTAAAACGTGTATTTTTAGGACAATTCAATATGGTTATTATCCCTTATACCACGACATTTGAGGCTATAACCTCTGACCGTCAAATCGAAGTACATCGCCCCAAACCTCAAATGAAAGCAGTTTTAGCTAAATGTCAAAAAAACTTGTTTTTATGTAATACCTACACATTTTATATTACGTTAGGTTACAAGTAAACAGCGACCTGCCTAAGATTCGGGTTATTTAAGTCGTCCTTGTTTCGTAGACAGTTATTTTATTTATCTTTACGTTGATATGTCTTTTGTGGAATTTAGTCGGGAAGCAAATTATACAAATTTAAAACTTGTTAGTAACTTGTATAACTACTAGTTTTCTTTAATTACCTTTTTGTTTGTTTAAGAAAAAGGTCTTAAATTTCCCTATTTCTAAATATTTGTCAATACTTCCCGAAAATTTAAAAATGTTTGTTCAACTCATACGTCATACAATGAAGTTTGCATAATTGCAGCCTCTCCAGCCTCATTCATAATTTATTCAGCTGAATAATAGCTATCTATTATTTTAACTGCAGTTAAGTAAGGTGTGACGGGTCCCTGATGTTATATTATTATTTTATTTTGTTTAAAAATGTGCAATATAGGCAAAAAACTACAAAAAAAAATCTCGTACATGATAGCCCATTTTGTCTTTGTTCTTTCTAGTCAATTAGTTTTTGTTAATTTTTTTTCTGTCAACAACAAATCACTCAATCTCTATGTGAAGTTTGCAACACTCTTAGCCTCACTCACATACAAAGATAATTTAAGTAATATAGCTCATAAGTATATTATTATGCTGTAGTTAACTCACATCACACGCTAGTTGTATTCTCACCTACAGTACACAAATAAATACGATTTTCTTCACCTCCAAGGATCTACTACTTATATTATCGAAATTTCATTCACGGCTATAAAATATCGATTAAGGACTTTTTTCCCCATCGTCGTCAAATGAATAACATAATAATTCATTCACTCATATTCATTTTATTTTAAATTCAATAAATTAAAATGAAAAAAAAAAAAAACCAACCGAACGAACTTGATAACAGGAAGTAAAACGATTCCATAAATACTTCCAAATGTATACATATTAATTTCGTTGAATTTAATTAAGTCAATCGGAAGCGAAACTAATTGTGTATATATCTCTCGAAAAATGAAATAAACCAATCACGACATCGAACAATAAAAATCAAAAATTTGCATTCCTATCATTGTCAAAATTTCAAATAAAAAAAATTAAATAATTAAACAGAAAAATGTCATTTTAATTCACATGATTTTTTTATGTATTTACACTAACACATGCCAGTATTTTAATAGTACTCTCATTCCAATTGTACGTATGTCTAAAATTCTTTTCTTTTAATTTCTTAAAAGAACATAAAAAGCAATATAATCATTTGAAACAAAACATTACATTATTCCACACGTTAATGTAATTGTAAATAAACGAAGAAGAATTAAAGTAAAATTTAAATTTGAACGTTTAACGCTTTTAAGAGAAAAGAAAAGAAAATACAAATAACACTACTAAACGTATTTATTAACGCTTACGTAAAGTAAAACATTCTTTATTTGAATATAAACAAATTGTTTGAGTATAAATAAAAGATATACCTAATTATTTTTGAAAATTTTCCGAAATAGAAGTAAACACTTTAATACACCATAGCGATAAGAGTTTTTTTTATTTTTCATTTTGTTAATATTAGCTATATAACTAGCACATTGTTTTATATGTTTACTAATCTCTTAACATTTTTCAATTCTTCCCAAACGAATAACATGACGCGAAATATACCAAAATCTAAAGGTGTCTCATGTTAAAATCGACTCACCCGTTTTTCGACTGCACACAAATGCAACTGTTATACTGTTAATAACATTTTCGATAGCTGTTACAACTCGCCAATACGTGGGAAATCCAATAGACTGCGTTCATACGAGGTAAGTTTGGGATGCATTGGTGGGCGGTCGTGGTAAAGCTTTTAGTGCAACTGGTTTATGTCTATGATTTCAGGGACATTCCGGAAGATGTCCTCAATACATATTGTTGGATTCATTCAACGTACACTGTGGTGGATGCTTTTATGAAAAAGCAAGGTTCCGAGGTGCCTTTTCCTGGGGTTCATAATTCACAGGGACGTGGGCCTCTTACAATAAAACATACAAAATATTATCAATGGGTGGCGTTTACCTTATTTTTTCAGGTGAGTTAATTTTTGTAGTATTTTCTAGTACAGATTGATGATGTTTAAAAATAGATTACATTTTAAATTATCCCACTACATCTACATGTGGTGGATATTGTTATATTCACGGTAAAGCTTTGGTGAATTATTAGAGATGTTTCAGGGGTTGTGTATATGGTAAGGTGAATAATTCATGGGAAAGTTCGTTTGCAGCTAAAGACGGTTCGTGTACACGAACAGTTATCTCGTGCAGTGATGCCAAGCTGTATCTTTTCGGAAGCTTAAAATTGGAAAAAAGATTAGTTTCGGCCGGATTCACCAGGACCAGTTCTTGGCGTTCTTAAAAATTACCTTCGCTGTGGAGTTTATTTATTTATTTATTTTTTTAATTGTTATTGGACGCCCCTGTTTTTTGCACCTTGGTCCATTCTGTTGTACGACTTAAAACGAACAACTTATCTAAGCCAAAGTAAAGTACAACAATTAATGTCACCCCTCCGAGTCTGTCTGAAATTATACAAGCGTTCGAGTAATTGATAGTGAAATATCTCTGCTATTTTATCTCGCTTTGGAATGATATCTCGTGAGCCGGATAGTGGATAAAATATCCGGGTTTACTGGGTTTTACTATCGAACCACGCCAATACTAAAATAAAATCAGTTTTGAAACTATTAAGTGTTATACAATTTAATTAAAGTGTTGCATTTCACATTTTTTAAAACTAATCTTTACATTAAATTGCAATTTAAACGAGCCTGTCACCATTTTTTATTTTCATCAAGAAGCTTGAAACTTGAAAATAGCCCGTCCGTATTTATGTTTTTGTTTTGTTCCACATCCCGTTTTCAGTATGAATTGCATTGGCTATGGATTGTGAACTGGGAAAAGCTTTAGTAAGAAAGCTCAGCTTTTTAATGCCTCTGCTTTAGTTGACATCGCAATCACAATATAGAAACATGCATGTTTGGTGTCATCGCAACTCATACCCCGACGACTCATACCCCGCACCTAGCGCCATCTACATCTTAACTCTACAACTGGACATTTACCTTCTTACTACTCACCCTTATAGTTTGAGTTGTAATCTATTACATTTCATGTCAGAAATAAGTGTTACCATACTACAAATTAATTTGTGTTCGAAGGTTGGTGGTGGTTTTGTAAACCATTTTGTGAAATGGAGTAGGCAGGTTATTTTCACTTATGAATACGGATACACTTGTATGGATGAATATTTTTGCGAATGTTTGTCTTTTATTTTTTTAGATTCTATAAAGTTTAAATAATAAGTTTTTTGAGAAAAGAAATTGACTTTTAGCTTCAGAGAATTTGAGAAAATAAAAGTTAAAAATTCGCGCGAATTTTTTACTTTTATTTTCTCAAATTCTCTGAAGCTAAAAGTCTATTTTTCTTTTTTCAAAAAATTTTTTTTAGGTTGATAGAAATTAATTAATAATATTAACCGTCTTGGAATCGTATAACTCCATTTCATTTACACCACAAATAAAACATTTCCCACCCTTATACCTTCTACTTAACATTACATACATTTTTACCTACCTTTTTCCCCCATATATATATTTCCAAATTCCACAAATATAATTAATAAAGAAACTTTAACCAAGCACTCAACATAATTCTCGATTGATATGGTAACACCATATTCTAAAGGTGAGTGATGAGATTATTGGTTGTTAGTTGTAAAGTTGCGATGTAGATGGCGCTGGGTGGCAAATTTGGCAGGGGATGAATCGTCTGGGTATGAGTTGCACCCGACCCGAAACATGCCTATACAAAACTTAAAATCAACTTTAACGGTTAAGTTAAGTTTAAGTTAATTTTACACCCGACCAATAGTCCGCATTTTTTTAAACCCGACAATTTAAACCCATGCACATATTGTTCACTGAAAAACATGCTCTGGAATAAAAATATATTTAAAGCGGTGAATTGCGGAACAAAGTGCCGATAGTGTGTCCCACTCCGAAACGGACGACATTAGTCTCAGTCGACCTCTACCATCTACCTATAGTTGGAAGCGAATGACTGAGATTTTTATTTTTATCCTTTTTAACAAGAAAATAAATTAAAAGAAAAAAACTACTAACTTATTTTTATGATTGATATCATAACTTAATGAAAAATTAAACCAAAATAATTAAAATCAAATGAATTCAAAAACCGTTCTCCTTGGTAGTTTATATTTTCTACTTCACTTTTCTTCTTTCTTGGGCCCTGTGAGCGAATAAATGTCCATAGTATGAAATTGAACCTAAACCCGAGTTAAAGTACTTAATCTGGTCTCCGGAGTGGAGTCTAAATTAAATCGGATTAAGCGCAGTCAAGTTTAAACTGGGTTTAACGACTGAATATTATTGATTTGGTTTTAATTTTTGGGTTAAACTCTCTTTAATCCGGCTGTAACCTTTAATCTGGATTAAAGGGAGTGAATAATATGGCCTTAAGAGTACTATGAAATAATTCACGTACTGATCTGTAACTGAACAACACTCCTGGAATTCTTGTTGACATGAGATCACACACCCAGAGAAAAACTTGTGTAAAATTGGCCTAAATCGCGGTATAAGTTAGCTTAGTCCTAAGGCCGTTTTGAACTTGGTAAGTTCTAAGGTAGCTTGCCTTAAATTCCTTAGGTAATCCAAATACTTTAAGCATGTGTTAAATCAGCCTAGTTTTTGGTAATGGTATACAAGCATGCCTAAGGCATTTTACCTTAAACCTAGGCTGAATTTAGCCTAACATGTTACTTAATCTTACCTATTTTATATTTGTAGGTCTGTGTAAAATCAGCCTAGTGTTTGGTAACCGTATACAAGCTTGCCTAAGGCATTTTACCTTAAACCTAGGGTGAATTTACCCTTAAATGTTACCTTAGGAATGTGTAATATTGCCTTACTTTGCCAAGATAGACTTACCTTATTTCTTGTTCTAAATTAGGTAATTTGTATGAGAAGTTAGCCTAGAAACTAAGGTAAGGAAAGAGTTTTTTTTACCAGTTTCAGTAAAGAAAGTTGAAATAAAAATCGAAGATATCTTTTATTGTAACATAATATGTTTCTTTATTTTTTTTTTCTGCCGTTTTATTTATACAGGTATATATAGATATTAAGATAGTTTGAAAAAATACTAAGAGTATTTAATTTTTTTTATAAATATATTAATTTACTTCATTTGAGTGCTTCATTTTGGAATGAAAAATAAGAACAAGCTACATACAAACAAAATATAAGAGTTGGTAATTTTTATGTATATATCAACACAATCCAGGTAGGATTGCATCTAAAATTTAAAGTTTCCAGCAGTAACGTAAAACCAGTTATGTTAAATTTCTCACCATTTACTACAACTATTCCCCTCATTTGGTATTTAAAATGGCTGGCGTCTTTAACTTCGAGCGTCTACGGATTTGGAGTCTTCAATTGCAAATTTCTTGCAAGTTCCTCGTAAATTTCGGAAAGTTGGTATCAATCTGAAAACAGGAAACATACATTATAATATATATTGTTTTTCTTTTAAAACATTGAAACGTACCTATATGAATATGGCAAGCCTGCCGCCAGATCAGCAACGACTGCAAGCCTTGTGCGTGGGATTCTGTGGATTGCATGTGTGTTCTTCTTATCAGTCATTTGTTATTCTTTCGGTATGTTTTCCCAACAGTATATGCCGTTAGTTGAAATTTTAGAAGCAATCATCTCTATATCTAATAAAACGCAAATTAAAGAAATCGTCATTCCTTTGATTTTGTTTTCAGTAGTTTTATAAATGTTAATTTGTAAAATTTCAACTCATGGCATAGGTATACAGTTGCAAAAAAAGCACAGTAAAATAATGAAATAAGAAAAATAAAGAAGGATTACACTGAACTTACCTAAAACTTCTTCCTCGTTAATTCTCGTGTCCACTTGATTTGATTTAAGTTTTTTTTTCACTTCTTGTCATTTATTTGTACACTTTTATTTGTTTTCAATGTTTTTTACTTTTTAAGATTTCACAAATTAGTTGAATTTATCACTCACTTTTTTTCTTCTAAAACACGTCCAAACACTATTAAGACCACTTCAAAGTGGCTTGCTTATATACAACAAACGAAAAAAACGGTACATCCGCTACAGTAAACAAAAAAAAAGAAATTTTGGAGGAAAAATTACCTTATATATTGTATATTTACCTTAGAACTAAGGTATTTAGTTAGAAAAAAAGTAATCGTACATGGTTTTTTTTTTCTTAACACTTAGAATATTACCTTAAGCTTGAGTTAAATTTACCCAGTCACTAAGGTGATTATTGCGTAACATCTGTCGAGACAGAAAAACCACCTAAGGTATAACGTAAAGCTGCGTTTGCCTTAAGGTGAATCAACACTTATTTTAACTCAAGTTAAAATACCTAAGGATAAGCAATTTAGCCGTACATAAATTGTGCAAGTTCTCGGCAGAGATCTGCCTGTCCAAAACGTTCCATACAAATATATTTACCTAAGACGTTTAAGGTAGTTCAGCCTATTTTTTACTACACATGTCGTACATAAATTAACCTATTTCTTGTCAGAATTTTGCCTGTCCAAAAAATTCCATACAAAAATACTTACCTAAGGCGTTTAAGGCAATTTTACATAGTATTTTTCTCTGAGTGCATTGAGACACAAACAAGAGATGGTATCTTGAACAGTTTTTCAACATTTCTGTTTTTTTTTAAGAAATGATCTCGTTACGGATAATGCAACTAACTACGTATTAAATGTTACAAAAAACATTTTTCTCAAGACATTTCCTACGACAAGTGTATACAGCTGCCTCTACCGACTCCTGACCTATAAAAATATTTCCACTGATTATGTTTCTTTCGTTTAGTTAAAACAGTTTAACGGAAAATACTTTCTAAAATATTTGCCGATTCTATACAAAAGCTAACCTAGCGATTAACCCGAAATTAAAATTTTCCTAATCGTCGTTCGCCACTCAATGTTAACCAACTGATGACTGTACATTAATTTTGGTGGATTGTAGGGTTGAAGACCTCACTTCTACCCTCAACTAATCTAGGTTGAACTACAGTGAAAAACTAGACTAGTTCAACCTAGAGCTAAAATAAAAGATTCACTGATGGTCTGCAGAACTGGTCCTGTGTAAAAACAAGTGTTCCAAGGATTTTTAATGCACGCTTATACGTTTTACAAGTCGTTTCCGAATGGGCGAGACCAGCACAATATTATTGATGTGTATGATATTATAGGTACTCGTAGTTGCGAGAACGGGACAACACCAAGTTGTTGCCAATCAGAACCCATCCCTATATCCATGTAAAGCCCGAAAAGTATGCAAAATGAATCAAGAACGACTTTATGAAGCTGGGTAAATGTCTATGTATACATTTAAAGACCTCATCAGACACGTAAAGTTTTTTTGATTCCATAAAAAAAAAACTTGAAAGTCTGTTTGATAACGTATAGTGATAATATTGATACGAAATTTTACAGCTCAACATGCCTACATCAAAGGCAAATGTTCGTCTTTATGGCATAAAGTAGTAGGTCCTTTAAATTCGTCCCAAAAACAAAACAAAATAGAGATAAATCATTGAGAAAAAAATGAAATGACTTCAGAGATGTCCTCCAATGTAGGTACATATAATATTACACCCGCCAAATTTAAAGTTACTGCCAATACATTTGCGATGCTCAACAGATTGCACCAGCATTTATCTTTTTCGAGCTCCTCTCCTTTGGCACTGGTACCGGCCGGCGTACTTTTGTGTTTATTTTTGTCATCGTCATCACAGTCGTCATCTCTGGATAGGCGGTTGAAACGCACCTCATGTAAAACTAAGATCCCGAAATAGATACAATACCATAGAATCCTAGTACATATATACATCGTCAAGTCGGGTAGGTACTAATCATAAAATCGCACAACGTCAGCCGCAATAAAACGGCACAACCACGCCGAAAGAAAGTCAGTGCAGTGCACCAGACGCCCGCACTAGAATTACAGTGTGCAGTTCCAGCTGCTGCATCTTTGGCCGCTTTGAAGTGCGTAAAACAGTTCCTCAGCGAACATGTTACAAAAATACCTCTCGCAAGTGGGCTTTATCAACTTCACAGACACAGACACTGCCACATATACCACTCAGAACAACAATAACTTTGGCAGAAATAAAACACGATTCTTAATTAAGACATCAATCAGCGCACTAATTTTAAAAGCACATAAATCTCGCCCTTGCCATTGTAAATTTACTTCTCATATCTTTTGAATTATTAACAAAAATACAAGATATACTCTGATGGGCAGCTATCCCAAGAACGCAGGTTTTGGTGTGCGAATGAGTTTCGTTCCCCATTATGAAGATCTGATCGAGCACACGTAATACTGAAGCATCCGTAGCACTGTCATCGTAAATTGTCGCTTCTCAAATACAGGCAAACAAACTGGGCGCATATGACCAGCCAGCAATCAAATAATGGAGCGTTAAAATGCTCCACGATTAAGCCCTAAATAAATTACCTCATCAATTCGGTCAGAAATAGAACGCAGTGAATCCAATACCGATATCCTCGTTATGATAAGTGGAGCCAGACCGAATGTATGCACATAGCTTCTGAGACCGACACACGGCGGAGACAAATTCCGGAAAGGCTACGTACCTATACGTAAGAAGAAGTAGGACAGCGGATAAGGCTGTTTACGATAAACCAAACTATGGCGAGAGGAAATATTTATATCAAGTTGGCGTTAATTTTGAGCGCAATGTAAACAGAATGTTATCAACGGGAAGGCGTGAATTCTGGGGATTAGGTGAATGTTTATGGAAAAGTTTGGAATTTCCCTAAATTATTTTTGAAACAAATAGAAGGCGGGAAGAGTCTCAACATTATGGGAGTAAACAACGACAGTGGGAGTAGAACAAGTGTCATAAGACGACATGTTTACCAGGCGTGGGTTGGTACAAGATGCTGCCAAAGGGCGCTGAACTGGACGCATTCCTTTTTGCTTGGCAGAATTATCTTGGCTGGTTTTCACTTTTAATCCCAGCGTATTGGAAATCAAACAGGAACTATTTTTAATAAGTCCAGGAAAGTTATGTTGTAGGAAGGAATTATTTATTTTTTTTTTAAAATATATTAAATTGTGTACAATTTTGGGTTTAAAATGTCGATGTCGAAAATGTGACAGTAGAAACAAGTGGAAGTTGATTCTTAAATAATCTAGAAAAAAGTTCTCAGTTAATGGATACGCATTTGCTCTATCCTGAAGCCAAATTGATGCAGATGCATTTCATAATGGACAATCCAAACATATTAATCCACAACAATCACAAAATCAACATAATTTCATATGATTCGGCCAAATATTTTACATTCCTGTCGTCCGTACCACGTTTGTTGTATTTTTCTGAGCGATCTTACATTAGTTGCAACATTACGATCAAGTCTTCTCAATCTACTTTACTTACGTATGGTAACTGCATTATTTCTGTTTTGCTCAAATTCAGAACTTCCAAATGCGTTATTTCTTTTAAGTCTATCAAAAACTTTCTGTTTTGTTAATTGAAATTGTTTGCAACAAAATATTATATGCGTATTTCACCATCGAACATAAATTGTTTTTAAAATAACGCCGTGTTGGACTTTTATTTTATCATCAAATCTATGTTTTCAAAATTGAGTTTTCTTGTGAGGAATCATATTTAGAGCGACCGGGTTTTCATATACCTTTTGCTATTTCCAATGATATTTGCTCCATTTTGGTTAGGGATCGCCGATCTCGTTTACTTTCGCATCTCTATTCGAAGGGATCAATAAAGAGTTTGTGTTTATTTCCTACCCTTCCGTTGAAACCTTGGTATCGGAATTTTCACATTTTTATAGCCTCTCGTTTGGACTCCTATATATATCAATGTAGGCCTTTCCTTTTTTAGTTTTGGAATCGGAAACGGTCGACCGACAGGGGTGCCATACTTGACAAGACGACTCATTGCATTACCTGGAAATACTATAAGCACTTTACCTTTATCTTACCATAAGCGCTTTACCTTTCATGAAAGGCCCTGTTTTAAAAGACTTCTAATTTCAGCGCAAATTATACTCAATCAGAACTCTTTTTTTTCTAAGTGTATTGTATAATAGTCCTGCATATATGGATAAGATCGGGGAAAAAGTCCATGCTCTTCTACCCCAGAAATTAAAATGAAACAAGTCTGGACATCAACCAATGCGCTCTTCAGTTTGTACAGAGTACCCGAGTTTTTCAGGGTCAAGTAGGTACCAGTTTGTGGTAGTGCGATATATGGTCATGACGACGCAGACCAAATCCATGCCTAATGGCATCGTTGAACGCGACAAGCAACTTGTGGTGAAATTGGGAATCGAGTTTGCAGTATACTATAGTTGAATAGTCAATAATTGGAACGAATAATGTTTTGACAAGCCTTAATTTTGTATCTACTGGGGTGAAGCTAGAAGACTTCCAGAGTTTTCGCAGCCTGGCATATTATATTCGACCAACTATGCAATTTGTTTGGTCTACAGCGGAGAGTGAGCGATTTATTTTGAAACCAAGATTTGTGACAATGTCAACCAACTTAATTTGCATATATTGTTTAAAAACACGGGTGGTAGCTCACTGGTATCACAATACTTTTTGGATATCAAAATCATTTGAGATTTTTCTGGATTGAGTTTTAACCCATTGGAAAGGGACCAGCTATAAATTTTCAAAAGATCCTCATTTATTCTAGCTATTAGATCCTCCACCAGTCCGATTGGTCGTGATAAATAAACCTGGGCATCATCTGCATACAGGTGAAAAGACACATTCGTACAAACACTGGGCAGATCATTAATATATAAGCAAAATAGTATTGGTCCTAATATCGATCCCTGTGGTAACCCTGTAAATAAGGCTCTAAATTCGGATGATTTCGGATGTAGGTACTACCCTTTGGTAACGATTCTGCAGATAATTATTTATAAGGCGCACTGATCTTTCACTAAAGCCAAAATACATTCTGAGCTTCCAGATAATCTGACATTTGATCACCAAGAACCTTTTCCAAGACCTTTGACAGCGTTGGTAAAATACCAGAAAAAAAAGACGAGGCAATACAAAATTTGGCAATATGTGTAAATCAGCTTATTAAGATTATCTTAACAAACCGAAGAGCTATACCATCTTCAATCAAAATCAGATAAAAAGGTCAGAACAAGGTCGCAATATAAGAAAGAATTAAAAATAAATACTATACTATACGAGTATATGCGTCTAAATCATTTTAAAGCAATTCGGATGTTGCACTAGGGATTTAAATTAATATTTTTTGTCCAGCACGGCTTACAAGGCCGTAACTAGTGGGGAGGAATCACAGGGTTTTGATGACTTACCTACTGGCTTAACCTTAATTTCAATTCATCGGGAAATAAACACTGACGAAGTAATTGATGTATTTGTAGCAAAGAAGGCCAGGCGATTAAATTTAGTTTTATAAAAACAAAATTATTCCTTACTTTGTCTATATTGAATATAGCTATGTACTCTCTTTAAAATATTTCTACTTTTGTTATAATTATGTACTAGTTAATAATAAATTTGTGTATAATTTAACAAAAAATTATAGAAGCAGCATAAATTCCCTTTACCAGCTACGGTAGGGAATTTGCATACCCCTCCAGTTTGATGAATTCTGGAACCTATCCTGATATTTTAAATCGAATCTTGCAGAATTTTTAGAATGTCCCTAGTTACCTACAAGCAATTTAAAGGAATAAAAAAAAGTTTTGAAATCATATGATAAAAATTAAGTCCACTCTAAATTTTAAACTAAACCTGACAAAGACCATAAAAGTAATTTCCATATCTCGAATAAAATATACCTATTCTACCATTATCTCTCGCATCTCCCCATAAATCAATTCTACCAAACGAAAAAAAATAAAAATACTCCCTCCATTGCTAATTTTCTCAACTTAAAAACCAATTAAATTATTTATTTATTGCAACACACCCCAATGTCACATCAAAAGAAACAGATTTAGAAACAAATGCCAACATTGTTGTATTCTGGGAATTCCCAACAGTCATTTATAATAATCCCACCAAAGTTGGACTAAATATCGTAGCGAATTCACCGCACTGCAACCGAATGGGTTATTTTTATAAACGGTTCCATGTGCCTATATGCACGTTTATCATCTACAGTTCGAAGAAATTTGGTTTATAAATGTTTTGTCTTTGTAAAATTAAATGAAAAATTTCGCATGACTGTATTCAAAAGCATATCGCATGTGATGAAATTATCGATTAGTCCTGTAACAGATTGACAATCGTGAGTTAAAATTACAGTCACACATCGTTCATCAATTATTCCCTGTACAACATCGGACCACATGAAATTATTCCAAACATCATCTGCTGCACTTAATCGGAAAACGACACACTCGTCCTCGTCGTCGACTCGTATCAAGCGACTGTTAAACAGCCACAGAAAGGGAATGATATTCGTGCTGATTTACATCAGCTGCTTATATGTCCTTTTAGTGTTATTGTATGTGAGTGAGTCGTGAAAGTCTGAATTGGTTGCACTTGAAATTTCATCCGGTCTAGCCGAGCCCCGGGTGGTGTCGGGCTGATTAGATTCAAGATCTTTGATTCAAATAATAATTATCCTTTTTAATTGTATACTGTGTCGCACTGTCCATCTTTCGAATGCATTTGGACGGGTGCCACATACCCGACATGAAATCAAGTCCAAGGGTGGCATATATATCTACTATGTGGCATCTTCGTACATTCTCATCATGGTGCCTCATGTGCATTGTAGAAAGCCATTGTTTTGTTTTGCATTTAGTTGGAATGCATATCCGGTGCAGACGGCCATTCACCATTAGGAATGAAATACTTTTCCAAAAACAGAAATTTGTATATTAACTTTGCTGTTAGTTTTGCTGTGTTGATGAATGCATTTCATTGATTAAAATTCGCAGACTATTTTTAAAGCAGTTTTAATTGACAGGACTTTTAGAAAGCTTTCCATTTAGAGTGGTGGGAAGGGGAGAAAAAACAATAATCACACGGATGCTGGAATTTGGCAATCAAGCTGTCCTTGAAACGGACGGCCTTCACTTGCCAAAATTGACAAGTAGGTATGATTATTCTCGTGGGTATACGTGTGGACATGTAATTGAAAAGAGAGTAATTGCGACTTGCAAATTTTCTATGACGCTGAACAGCCGAATTATGATATGTACTTGTACATACTATAGGACCTGCGAATTCTCATACCGCTCCATACTTGGACTTCTCTCAGTTTGATACCTTCGGTAATTGCTTATTATTAGTGCCAGGGATAATAGTATTTTATGCCATAATATGTCGCACCTGAAAAACTTCAAAGAAAATACGCCTAGTCACATTAAAACATTTTTAAAATTTGTATAACATTTTAAAATATATAGCTGGCATCAGTGGCCTTCCAACAATCTAGTTAGTTCGAGTCACAGTCATCATAATGTAGTATTTAAACAAATCTCTATTTACAAACTAAAATGAGCCCTAGGAATAAACATTTTAAGTTTCGAACTTTAAATGTTAGTTTTAAATATATATTTTATGTTTTCCATACAAATTTTGTAATTGTAAGCATACGTAAATAATTTCCAGACTAAAATTTGTTACTAGTACCGCGCAATGTTTAGCAAATTGTCATGCCGATGTTATTGATGTGTAAATATCTAAGCGCGCGTTGTTTTTATGTATTTATAAAACTCTTTGGTTATATGTTTTTCTGATGTCTTTAATTTGTTTTCCATTGAGTCGAGAAAATGATATCGCCTAAGTGGCCGCCGCAAAAATTGGTTACCGTTTGGGTGTGATTTAAGGGATCTACCTTTACTCTCTTTAAGGGCTTCAATAGTCGGATGGTTGTTGTCATTGACTCGTGAGGTAGCTAAATAGATTTATACGTATATTTTTCATCGGCTTATTTCACAAATGTCAAAGTAGAAGTTAGCCATTTGTAAAAATGGCAACATATTCCGCTAGGGTGATGACTTCAGTGCCACCTTGTATATATTGAAATAAGAACTATGGTCTTCCAACTCAATAGCTAGTGGACCGTAAAATGTTTTTTTTTAATTAAACGAAAAGAACACTATAAAATTATTTTGTGAACAAGACTCGTCCTTTCTTAGACGATTGAATTCGAAGGAAGTTTTTGTACTAAAATTTAATTCTAGATGTAGGCATTCTAATTGAGACGAGTGTCTATTGTCTAAGTAAGATTTAAAATGAAGGAGACAGTTTCGTGTGACCCAGTCGTTCACATTCATTATTTTCCCGTGCTGCAAGTTCTGCAGATTTTCCTTTAATTAATATTTTCTTACTCATGCCACAGTACGTTACATATCAGTGTTAGCTTTGATCAATACATAGTGCGAGGGTTTTGCAAAAGATTGTTTATTATTCGGGTAACAATACATAGGAATGTAGTTGAATGATAAATAAATACATATTATTGTATTGTTATATTTTAATTCATTAAATTATTGATTGAGAACGGACTTATTTAAGACACATTTAATAGTTTTTCAAATAAGCTATCAAATTATGTACAAATTAAATTTCTAGTCGGCTGAAAATTTCATATAATTAAGTAATAAATATTTCGGGCCTTTTCTCTTGGAAGTAATAAGAAGCCCAATAAGGGGGATTATAAATCAATTTGTGTTCGAAGTTTGATGGTGGCTTGTAACCATTTTGTGAAATGGAGTAGGCAGGTTATATTCACTTATTCGGTTGTCGGTTATTTTCTCAGTTTCTCTAAAGTTAAAATAGTAAGCTTTTTGAGAAAAGAAATTGGCTTTTATCTTCAGAGAATTTGAGAATATAAAAGTAAAAAATTCGCGCGAATATTTTTTTAGGTTGATAAAAATTAATTAATAATATTTACCGTTTTTGAATCGTATAACTCCATTCCAGGTACAACACGCATAAAATATTTCCCACCCTTTTATCTTCTACTTAGCATTACATAAATTTTTTACATCAGGGCTAGCAACGTCACTGGGAATTTATTCGCTATGTAGGTAGCTAGCATTTTTTAAATGCACTTCGTTTTTGAGCTAGATACAGTACTGAAAAAATGAAACACCTGTTGATTAAACTTATTAATTTGCATCGAGTATTTTTATTTTCAAAAAAATATTTTCAGGACACTTTGTATATGTTAATTTTTTACCCGACTGTTTTTCATTTTTCTATTTATAAATTGACGAAAATCCCCGACTGATTGATAGACTGAGAACCGGGTTTGCACTGATTATTTGTAGAGATGTTCATGATGAATATTTATCACACTTCACTTCTTGTAATAGATATCTACATGACACACTAAAGCTTGTTGGCCAACATTTTTATGTGACACCAATTTTCAGTTGACTAAATGCATCTGCCCTCAGTTCTATTAGAACATCTAACTTCTTCTGTCTGTAGCTGTTTCTATAGATATTTCAGTCACAGATTTTCATTTTAAATAATTTAAAAAATATGAAAACATCGGCATCGGCTGCTAAAAGTCTACCAAAAAAACACAACTTTTGATACGTTTGAAAGATTTGAACCATTGTAGTAAGGGAATCTTAGTGGTTGGTGAGTTTATGCTTGGTTGCCTTTGGAAACTCCGCTTATCGGCCTGTCATAATTCTGGACAACTTCCCAAATGGAAATATTCGAATAAGAAAGCATGACTGAAATATGTAGGGCAATGTCTACTTAATGAATACTAAACTAAAGTCCTACTTTGAACAACTCTGTCTTAAGTCTTCTAAGTTAAGAGTTGCTTTTCATTAGTCAGATCAAGGGTATTGAAGTTAGCTTGTTTCTTTAAACAGAGGTTCAATAATAATTGTTATGGTCTTAAACCTCAAATTTTCTTGACTTCAGAATTATTATTGTTTTATTCGTTCGTTCCAGATCTTTATACAGTTTTTAGAATTGTCGCCTTCATTCAAGCTACTAGAGGACCAACAATTTGTTCCAAATTCCCTCAGAAGCAAGCAGCCGTGATAAACATTCGCCTTCCAGATAGGTAGCTTGGAACCTATATTATTTTCCAGGTAGCACCACAGTAGCAACGGTTTTTTTCGGGTTATTCTTCGCCGTATCTATACCAGGTTGTCATTCGTAAGGTTGACATTTAATCCAATTAATCATATTTATTTAGTATCGCGCAAAATTTAGCGTGGTTAAATGTTCATAATAATTGACCAATAATAAAACTTTACACATAATTTTGGTTGATGAGATATACATTCGTCCTGTGACATGCACTTACTTACTTTACTTTTGGTGGCGCTTACAGTCCGGGGTGGACCACGGCCTCAACTAACAAGCCCCTCCAGTCAGCTCGGTCCCTCGCTAGCTGCCTCCAGTTACGCACAACCAACACTTAACAAATGGTTTGCTGCGTTCGTCGCTTAGTGGTTAGTGTGTTGGACTACTAAGCGAGGGGTCCAGGTTCGAATCCCGAAAAAAAACCAAAATTCCAACTCAGTGTTTTTTTCACTGCGCCACCTCTCGCGAACGTCTGACAAACATCCGAGAGTATTACTGTCATGAAAGAGCTTCTCAATCGGCCCGTTTGGAACCGTCCAAAAATTAAAAACTCACACAAAACGAACGATTGCGAGAAGCTAGGCCCTGGGTCCGTACAGACCTGTTGCGCCAACTATTATCATTATATTAATACGTGAACATCCAAGCATTCCGTACGCTTTTTTGGCATTTAATATGAAATGAGGAGAATGAAACTTATCTTATTTGAAAGGTGCTGTGCCATAGATGTGCACAAACACAAGATCGTGGGTATAGGTCGCCATTAAGACTGGTAAAATTAAGTTAAGACTTCCCCATACAAAACAGGTACTAAAAGGATTTTGGTGACAATCAAGTTTTCGCTGTCATGTTTCCATAGTAACGTATTTAATCATCTAAGATTAGAACCTCGCGACCCTAGAACATAAAGGTTCTAAATGCACCAACACCACTTTCGAGAAAACAAAGGTTAAATGTTGCAAATGGTTTTTCTGAATCAGTTTTAATTTAATTCAAAAACATTTTTTTGAATCATTTTAACATATTCCTTTAAAATTATAATGTTTAAAAAATGTTTAAACTACTACAATAGTTTTTCTTGAATTTAAGTCTTAAAATATTGATAGAACTATGTTGCCCAACGGTAATGGATATAGAAGTAGGACACAAGGGTTCCAAGTTTCCACATGGTTCTATCTGCAAAATAGTATTGGCTTTCTAGAGTTCCATAGTTCTATCAGTCTGTTAGAACCTTATTTACTGAATCTCAAACTGAAAACGTGCAGTTAGGACCTTGTTACAGTGAATATCTCAGAAACTATAAGAGAACGACAAAAAGTAAGAGCACCAATCAAAAGAGCGTAGTCGTTTTATTGCGGTGCGATGTATAACTCATTTTTGGAGAAAATGTAAGTTAGAACCTTCTTGTCCTAGGGTCGCGATTTATTATTTATTTTTGTCGCCACTATATTACCATAGTAACGTACCTATTAAAAACACAAATCATTTTAGATTAGAATCTGTTTCCGATGGAGCAGCTCATTTACGTATTTTTTAACTTTCTCCATTACGTAGATAGTAAGAGAAAGATAATATGCAAAATTTCGGAGTCGAGATATTAATCAATTCTGATATAACGATGATAGAGGAAATCAAAAAAGTGGATTGCAAAATTCTGTCCGGTCTGTCGGTCTGTCCGTCCTTCCACAGGCTTACAGCCTAAAAGGCTTCCCGGATTACGTTCAAACCTCGGATTTGGAGTTTTTGGGCTTACAGTTCGGGAGGTGTTTTTTTTTTGCAAGGTAAACTCAATATTAATGGTACTTCCCATACAACATTTTCGTACCAGTTTGATTTGATCGAAAACGGCTCTAACGATTTCAACCAAAATTGATATTTAAGCTTAAGTAGGTGAGGTCACCATGACTGCGTACCCAGTTTTTGCCTAAAAATTCGAACAACGGTACTTTTAAAATTTCGAAATATCTCGAAAACGCTCCATACGATTGTAACAAAAAATAATTTCTAAGGTAATGTGGTCATTTATAACTTAATAGCAAACTCAGTTTTTCTCTATATTATCGTACAATGGATTTTTGAAAACAGTATTCTCTAGGCGCGTTGGGCACTTTTAGATGGGAAGAAATTAATGAATTCGCGTTACCTTTATGTAAAACGACACCGCATCATCGTCACCGAAAAACCGACACCCGATGGCGCTGTTGTCCATTTTCTGAGAAACTCAACCGATCTCATTGAAACTTTGTATGTGAGCATGGTTGGATTCAGCTAGAAAGACACAATAGTTTTGGACCCAATAGGTGGCGCTGTTGTCGATTTTTTTGAGACACTCAACCGATCTCAATGAAACTTTGTTTGTGTGCATGGTTGGATTCAGCTAGAAAGATACAATAGTTTTGGACCCGATAGGTGGCGCTGTTGTCCATTTTCTGAGAAACTCAATCGATCTCAATGAAACTTTGTTTGTGTGCATGGTTGTATGCAGCTAGAAAGATAGGATAGTTTTGGACCCGATAGGTGGCGCTGTTGTCGATTTTCTGAGAAACTCAATCGATCTCAATGAAACTTTGTTTGTGTGCATGGTTGTATGCAGCTAGAAAGATAGGATATCTCATTTACAAATTAAATGGAAATTGTAATATGTACATATGTATAATTTTTGTAGATGAAAATTCATAAATTTCATTGGTATATTCATTTCAAAGAATATATACCAATTAATTATTAAATTCAATATTTCATGTATGTATTTGTAAATGTATGTTTTAAGCAATAGATTGCAATATTTTTTGTGTGCATTATTTTTTATGTACAATGGCGCTTTAAATAAAAGTGAAAATTGTAATATAAGATTTGTAGTAGTAGTTTATAATAATCAATAAAGAAACACTTCATTTGAAAGTATTTCCTGCCGATTTGAAAAATGCACACGTAATTGTTCAAGTAATAACTTCTGTCGGCACTCCCGGAGTGACTGTCTTTTTTTTTAATTTAGTTTTTTTTATGTTTACCGTAAAACGGCGATAACGATTTTGACCAAAATGCAAACTTAGAGTTAAGTGGATGTTTTCAAAACTCATATATCGAAAATCCCATCTTGATTTCGATAAAACTTAAAAAACGAAGCAATGCTTACATCCCGAACAATTATTTATAATCGGTTTTCACAACTAAATAGTGACGCAATAGTATTTTTCAAATAAAACATTGCAATATTTGGTACTGTTTTGTCTGGCAAATTTTACAAAAAACCGCTGTAACCATTTTGACCAAAATACATTTAAAAGATAATAAGCATTCTTAATATGATTCTGTTAAAACTCTGGGGGCAAGAGCGGTGTTCTATCGCCCTGCTATGGTGCATCGTAGTAAAGGAACTGCTAAACATACTCAGAAATAAGGGATTCTATGTCCATAAGAAAGTTTCGTTCGACCCAGTCGTGCACTTTATTTTTCAATGTATTATAGATGTCGCTCTTTTCTTTTCGTTTATAAAAAACATCAATAAATAACGAGAATAACTGAAGTACGTTTTTTAGTATACATTCTTATAAAAGGTATGGTCGATTTTCGACCACAAGCGATACTAGTTATTATTATTATTGCTGCGTACGTCGAACGGATACAACACCATTGTTTTGAAAAAGTTGCGGTGATTGACTACGAGTATCACAGCCAAGCTTGGTGAATTACATTCTCTTCGTGATGAGACCAAGAAGTTGAATTCAATATTCATCCACTTTTATATGTTGTTTCCAAAAAAAAAGTTGAATCACACTATTTCACAACTACTTCAGCAACGCCTTGCACATCATTGAACCAAATCAGTCCTAAGATGGTCTGGTAGTAAAACTGCATAGCAAGTGATTGATATTAGTTTCATTGCCATGGCAATAGCAATTAGCACCTTGGCACAAGTTCGGATACCCCGATTAGGGATGCAAAAGTTCAACAGCATTTTTCCCAGTTGCGTGAAGGTACATCACCCTCCCATAAAATAAACAGCATGAATACACCAGTTTCAAGATCTCATAACAGACAACACACAGTTTTGCGTAATATATCACTCGGCTATGTCGCCCTTGGGCTTCGGACTGACACTTCCTGTACGCAACCAGTCTATGTCCTGTTGATCAATTGTTCCTCGTACGCATGCAACGTACATTGACAAATTTGTTACGACATAATGCAGTTTCTGGTCAACGAACGAGAAGCTGACTGAAAAAAGAATCTGCAATTATTACCATTCACAGACGCCTCCCTATTGTCGTCAACGATGTGGTACTACGCACTGGGGACTGGGGAGTATCCCTCACTTAATATGGCTATGCGGCTTAATTTACTGATAATAAAATACTTCAAAAGCGGAGTCATTCCACTGAGGTTGCAGAAAGCTTTAAAGCCAAATTTTACCATCCACTACAGACGAAAAATTGTCCCTTGTTTTGTAGACTCTCCCCTTTGCCTGCCACACTTGCATTTTATGTCCTTCTTCTGCTGTTCATCATCCACGATTCCCACCATAGATACGCGATTACATGTGTTTGTTTTGTAACACTGATGGCTGTCGCCGTTTGCCACCCATCCCCATGCTCGTCGAATTGATATGCAGAGGACATGTAAACATGGATAATGAATGGATGGCGAAAGAAGCGCACGGGATGTGAAATCGGAAGGATATACAATTCACCGCATTGCTTCATTATATATCCTGAATTGTTGCTGGCTACTACTCCATAGACAGCTTCTGGTCGACAAAACTCAAAACAAAATATTAATGTCACTCGGCGAGTCGAAGTAAAAAATCACAAATATACTATCTTCACTCAGAACACGTTGAGTTGAGATTTTAGACTACAACAGACAACAACATCATCGTCGTCAATATTTTGTTCAGCAGCATCTTCGGCAGCATTTTTTTGGTATATGGATATACGGAGTCAAGAGCGCACAGTGTACCGGGAAAATAGATAGACCCCGTTGATACGGACGCGATTCTTTGGCCAGTTTCAGTGTACATTTCGGCGTCGGAGCGTGCGTATCTTCTACCAAATAGAAACTTTTATCCGAACCGATGCTTTTCGCCGCACACACGATCGTTCACGAGTTTATAAATAAAACGAAAAAAATCTAACGAAAACATCATTAGTTCTTCGATAGATACAACTCTTGATGGAGTAGACCAGCACCACGTTGGCGCACCAAACCGTGCGCTCTTACAACAAACGGAAAATCTTTAATAAATTACGTTTTGTGTGTTTTCTGAAACGAAAGAATTGTAATTGAAATATCCTAATGTTGTATACGGGCGTTTCTTATATAAGTTCGGCAGGAGAAAAATATCGTTTGTTTAAAGTGCAACGGCGTCTTCGTGTATATCTGTGGAATTATTGTTAATCAATTTGGTTTTAAATTAAAAAGTAAATTTTTCGTTTTTGCGTTTTTGTGTCGTATAAGTGGATGACAATTGGGAAAATCACATTTAGTCATTTGTATTATTTTTAATTCATCATTTTGTATGTTTTCGTTTTCAAATACTATCTACAATCTTGTGCAAGATCCTATTTCGCGGTGGCTGCTCTGACAAAAAACACACACAATATTTCTTCGACTGCGTGTAGCAGGAAAAGTTTATTTCATTAAGTTATTTCCGTGAACCGTGAAATTGAATCATTTTGGATTTCGTTCAGCTATATAGTGTATACAAACGTATTTTTTTTTTTTTTGTTTTTAATTTTTGTGTTTCGATTCGATTGCGTGTGTAGGGAATTTCCCGGAAAGAAATCAAATGCACGATCGGCGAAGATAAATAAAACATTTTGGAAAATGTTGAAAAATATACCTACTCGTAGTTGCAAAATCAAAAATACAAATGTTGCAATTTACAAAAGAGCCTTGCAGAGGCGAGGGGAGGTTTTCGTATCAACTATTGATTGACCTGTGACTTTTGATAAGTTTAACATGGGTGGGGTCTATATTCAATTATTGTTTGTTTTTAAAAATTTTAAAAGCTATTCACGCTCCCTTGGAAAGAAGATCCACTAGATCTACATATGAGAACGACACTTTAACAGACAAGTTGCAGAAAAAAATTGCTTTTATGAATGAAACATGGTGAATGGAATCTAGAAACGTGCTTGTACCTACGATCTTTTTGTATTTAAGTTCAGTAATTTAGATTCTGACTCAATTCTTCGCAGCGGATTGTCAGCTTCAGTTCTTTCGAAGTAATAAATCTGTTCGCGTAGACAGGCTATACACGAATTTGTTATAATTTTTGAGCTTAAAAACTGTTTGTGTAGGGTAAAGTCGGGAAATATGGCACCCCTTTTTGTTTTTGTTTTTAATTCAGAAAATAAACAAGATTTTTATTTTAAACAAAAATAACTTTATTTTTCAATTCAGTTGAAATCATTAAATATAAACGTAAAAGCAATTCAGACTCAAAAAACATTTTTTTTTGCAACAAAAAAAAAAAACCTAAAAAAGGATAAACAAAAAAATGGAGGGTAATATGGCGCCATACGAGGGGGTTTATGGCACCCTACTTTTACGGACATTTCAGAATTTTGAACTACAGCTGTGAGTTGGGCTTGAGTCCATTTTGCCCGATTTGAAGATGATTTTCGTTTATAAACGGTTGGCATTTCTAAAAAAAAAAAAAATATTAAAATACATAAGTAAGGGTGAAATGGCACCGGTGCCAATATATTCTGACATTCTCGGGTGCCATTTCCCCCTATTGAAGGGAACCACTGATATTGGAAAAAACACGATGAAACACGAAAGCACACTAAGCACAGTAAACAAAAACAATTTTATATCGATTCAACTCTCTTATAATGCTTAAGCGGATAGCCGGCGCCAACAACTTACCTATCTACACTTACTTCACTAAACCACAAAAAAACTTTTTCTCTTAAATGCACTCTTTAAATGTTTTGTCACCGTGTCATAAAAAAACTGCTTGAGCTACTGCGATGTGTACTCCACCCGTCGACTGCTTCAGTATGAATGAATGATATTTTGCTGTCTCTTTTTTGGAAAAGAAGTCGTTTGTTGGAGAAATTGAAAGGGTGCCATATCCCCCCTGGTGCCATAATACCCGACTTTACCCTACTCTCATTTAGTTAGTTTTTGTTATTGGAAAAACAAAATATTGTTTACCTGTCGGAATGTGTGAACCGAATAGGCTACCCACTGCTAAACGGATTTGCGCGAAGTTTTGTTCGTGCGTGAACTATATCAACTTTGACACAGCGTACTTCAAATTGCTGGGGAGGAAGCTTGTTTTACCCAGATCATGCTTCAACTTTTGAGGATACTGCAATTTGTTGATAGTTTGGCAGTGATCCGATACATTCGGAATAATTTATTTAGACCAAATTGGGTGCATTGTGGTACAACAAAACAGCGAAAGTTATGTTCGCTCCTTTTGGATTGATTTTGAGGGTGATTTTACTGATATCCATTGCAGCACTATCAGCAATTCCTCCTTAAATTGTTTGAGCTATTTTGGAACAGGTTAAAGGATCGGCTTCAATTGCTGTCAACGTTACTTCATCGTTTATTTCTCATAATATAGTCGCAAACCATTAGAAGAGGATAGAACACCGCTTGATAAGTGGGAGGATTCTTCCCTAAGGAGTAGTAAAGTCTACTGCTGACTGCTGAATAGATCAGCACCGGACCTTCGCATAGTTTTGAATATACATATACGATTATTGAAGGAGTGACTTACTTAATCAAGTTTGACAGTTTTATGGTGGCTTCCATTTTATATGGGGGTGAGATAAACGTCTTGTGCCGATAACCATACCGCAGCTAAGTCTGTTGAGGATAGGTCTTCTTCTTAACTTGATGTTGTGTAAAGCCTATAGGTATAAAATATGCCTACTGATCGTGTGGCGAAAGTGGTTCTCCATGTCAAACTTTGGACATTGCTCGTCTTTTGATAGATAGCTTAGCTCTTTAATAATAAATCGTAGACGATAAACGTTCTTTTGAGCATTCACTCAAGTGTAGTAATTTCAAGGCATACCTATGGCCTAAGTGTTAAACTTATTTAACAACAACATAGCTTTGACAAATGTATGACAGTTGCACGTGCATAGCAGGCTGTCTTCAGAAGTAGGTATTCATGTGGCCTGTTTAGATCCCGAACATTGCATATTAGCGAATCCAAATATGCTGAGAGTCATTTTTTGGTTATTCATGGTCTCTATCAGTCAGGTCGTAGACCCAATGGCTTGGTGATTAGTGTGTGACTACTTAGCGAGGTCATCCTTATCTAATCCTCCATAAATGTTTTCATCCCACCGACAGCCTACAGTCCGAAGGTGCCAACTCCTTATGGATATGAGACCGTTGAACCTTTAAGAGCTCATTTTGTCAAATAATTCAATTTCTTTGTCATCTAAGCTCGAAACCCGCTTATTACTTCTGGCAAGGCATCGCAAAGGCATCTGCCAAGCTCAATAACATGAATTCAGTCTTTTTTGAGGGGCTCATGTGAGATTCCTGAGATTGGTCCATTAATAGTCACATCCTTGTTGTATATATGTATATTATTCTTTTTCTACTATTCAACATTTATTCCAATAAGAAGAGCATGTAAAGCCGGATAAGACAGATAGACGTCACTGTAGTGTAAGTTACTTTAGATGGTGCTAACAGTACGGCCACATCCTCGACCAATAAGGGCCACAAAGTCAGCTCTTCCTCGAGTTACACATATGCATACCTATAGTGATTGAGGTTGATCTTCAATTCAATACACCATCTGAGGTGAGTTCTTTCTCTGCCTTGAATCAACGAACTGGTGTGTTGATATCCATTTGCTTGATCTCTTCACCGATCGCCCCTCTCTGTTTTCAATACTTTTAAATGAGCCACTTACAGCTCGTTGCGATCTTCCGCCTTCATATGCAATGGTTGGACAGACCTCTGTACCTCTGATGTTGGCTTTGCAAAATTAAAAAAATTGCTTTGAGAATGAAGAAGCTACTCGATATCCCGTTGCCTTGCCTCAACATTTCTTCGACATTTTTCGACATTCGTCTTCCGATAATTTTAAAAGTTCAGTCGTCTAGCCGGTAGCCTTGTTCGATTTAGGTTTGAATATCGCTATTTTAACTTCACTAAGGATGTTGACGAAAATGTTGTTTATTATTGTCCGAGCTGAGCCTCTAGTATAATCGGTCCATATATACATATAAGTCCATAAGAACAAGGCGGTTTATTTGTTTGAAATGGAAAAGACCTAAAAACAATTTATGACTTTTTCGAACTACTGAGCTTAAGGGCGTTCTGAAGACAATTGTATTGGTAGGTAGCAGGGATGGAAAATGCCATTTTCGATTTGTACTGAAAACTGTTGTAAGATTGTACTGAAATGGAGCCAATTATATTGAAAACAATTTTGCCCAAAACTCGAGAACGGATCGTCCAATTTGAGCTATGTTTTCTTTGATTAGAATGTATGCCAATTATGCATATGAATACCAAAAGGCAAATGACGAGATAAGCTGTCAAATGAACGAAAGGTCAAAATTATCAAAGCTTTATATAAGAATTAGATACCAATATGGTCATGTTTGCCTTGATGGTTATTTAAGGCATTTGTTATTTATCACCCAATGTTGTAGAAGAGTAATGTTATTAAGAAAAAGAAAGCAAAAAAGTTGAAGTTGGGAATTTTCTGGTAGTAACATTAATAGGTAGGTATCTATTATTTTGTCTTATTTGTTCATGATGTTTACTGCTCGAAATTGATTGTGGTCAATTTTTTGTAGTGAAAAATGAATAAAGAATTTGCGCATTGGTTTTGACTTCATTATTTCATAAATCCACAAAAAAGAGAAAGAAAATGAAAATAAATCCCAATTCTACGAACTCATCAATCTTCGATGACAACAAAATAATGCTTGTTCCATCAAAAGACTTTATGCTGGCATTCGTGCTTTTTGTCCGATTAAACTATGCTATTTGGTAATTTTTATCTGTCAAAATCAGCCTGGTCATATGTGGCATTCAATTCATTAGAGCATATGAGGATATGCCCATTACATTGTATGACCATATTTTGACAGGATAACTGTCAGAAATTGACATTTTATGACCACTTGGCATACAGTCAAATCTTACCTTAAGGAAGGTTCATACAGTGAGAAAATTGGAAAATTTTAAAGGGGGATTGGCAAAATTCGTAGAAATTGAAATTGATTTTTTTAAAAGTTAAAGTTTTAATCGTAATATACAGTGGGATCGTGTTTGTCAAAAGTTCTGTCTGATTTTTATGATTTCGGAAATTTTCTTCACGGAAATCATTTCTTGTGGTAATTTGCAATTGGATTTTGGGTAGTATGCAACAACTATTAACGGCAACTTCACATCTCGATTCTCGAGTTTAAGAACGCTTTTTCTCGACACTCATGGCAGCTAAGATTCTGCACTGTCAAAATAAGGGACCTTGCTAATCAGGGCGCGGAACAGTTAGTAGTATAATATATTAATCCCTGAACTCATAACGGGGTGAGTTTCTAATGAAAAGTCGAATCCAGTCAATGCTTTGTGTAAAACTTAGAACAAATAGTTCGTTAATTGATTTGATTTTCCATTTTTGGAAAACCACAAATTGATAAATGATTGTATCGAAATACGGCAAATTGTACTTTTGTACTAGAGCAAACTCATTTGTATCGAATTAGATACAATTGTATCGACTTTTCCATCCCTGGTAGGTAGTCTCTAATATTTTCCAGCATACAGTCAATGCAACAAATCTTCTTTTGTAATTAACTTTAGTTACCTTCGAATAAGTTTTTCTGTCAAAGTATTGAGTTGGTACGACAGCTCATAATATAATGACTGTACAATATGATTTATATTTTTTAATTCCAATATGTCATACTTTTCATCGAAACAAAAAGAAAAATATACACCGAAGGTGACGACAAATGTTTGTCACATATTAATTTGTCAAATTATTTTCACTTTGATGGACAATGTATTGAAAGAAATTTCTATATACCTCACATGTTTTTTTTTCCCCGCTGACATATTTTTAACAAACAAATGAACTATTAATAAATAAATATAAAATGACATGTAGTATCGGTAGCTCTTTTGTTTAACTAAAAATAATGAAAGCTGATTACTCATAGAGCATGAATATAGGACTCGCTCGTTTCCGCTGAAAAATCTGACAAATAATTTCTTTACGGATCGTAAATTGGTCGGCCTCTGAGAGGTGTTTTTGCCATTTAGTCAGAATCAAGTTCTATCAATGTTTTGCACACTTCGTAAATCTTTTCCAAGTTTGCTGGGATTTGATTTCTATTGAAGACTAGTTATGTGGCAAGACTAGATTTAAAACAAAAAAATTCGCGTGTGCTTTGAAAAAGATTGAAAGAAATATTATTTCATTACGGAAGAGTTATAGTAGAGCTAGGGATTTTATCTCATTTGTTACGGATTGTTTTGAATTTATCTACAGAAGACTAAAAAGTATGTGACGTGAGAAAATGTTGACAAATAATGTATTCGTGTTGTCTTTTGCGCATAATAAACGCTATATCACACCTTTGACCGTGGCCTAGTAGTAAAATATGATGTAGGAAATGGTGTTTTCAAAGAGCTATAGACAGACGGCCTTACCAATAATCAACTTTAGTGTGGCAGTTTACGCAAAGGCAAAAATAAAAAGAATGCATTTTTGTTTTATTTCTAAACTCTTGAAGCATATATTCCTGTGTTTTCTCTGTTCTATCTTGTTTCGCCGCTAGTTCTTGCTTTTTGATTTGTTTTCCCTTTTAGTTTGCAAGCAATGAGGATGCTTACTAAAATTTGTTTTGTATAAGTCAAGACTTACTGACAGTTGTCACAAACAAAATAAAATATCTTCTTACTTAAGTTTGAACGGCTTATACATTTTCTGAACAATTCTCAGTACCTAAAGGCGACCCAGGAAGATATTTGGTTGCAACCAAAACTTATCTAACTGTTTTCACAAGGAGTTTGTTTATCGAGAATGAGGATCTCTAATGAAACAATGGCGAAATAACAAGTTTATTAACTTCTGGAGGAATAACAGTAGGTACGTGTGAAGTTCAAAAACAGAGGATTTAAACTTTTGTCGGTTTCTAAGTTTCCCGAGCTTAGTAATATACTATTTTTAATAGATCAAATTATATTTATTTTCAAAACCTTAAGCGGTAAGTTCTTAAGAGACTTTTTCACACCATGCCCAAAACCGGGTTTTCGCCAAAACACACGAAAACTTCATCAAAAACAGAAGTTTTTAAATGCACTAAATTCATTTTGTTTGTTATTTAATGCGATCGAAATTTGTAACCAAATCAGTTGGCACCGTAGTCGGTGTGAATGCATCGACGAGTTTTCGAGGAAAACCCGGTTTTGGGCTTGGTGTGAAAAGCCTATAACACGCTTCCCAGCTTTCTACGTGAGATTTTAATTAATTCTGAAATAGTTATTGTTATTGTTTTTATTAGTAAGGCCTACCGGTACAAGTTTGGGGCATTTGAGGCTTAACGCTAGAGACTCCGAATGTTTGTATATATTTGTAAAAGGCTCTCAAATGGAGTTTTAGTTTGGGTAAAGAGCTGGCGAAGTACAGTACAGTTGTAGAACTTTACTGTCATCCTCCTCATTCACACCTAGTTTACAAAACCGTTTGAAAATACCTCAGCCTTATGGCCAAAACCATTATATTTGTAGACGCAAAGGTTTGTTGTGTGGACAGCAGCCGGCAATATCATGAGTTTACAAGTCGGGATCAGAATACCTAAAGTAACTGTAGATATCTTTTAATATAGGTGTGGGTAGTTTAGATCGATGAATATGTGGCTCTGGCACCAAGTAAGAGAGAAAACTCGCCATCTCCTTTAGAAAAAGAAAAAGTCTGAGCCTACTTTCTAGCTATTTCATTTTTAATGGTTCCGATGTTAGAAATGTAAAAGTCTTCTCCTATTTGTTTATCGATCAAAAAACTTATTGTGAAAAGTGAATGTAGAATGTAGATGAAGCCGAAAATAAATGCAGTTCTTTTGATATTTTCCCTCAACTCGTCAAATATGTTATAAAATACTATATCGACTGTGACTGGTTAGATTGCCGTTCGACAATAATTGCTTAAAGGGGCCTTTATCATCTGAAAATTATATCCTTATATATCCCGCTAAATTTGTCAAACGTGAGTTTTGTAATTTCAAGTTTAGCACTTGCACTAGGTTAACAAGACACTTACCGAGGGGTTTCCGGTTCAACTCCCGGAAATGCGAAAATTCATTTAAAAGCTTCTTCCACTGTGCTTCACCTCATAAATATCTGCCAAACATACGATGGTCTAATGCAGCATAAAATTGCAATTCCGTTTCATTCTCCTCAATGAACAACAACTCACACAAACGATTATTTCTGAGAAGCTAGGACCAAATAGTTATATGGATCTGTTGCGCAGCTTATTTTTCATCCTACCCATGCACTAATAATATATAATGTACTCAAAGCACCTCGTATATAGCATCAAGTTTGCAGCATATTTTAACGTATCGTATAATTAGACTCAATGTACGAACATACTCTCCGGGATAGCCAATATTTACGGTTCCGATTTTAATGAACTGAATCACACGTGTTCGATATTTACAACAAAATTCTAAACATAAACGTACGTACGTGGGCACCCAGTCTCACAGCAGGCCTCCACAAGTTCCTTATAAAAGATCGATTCGAAAAACATACGAGTACACTAGTGGGTAATACAAGTTTCCTGTTTCCATTTTGCTAAACGCCTGGTTGCGTTTGGCGGATAGAATGTACAAGAACCTAACACCAAATTTGAAAACACTCACGAAATTTGTTTTCGTAAATTTCGAAAAATCCCTGATACACATGTAATACCTATCGATGTAAATGTTTCGCTCGAATAAAATACTCGTACGTAGTACACTTGAACTCTGGCTGTGAGGTCATGATGTTGAACTTAAGATCGCAGATTTTGACCGCAACATCAAACAAAAATTCGTATTTGTTGTAAACATTTTGCGCGATCAATTACCACTAATGAGTTAAAACAAAACAAAAAAAAAAATTATCAAATATTTATATTTAAGTAAATTCAATCAAACGTCAAGGCAGCAAAACATTTATAAACTGGAAATAATAGGTGTACTAGTGAGCATATGCGTGTGCTGTTCCACGGATTCCGCAGTGAAATGTTTGTAAATATAAATTTTAATTTGAACATCGTCTCCCAATAAAGACGTGTAAATCTTTTTTAACAGTATGGAGATGCTTTTGTGTTGGCAGAAACGATAGCAAATGTAAAATAATTTTAATACTAAATCAACAGTATATATATATTTTGTAAACTGTGATGTTTATTTCGAATTAAAATAAATTTCATTGTTGAAATAAGTACAATTAACCAGCAGATACTACTCTACTGGTGTTGGCATAGAAATAGCGCATCAAGTTGAGTTTCTCTGTCTCTCTTCAGGAAGTATGTTGGGTACCTCTATGTACCTATGTCTAGTGAATTTTAATGTGTATAATGTGCTGATAAAATTTCATACCTTATTACCCGATTAGGATTGAAATGTTTTATACAAAATACTATATTAGTTCGAGTAGTTTATTTCAAGCTTTCCAATGGTATGAATGAAAAGTTATGCTTTACGTGAACACCTGCCTTGACGGCTTAATCTCACGGTGGGCATACCCACATCAGTGTCCTTGACAAAGACGTTGACAAAACGCCCCAGGACCGGTACAAGTACCAATCCTGGTGCATTTTATTGACTGTTTTAGGAAAGGCCGCAGTCAATCCCATTGCTCATGGGTGAGGCCCATCTGACACCTCTTCGTTCTTAAAAGAACGCCTTTGTCTCCGCTTTTGGTATAAACCACAGCCACCACGAATCCAACCGCTATGATGGGGCTGCACCAAATTTGGTACAGTGGCTGACCCCATCTCGCGTGGTACCATTATATAGCTAATGGTCGAGCTTTCATAACCCAAGGGTTGCCCCGAGGATTACTACCAATTTGGATTGCCTTCCCCAATCCGAGGGAGGTGGACCTCATAATGTCAGGTGTATAGAGCATCTTGAATTCCATATTACTAGCAAAACTAAGATAACTCTCACCTATTTCGTCTGGCACCGGTTTATTTTGTGAAGCCCCAATAAAGGCAACACAAAATAGGGGCAGTGCCCCTTTCCATTGGTATGCTGGATCACGCCAAGGATTTAATTTTCGCATCAAAAAGTGCAGGGAATTCGGAGCTTTTTTTTAAACTTCTGACTCGCTATGGCGATAAAGAGGCACGTCGACCTAAAAGGTCTATTGTGCCGGAAATTGCCAGAAAATAGTTTAGGCTAGCAGAGTTTCCACTTCCCTAATGTATAGCTGATAATGTTTTCAGCAGAGGACTTCTTCAGCTCTCCCGGACTTAGTATTTTGTATTTCACGGAGGAAAAATTTCCTTCTAGTACTGGATAGAGCTGGGCATTCGCACAAGATGTGCTAAGCTGTTTCGTCTTCTTCGATACATAGACGGCACTCCGGGGAGTTGACTTTATGCATTTTGTTTAGGTGATATCGCAAACCGTGGTGACCTGTAAGGTAGCCTAAAAGGTTTTTGATATCGTGCCTTCTGAGGTTTAGATATTTTTTGGCATTTTTTTTAATGGCACGATTAGCCTTTTGGCCTGTCTGAGGCCTGGGATTTCTTCCCAATGTTTGATACACATTTTGTGTTCCCAGCTTCTTATCGTGGAGTAAGTTGCTCATTTGGTGACGGCGCAGAAAGGTTCTGGTCCTATAAATGGGATCTCCGACCCTTTCCTAGCAAATTCGTCAGCTTTTTCGTTTCCTATAATACCGTCATGTCCCGGAAACCACCAAATTTTGGTTTTGTTTCTCGAGCCAAGAGTTTGGAGGGCATGGAAGCAGTGCATGACTGATTTTGAGACAATGATTGGTGAGCTAAGGGCATTTATAGCTGCTTGACTCTCTGTGAATAAATGGATGTTCGCACCTTTTGTACTTGGAAAACTTATGAGGTCTGCGCATTCCTCAATGGCATGGAGCTCCGCCTGATGAAATACACTGAGGCTTTTCCCCATATGTATTGAAACATAGCGATTTGGCCCATGTATGCCAGCTCCTACACCCGAGTCCATTTTGGAACCATCCGTATACAATACATTTGGCCGTTTTGGCGGTTTGGTGTGTTATTGCTAACCCATGCTTCGCTTTTAGTGATCTCCGTGGAGAATTTCCTGTTGAAGCATTACGTTTTAGGCAGTCGGTCAGTTACTGTGAAGATCGTGTCAAGTTCCGTAAGTTACGATATAAGGGTCGTTAGATCCGGATGGTCACTAAAGTTTATCTCTTCCCCTTGTGCCAGGCTTGCTGAGCTGCGTATAGCCACTTTTTTTTACATGTATGTGGAGGGTCTACATAGTTGTGTTTTTTCGTCACATTACCTACATTATTTTACCTAATTAAGAAATACAAATTTTTATGCAACGCAACTAACGTTGCTCAAGTAGGATGCTATGGTCCACGAATAATCCCGTTGTATTTTTGATCGAACTTCGTTCGGTATACAAATTTATTATTTTCATTAGGTAGCGGATAAAAATAAAAACATAAAAAAATGCGACTTTCAAAAATCCATTTCCTTCAGCACTTCGCAGGCGACAGCCAGACCATACCATGCAAAATGTATGATCACTAACAGAAAAGGACAACCCCATAGATAGTTACACCTCTTTTCATTGACAACAAATGCAATGGCGGTCTTAGGCAATGTCAAGCCACATTGTTAAAATACTTAACAATGTAAAATTATTCTAAAGCTATGTATGTTCAGACGATTGCCAATTCTGACAATATTCTCAAGTCCACCAATGATCTGACAATGAGATGCAAATGATCTGAAAAAGCGAACTACCTCACAAGACCAAACTGTCAGTAAATACGGTTGCCAGATTTTGTCCTGACGATTTGCCAGAAAATAGTTTACAAAATTGCCAGTTCACATGGTTTGCAGATGTTTGTTTAGAAAATATTTACAGATTCGTTTGGAAGGCATTGTTAGACAATTTAAAAATGATTTTTTTCTTCCGCATTTGGTGGTAAAGTTTTTGGTGTGAAACGCTAAATAAAACGAAAATAATCGAAATGGAACAAATAGATTGACTTGTGATTGTTTTGATCGCAACGAGCAGGATGAATTGCCACACAAACGTCGCGTCGGCACGGTTTCGACGTATAGATTCCAAACAATTCGATGATCTTCTGGAAAAATAAAATATAAGAGACAAAAAGTAATTAAAAAGGGTCATAAATATTTCTAGATCGTTTTCGTTATGGATCGTCCTTTTCGTCCACGTATTCAAAATTATTTCGTTCACTCGTTTTGCAATAATACAGAAAATGCAAAGAAAATAGAAATAAAATTTCGATTTGTTCGTTCAAATGAGAGAACTATTTGTCTGCAAATGGAAAATTGTGTGTTTCAAACGATTGCCAGACAATTTCATTATGGTCGGACAATTATCTGACAAATGACTTTTCTGCACAGAACTGTCAGCTTACAAACATTTTTGACTGACGGATCTGAAAAAATGCTGTCTGGCAATAGCCTGAATATGCCACAAGCCCATAGAGTCGATCATGGACCGAATAAAGAAAAGAGACACAAATTCAGAGTCCTGGGGGTGAATTTACTCTACAGTTAAAAACGTTACGTTGATCGAAAGAGCTTTTTTTCCAAAAGTTTTCACTGACAAATACTTATTTTGATACTAAAGTCCGTTAATGAATAACAAATACCAGATTAGTGAGAAACTACCAAAACAACAAGGCCGCCATAGCACACAGGATTCCAATATCGAAACCGTCCCATTTAAAATACCCTTGGCTAGAAATAAATTTCTAAATTTTCGTTCTGTACTTCCCGGTACTCCCCAAAAAGTTCTATTATATACTCCCCAACGAAGTTATAAAACGGCATTACTGGATACCCTATTTACATTCATTTTAAATTCATGTGTCTAAAAGTGATCATGGATGTGATTAGGGTCCGTCCCCACCAGTTGTGCAACAAAATGATTGATAATTTAGAACTCTGGTCGACACTACCGTCAAAATTCTTGATCTGTCGGGATGGAGAGTCGTTTCTCTTCCGCTCTTCTTTTGGAAATGATTTTAATAAGATTTTTAGTTGGTACGTCTCCGCCACACAGTTGCTACGAGATGCAAAACTTTTAAGCATTCTATGATTACGATTTTTTGATACGATCTTCTGTTGTTTTTTCCTAAACATTTAAACCTATAGTATTTTCTGCGCGTTGAACCTCTGTCTAAACCTTCATCCAGTACATCCAGCAAGCAAAAAGTCTGATCGTAGAATTTGTTTAAAAAAAGTCCCATCCCATCAGATCAATGAACGAGAAGTCGCTTCTTCTCCAAATCGTATAGGTACTACATACGTCAACTATCACTAAGCCAATGATTTATCACTTCACTCAATGACAGATAATGCTATTTCAGATCAACACCACATAACTTATATTGAAAATGATCTTTAAAAAAAATTATTTATTGCCTACATGTGCCTTTATCAAAATATTTTGTGGTTTTTTTTACCTAACGAAAATGTTTCTGCAACAAAAAAAAAAAGAAAATCACAGGCCAACACCGAACTCAATAAATAAATCAAATATACTTGGAACAAGTAAATAACTTTCCTAAAAATCCATTCTGCATGTTGATAGTTTATTTTCGTTGATTATTTTTAAATTTTACTATAGAATGGTTTCAAAATGTTTATACGGTCAATCAATAGCAATCTCCATTATATTCCCTGGGTGAAGTCGGATATTTTTAGACTCCATATCCTATAAGATGAACAAATTTTTTTTAATTCATCTTGTTGTTGAAAATATTAACGCTCATAAGAAAAGCAAAGCTCTTTTGTAAATCCCAACACCACAACGATGTAAATAGAATTTTAGAGACCAGAAGTTCCCAACGTGCCTTAACAATGAAGTGCAATTCAGAGACAACAAAGAATGCCAACAAGTAGAAGAAAATCCTTTTCTCAAATGATTTCAATAAAATGCAAACTACTGGTACGGTTGCAATATTCGGAATTAATCACTGGCTACCGAACGGCAGACAGGATCACAGAGGCCTTCCAAGACAAACTACTATGGAAATACGACGGCTTGCGGCTAGAAAAAGAAAGTTCAACTGTAAGTCGTGATCTTTGTTAACGACGACAAGGAATAATAATGAGTGATGCAAAATCAATGCAATAGTGTCACTGCGCTGTCAATCTAGAGGAATGTTATTAAACTTCGATATCACAACAGACGGATAACAACACAGCGAACACACACGAACACACCGGGACCAATTATAAATATTGTTGCTGTGTGTTGACAACAAGCAGGGTATTACAGGCCTATAATTGTATATGTGAATAAAATGTTAGATATATTTCGTGGTCTTAAAAACCTTGCAAAGGTCAGTCACGTTAAAACCGATTCACCAGTATTTCGTTTACACTATTCAATAACTGTGATGATACTTATGGCGTTTTCATTAATCATAACTACGAGACAATATGTTGGCAATCCAATTGACTGTGTACACACAAAGGATATACCAGAGGATGTGCTGAACACATTTTGTTGGATACATTCGACATATACATTGAAAAGTTACTTTTACAAGAAACCGGGTTTAGCTGTGCCTTATCCAGGAATTGGAAACTCTGAGGGGGGAGAACATGACAAGAAGCATAACAAATATTATCAATGGGTGTGTTTTTGCCTATTTTTTCAGGTTTGTACTGATTTTTTTTTATAATTTATATAGAATTTAATTAACAAATTTATATATTTACTTATATTTCGTAACATATATACTAAATACCGGTATTCCGAAAGCCCTCAGATTATTTAAGCAGTTGTTGGTAGCAGTGTTATCATGTCGTGGGATTTATCCTTTTTGTGGGATTTTCGATGTCTAAAAAGCCTTCCGTGGGATAAAGGGAAACAGCACGAAATATAGGAATTTTTTAGGAATCTACTAACATTCAAACTAAAGTCTTAGCTGCAATTTCACCAAAACATCACATATGAATTGTCTTTCATGAAAATTTTCTAGTAGGTACCACCAAAAATAGTAAAGGTTAATTTAATATAATTTTTTCCGTGTAATACAAATTTTACTATAAAAACTCGAATTTTTTCGCAAATAAATATCGAGGGATTTTTAAGGGAGTTTAAGTATGAACTATGAAATGGGAAAAAATCTGCTCCGTGGGATAATTGTAGAGACAGTCCTAACAACACTGGTTGATTGTCATAAACGTAACTGGATTTTTGGGAATAAAGTACCTAAGAGGATTTTTGTTTTGAAGCACAAAAGTTCGAGAGACATATCAATACATATTTTATATCTACCTACTAGAGTACCTACATAAAATTCAATTCAACATGAGTGTCTGTGGTAGATATATGTCTGTCTGATTCCTGAGTTGTTCTTTAATTTGTCTCTTGTCTGTCTTTAATCTTTGTTCGACCTTACATCCATTGATCGTTGTACATTCGTGTGCATTTAATATTTATGTAACTCTTTTAAATTCTTTAAGTGGCTTGTACTTTGGGAGAATAGAACGTACATTTTCAATCATTTGTGTATAGGTAAGGGGTGTATTAAGAAATCTGAAAAATTAGGCCGGGAGTTGACAATCGGTTGAATTGAGTCCAAAGAACGGCATCAATTCGCAACACAGTCCGACCTAGGCACTCAATGTGATTCTCAATTTTCTGCCAGTGGATATGCATATAAAAACATTGCAGCGTGTATATAGCGCTGTTAGATTGAAAGAATTTAAATGTTGTTTCGAAAGGCCTTATGGCCATACCAGCATCTTACTTTCCCTTCCTGGCATAGGTCGTATGGCAAATCTACGGACTACATTGTACCCAAACTCCATAAAAACTTTTCTGTTTGATTCCCCTCTAAATCAGAATGGGAGGAGAATGCGGTCGTAAATGAATTCGACCTAAATATCTTCACAGCCGGTTCCAAGATGAACTGTGGAGTAGGAGCAGGCATTTTCTCAACAGCATTAGACATCTCTAAAACTCTTCGCCTTCCCAACGCAGCCAGCGTCTTTCAAGCAAAAGTACCTACTTGCAATTAAGGAGGCGTCTAGACTGCTCCTTAATAGGCATCTTCGTCGATAGTCAGACCGCGATTAAGGATATTGTTTCAACTAAGTCAACGTCCAATGTTACGATACCGAAATGTATGGGATGGAATTAGCATACTGAGCTCCAACACCTGTCAGCTGTCAAATTGACAAATGCGAATGCAAACTAAACCTCTAAGAAAAATATTCTCCAATACAACACTACTGGTATAAGACACTAGGTTGATTCCAACAAGTAATACCCACGTGCCTTAACCTTATATCAAAATCCGAAATAAAAAAAAAAGCTGCAAAAACAAACTACTCATTGGCATCGACCACCAGTCTGAAGTGCTCACATCTTCATAATTATTTTATTAGATTTTAATTATTATTCACAAAAATTTATCGCTCACCGAAATGCATTAAGATCGTTCCTTTTAGTGTCGATTTTCGTCATACAGAAAGCAAAAGACCACACATCCAAAAGGAGGAAGTACATTTTGGCATCAAGATATTAAAAGAGTTCCAGATTAATAGTTTATTAAAGATGTATATAAAATCCGCTTCGAGAGGGTTGCAGATGGCTTATGCCTGCTACGCTATGAAACGATATTTCTTTATACACCGCCAATGCGATTGTAGTTCCTAAAATAGACGAAAATGTAAATCTAAATTGGAAAATGCTCCCGGCGCCCAGGAATCTTAAGTTCAGCATTTTACGACTGTATCATGGAGTACTACTGCGGCAGCAGTTTGCCTTCACTTTTATTTTATTTTTTTGATCTCCTTACGTTTTTAAAAATTATTTCCATAATAAAATTGAAATGTATTTCAAAACTTTGCACTTTAACATGATCTCCAGTCGACCGCCAGCACACTCATAAAAGGAGAAACTCAATAACAGTGATTAGTGATGAGAAATCGAGTCTTCTTGTTGCCAAACATATCGCTCAGCGTTTTCTCTTTCGATTGTAAACACTAGATCCATCTGCAAGAACGGCAATTAAGTGATAATTAAATGTGGTAACTCAATTAGTTGGAACTTGGTAGATACCTGTGATGAACTTCTGGCAATTGGAACAGAAGGAAAATAAATAGCGTGGACCAAAACAGCCAGAATTTATTTTTAAACAAAATTGTTTATGATTAGCTATGTGGGAACAGATTTTCCTTTTGGGAGAAAATTCTTCTTGTTGTTTCAACTCTTTTGTTCGAATGCAAGGTATACAGTGTTCTGGCGGAAAAAATCACAGCTTCAGCCGAAATGTATAACCCAAATAGCTTAAGTAAACAAGGACGGAACAGAGGGATGCCAATACCGATCTACTCGTTGGTATCATTGACCCAAATTGGTTCACATTATGGGAAGATTGTCGTAGGTATGCTTTGCGTCTTCGCGTTGCACAAATATAATCATACAATGTGACAATAGGAAGTTGTTGCGAACTTATTGCCACTATATTATTTTACTGCTTTATGTCGTGTTTATGTAGGTAATTGCAATACACAATGCTATAGAAAGGATCTGGGAGGGTTTGGCCGAAGGATTAGCCTTAAACCCGAATAGGGTAAATGCTTCAAAATTATATTGTTGCACTGATTTTAAGCATATAGAATATATTTATTTATTTAACTACTATAGAGAATGTCACAATTAATCAATATTGCACAGATTTAAGAAGCTTATTTATTGTTTTACATTTCTCAGTAATCAGTGCGCAACACTGCTTCTGCGAGACCGGCCATATGTTCATTGCGTCATTCCTTGAAACACAGCTGATTACTATCCTCTCCTGTGCCAAAAACGTTGCTTTTAGTTCGCCATTCAAAGGCATCTGGCATCTGTGATGGCTTTATATTGAAAACAGAGGTTCGGTCTTCTCTGTCGTCTGAAATCTAGTGACTGGAGTTCAAATATCCTCTTGGCTGGAGTATTATTGTCATTGGGCCTTACCAATAATCATTTTTAACCTTCACAGTAAATTATGTTCTAGGTCACAAAATGCAATTTTCTATGGAAAACTTCGCCATTGTGAAAAAAAATTAGCCTGGACACTAAAAATAATTATTAGTCCCGCAGATTTTGTTCGAAGTGGACGAGTCAATAGTTGCACCAACAATATTTATTTTTATTTCCGTTCGTCCCACAAATCTACTCACAACAGAAGGAATGATTGTGAGCGGCCTGGCCCAGGGCAGGTATACTTATCTATACTGCTCCGCCGCCTTATTTATTTATTGAAGCCATTTCCTACAGTATTTCTTCGCACTAGGGTTGAGTTTGTGTTTACTCCGGTGGATGAACTCCCTACTACCTCGAATCTCCAAGTTTGGTAGTAGCAGTGTGCGGAGAGCAGATTCTTTGTCTTTCCATTGTTTATTGAGAGAGTCTTGCTAAAAGAGAACTATCTGCTCGATTTGAGAACGTTGCTTTAAGAATAAGTTTATTTCACAAAGTGCAAAACAGACTTTGTTCCACTCAACTGCAGCGTCGATAATGCTATAAGGAGCTCAGCTATGGGGTTAAAAAGGCTACCATACTGTGGAAAAATGTCTTCGCTACTTTTTGAAAAAGATATTCCGGCTACCAAAAAATACCCAAAACTATATTGTTACACCTTGAAATGGGAACTCCTTCCTTGCACTTGTACACGCTCAAAACGCATTTCCATTATATATGTTAAAAGTACCTATTAGAGATGAATGAATGCAGACTACCAAACGTAGTTTTAAGAAGTTGTAGCAGAACAACTTTTATAAATCATACTTTTCTTTATTTGTTTACATCCTTACTCCTAAAAATTATTTATCTAATAATCACTTTGCCTATGAAATGTTGTTCATTTCATAATTCTTTCAACCAGCGAATAAGTAAGAATTTCGAATTCTCTAAGGCAATATTCCCAGGAGGTTCAAAGTGATTACTTTTGTTTGTTTTAAATAAAATAAAATCGTACTATTAAAATAAAAAAAACCTACGTTCTGACTTATTTTCATCCGAAGAGGGAATTCAACGCTACAAAGTCTAATTAGAACAAACGGGAGGATTTGCGAGGAATACAAGAAAACAGCATCTGAATGCGGAGTAAACCTCTCTATTCAGGCGAACGAGCAACATTATCTATTAAGAAATAAATTTAACTCGCTTTTAGAGAAATTTGGTTGACTTACCTTTGACCAATATGTCGGAGAAGCTGAATCGTCACTGTTTAGGAACTACTACAGCAGACTAAACCATTTTTTAAATGAAAAATCGTACTTCTTTGGCAGTTACGGAGTCGACAAAATAAGTACCATTTTCCAACTGAGAGGTGAGCTCGTTCAGTTAAATTTTACCAGATTTACCAATAATTTGTGACCTCTGCAACATGAAGAAAAGAGAAGATATCTTTCTTTATCTTGGGGTTTGTCCGATTTTAAAAGAGTTTCGACTATCAATGTTCGGAAAACAAGTGTTTAAGAAAGATGAAGCAATGAGCATCTTAAACGGGGAAAAAGGATGGGAGATCTTATATATGATTACTCAGTAGTAGCACTTCGTTATAGAAAGCGTATCAAAAGGAGGAGATTTTTAATGTAAAACTTAAGTTTATATTTTGTCAACCTGGTAGACGGTCATAGGCCAAACCAATAATGACTTAGGTTAATCTTTACATTGTAAAATATTTATTGAAAATAAAAGTCTAACTAAACTAACTACTAAGTCTTGTCAGAGTTTAAGGCCTAACAATTTGATGTGTTACTAAATCGGCATATGAAAGACTCTATTACGGTTCACTTTAAGCGCTGCTAGGTATATAACATTTTTCATTACCACATAGCAGATCTAGACGTAACGTACACTCTTCACTTTTTTGCTGCTTCCTGACTAGCCCTAAAAATCTCGTGAAATGTGGAATAGTCTCCTGTTAAAAAAACTAAAAGAAAGCGGCATGTATGTAACAACGCATGAAGCCGTTGCGCCATCTACATTCATAGGTAAAAACTTAAGCACCGAGCTATTAGGTCGGGATAGCTTTCGAGAGGTATTTACTTTTCCTAATATTCCCGTCATTCGTCCTTCTTCTGAGGGGCTGTTGTGAGACTTTCGGGTACATAAGACCAGTAAACGGTGGCTACCACGAGGAGGTAAAGCGTCAAAAGCCAATAAATACAATTTTCAGTTAGTGCTACCTTTAGCTAGCCATCTGCAGTTGTGCACTCCAGGTAAACTTGTTCTTTTCATCTAAAGCCTAAAGTATGCTGTTCCAGGAAAGATAAAATTAAGCGCCTCTCACCACTTCGTTTAACGTTCGCTTAATTTTAACAGTGTAAGTTCCGCAAATAAAAATCTGTTTTGGCACAGCTGATTGACTTGCTCTGTTTATTCAATTGGTACTTTCTAAAGAAATTTATACCTACATTTTAAAAGAAATTAAATTAACAACAACAAATTTCTTTGTGTTGAACTAACCATTCTTCATTGGTAGGTACTGTTTCGTTTTAAATTTGGTTGCGAGTGCCTTTGGATGTGGACTTTCCTGGTCTAAACCCGCACTGTGGCAAGACAAGTTACCTACTGAGTGTTTTAGGCATTTATCCCGATTCGGACAGGATCTAAAGTACGCAATGTTAAGAAAACTGATGCCTCCATAGTTTGCGCTAGCGAAATGATTTATTTGCGGTTATCTGATGACCAAATATTGGAAATGAATTCGTGCTTGCTCTCAACAAAGACAAGATTATCTGGGTTGTTTGTCTGAAACTTAGATATTACTATTACTTTTGACCAGGTATGGCTGGAAGTTTTGTCTATCGTCGTTTATTATGAATGGAAGCTTCTGCCTAGCAACGGGATTCTAGTCTTTGTCGCTGCTTTACATTCTGCAGAGATAGTTTTTTTTTTCACTTTATCGGGGGCACCACGCACTTTGATAAAACGACAAGGTATTAGAGAGACAAGTTTGTTTTGCGTATTTTGTTGCCCTGGCAGTTTTTCCGAACCTTCCGTGTACACTGCTCCTCCAGTAGTACCTATCTCTCAATTTCTTCGATCGCATGTTTCTGCTGCTCTTCTCCGATGTTCCTCCAGTCTCTTTAGTATAAGCAAAGCACTCATCTGCGTTATTCAAAAAGTTTGTCACATAATTCCCTGACACATGTTAAACTGTTCTGAAGGAATTTGTTGAAAGAGCACGCATCCAGAACGTAATAATAAATCTGGCAATAATCTCTGGATAACAAAAAAAAAGATGAAGAGAAGTTGATACCTTAAATCCGATTTGTTCCGTTGGTTTAACATTCGATGTGAAAATTGAAAATGAGTATCCTGGCTATACATCACACGGCTATGACACATAACAACCACAATATGTTTAAAGCGTTCAAAAAAATGTGTAAACTTTCTATTTCTGTATACCGAGCGACTAAAAATAGTTTTGAAAAAACTTTTCATATGCGCCATCAACAATAAGCATGTCATCATTCATTCAAAATTATAGCCTGATTTAAATTTGAACTCGCCGCCATAAACCTACTCAACAATTTTCGCCTCAACCCACCATAGATACAACAACTGTAGTCAGTTCAACAGAATATACCAATTACCCATTCCCATGGAATAGATACTTGACTCATCGGCTCCAGGTTAATTACGATTTCCCAATGCACTTTTCATTTTGAATGAGTTATATTGACAGGTTACAATTGATGGACCGTTTTGATGTGCATTGGCTTTGCGCGTAAAAACGTTAAATAAACTTTTCACTTTGGAAACGAAAATCCACAAAAGGCGGATTCGCGATTGTAGCATGTGTTTTAAAATGCATTGAAATTCTTAGCATTCAGCATCAGTTTCCGACGTCGACATATTCCGTCGTCACTTTTCTTCTCCTCACATCCATGCACATGGATATGTACATGTACACTCAAAAGTATCCTGCCGACCAGAAAATGGTTCAATAGCGAACGTGCTTAAGAAATACAACCATTCAGCGTGCATTTTGACATTGTTTTGCGTTACTAGCTGGTCTTTGCGATTTGGCGCATTTTGCATGGACGTTTTGAGAAAATATTGCTTTTAATTTTAGCACTCAAAGTTGGTAGTGCGCGGTTGTTGGCTGGCGATGTGAATGGATTCGTGGCGAAAGTTTTGTCGTGCATTAGACGAGTTCGTTTGGGGGAGGCAGGGATTTTTTTTTTTTTTTTTTTACATATTTTTAGGTTATTGGCCGTAAGTCAAATGCGTTCTGCATTTTAAGATTCTGCTCTATTTCATTGTTTCGGCTATGCTTCGCTTGAGAACTATTAACGCACAGTAATTATTAAGATAACAACAACAACTGTTGTTGAGTTGATACCGAAAATTGGAATATTTTTCTTTCGTACTCAGGTTTATATGTTTGGAAATAAGTGCGGGACACGTAAGAATCGCAACTTTGAAGTTATACAAGGGAATTTGACATCACGAAGGTCACACTTAGAAAGTAGTTTTTTATTTAGTTTACATTGCTCTTTGAGTTTCAACGTTTTGTAAACAACTGGCTATTCCGATGGACTTCGTGCCACATACAATTGATTGAATTTATTAATATTCCTTTCGAAAATCGAACCTTTTTATTGAAAGAATGAAACTCTTTTTGTATTAAGTAAATTGAATTCAATGCATTTTGATCGGGTATTTGGGCGCTAGTGATTGAATCAACTTGGTCCGGTCGGCAGAATGTGAGCATGCTTTAATCCTTCTTTTCCCATTCGACCGAGTACATCAGCAACGAACTTGTCCAATAACATTGCTCTGAACTGTGAAGTCTTTGATTATTTTGAGCTTTTGTTTGAAAAACCTTGTTGTGGTGTTGTGGCGGTCGCTCGAAATTTGCCCAGGAAGTAGGAACTGCGTAATTTTTGATCATTTCGGACTGCAGGTGACCTACAGTGTATAGTACTTCGTTTTTCGGCAGTAAAAAGAGAATCAGCTCCAGAATATCCACGTGTCTCACTTCGAAAGAGTCGAAGAGCTATGTATAGTATAGAACCAAACATCTAACTGCGTGATAGGGCTCCTTTAAACAGCGAGAATATTCGGAGAAATCCCTCTCCCATCTAGATAAAGATATCACGGCCCACTAACGCTTGACCCTTTCAAAGGCCTTTTTAAAATCTAAACCTAGAGCAAAATGCCCTTAAGACAGTCCTAGACTGGTGTACCAAAGAAGGTTTATCCATTAACCCCAGTAAGGCTGTCATAGTTCCCTTTACCAAAAGAAGAAATATAAACTTAGGTCAAATTTCAATAAATGATACGATCATTGAGTATTCCAACGAAGTTAAGTATCTGGGAGTAATCCTGGACAAAACACTAAATTGGAACTCCCACATCAAAAACAAAATCACAAAAGCAACAAACGCTTTATGGGCATGTCGTCGCATGTATGGCAAAACTTGGGGTATCTCTCCAAAGATAACCCAATGGATATACACAATGATGATCAGGCCCATCGTTACATACGCTTCTGTAGTATGGTGGACTAAAACAAAACAAAACACCGCCATTGCTAAACTAAACAGGGTACAACGACTTGCATGTCTCGGTATATCCGGAGCCATGCGTACCTCTCCACATTTACATAAATAAAGTGGCGATCCGCAGTTCGGCAAGTTTGATCCAAATGAAAGAAACAAGTCTCATTGAACGTCCTGAGTTAAACGAATTGTTCTCTGAAATTCCAGAACTTGACATGATCTGCGCGGTAACAGACCGCCTCCCAAAGACCTTACGCTTCGATAAGCGGTTCTCTACAGAGATCCCAAGTAGAGAAGCATGGGCGAGTAATAGCCCACCTACTTGCCAAAATGGCCTAAAGTGGTATACGGATGGTTCCAAAATGGAAACAGGAGTGGGAGCTGGGTTCCACGGACCTAACCATAATGTCTCAATACCGATGGGGGCGAATCCAAGCGTGTTCCAGGCTGAGCTCCAAGCCATCCAAGAGTGTGCCAGTCACATATACAACACTGGTATTAAATGCATTCACATCCATATATTCACGGACAGTCAAGCAGCTATTAACGCCCTAAGCTCGCATATTATTGACTCCAAATCGGTACTAAGCTGTTTCAACGCCCTTCGAACGCTTGGCCTCAGGAATAAAACCAAATTATGGTGGATTCCGGGCCATGAGGGTTTTGAGGGAAACGAGAAAGCCGACGAAATGGCCAGATTGGGCTCTGCAACTCCTTTCACAGGACCTGAACCCTTCTGTTATGCTCCCAAATCGTCTATAAATCTAGCCATCAAAAGATGGGAACACACAAAATGTATTTCATATTGGGAGAGCATCCCAGGTCTAAGACAGGCCAAGCGTGCTATACAGCCGTTCAATAAAGATGCCAACAAAATTTTAAATCTAAACAGGCATGATATCAAAAATCTCACTGGTTTCCTCACAGGACATCACCACCTACGATATCACCTAAATAAAATAAATTTAACTGACTCCTCACTCTGTCGGTTATGTCTTGAAGAAGACGAAACAGCTGAGCACATAATATGTATGTGTCCAGCCCTATGTGGAATCAGAAGAACTATCTTCTACAAGGAGCTTCTCAGCCCTGAAGAGATGAAGAAGTCATCTGCTGGCAGCTTAACTAACTTTATCAGAAAAGTAGAGGACCTGCTAGACTAAACAATATTCTGGCCCTATGGCACAATAGATCTTTTTTCTGGTCGACGTGCCTTTAATGCTTAGGCATAGTCAGAAGGTTTTAAAAAAAAAAAAAAAAAAAAAAAAGAGCGGAGGGTTAACCACTATACGAAAATTGTGAGAAGCAGGGTGTTGATGTGATCGACACAAGACCGACCACTACGAAAGCCCGCTAGATGCCTCTTGAGCATATTTTCGATTCTGTCCTTTGTCCGTTCGCGAATGATAGTTGCCGCATTATGTTTGGTTTTCTTTTCTTGAATCTTAACAATAATTCCATCCTTCCAGTCCCTGCGGCATTTTTCCCATATTGTCGGTACTGGTGGTAGCAAGAGGAACACCGTTCTGTTGGGATCTGTTTTAGAAAACTCGGCTGTGTATGCAATCACGTTCAGCCGCCTTTTTGACTCTTTAGCGGTTGATCCCAATTTTGGTTACTGCTGGCGTAGGGGGTTCTTCATCAATACTCCTACAGCAGCTATTGCACCCAGCTCATTTTTTTCTTCATTTATGGTCGAATGGTAGTAAATATAACCAATTTTAATCTTATTAATTTTACATAGGTAGAAACAAAACTATAAACTATAATCCTGCAGATACTTATACATATGGGCTTAGTAGTTCTGGTGAAATCGAATAAAGAACGAATACGTAATAATAAAGTTCTTATTTTTATAGCTATACAACGCCTGTGGTAACTCTAAGGGATTGGATTTATTTCTATAGCTCTTCTGTTCAGTTTCACATTATTTTCTTGTTAAACTTGTTCCTCGAGCGGCAATCCAAACACTCTCCGTGCAATTTGTAAGCCTTATATATTTTGTTTTCTATTTTAATCAAATCGAATCGAGCAATTTCTTTACTGAAATACGGATAAATCCCATTCACGTCTTTTCAATTGCTCAAATTATAAAGAAATTCATTGTTTTGAAACATGTATTGGCGACATATTCCCCAATATGACCTTAATCGATAATTAAATAAAACACAATAATTGACAACTACTGCCAATGTATTCGAGCATATTTTCGATGGAGATTCGCGATAGGAAAAATATTTTCCAGGGAATAAAAAATGTTCGGGATAAATACTGAATGTGAAATACTGAATGTGAAATGGTAAGTTTTGCTGTGTGTCTCGACTCTATATTCGACTCGAAGTTCGATCCATCCATCTACTAAATTCCACCGTTGAAAATGAACAGTGCTGAGAGGAAATCAGTTTACTAGCATAATCATGAACAGGAACACATAACAAATATTTAGGAACTCATTTGAAAATGTTATTAAGATAAGCACTCGCAGCAAAGTAACTTATATTTGGGATAAATAGCTAGTGTATTCTTTTCTGAGATAATAATTGTTCAATAAAACACATCTTCTATAGTGTGAAAATTCTATATGAAATTTCTCTCCAAAGCGAGGTAAAAAATTTGTTGTCCAAGAGTCTGCTTAAATCTAAATGTCCATTGTACAGGTACATCTTCTCAATTTTTCGTACTTGTTGATACATAGCGTTCTTTTATCTAATTGAACATTTACCTGTTGAGCAACGAAATGTTTCGGAATTTTAATCCAATATTTTGTTAATTTTTTTTAAAACATAAATAACAGCTGAAACCGATGCTTGTGAACTTGTCTTGTACAAAATTTTCCAATGCAATTAACTTAATCGAATAGCTACCACAAATTAGAGATAAGAAATTAAAAAATATTTAGTTCTTATTTATGAGCACCTCTCATAAATTACAGTTTTCGTGCGGATGGAGGTAATTCGAATTATCATTAACACACATTCCACATAATGTTTTATTTACCGCTACATCACCGCTGTATGGTTTACTAATTAATGCCTGAACTTGTTCTATTTGCATACGGTTTTGACACTTACAATGGTGACCAGCATTGACATACATAATAATTATGTGTCTTCTCTAGGACACTTGGCAGTGCGTTTGCAATGCATATATTCACACCGTCTATTTCTGAATACTAAACACAATAATTCATATTGTCGCGAGAAAGAAAAAAAGAGAAAAGACTATTGTCCGGAAATTGTTAATATGACAAACATTATATTCAACGTCTAGAGGGCAATGGTACGCAGTTTGCGTATCTCAAGGTACGCGTATATATCTATTTCATACATTCAATCAAAAGGATGTAGGCGAAAAATGTAAACATCTTGTTTTTGAGTAATATCTCAGCATACACCATAAAAAAGGTCACCCAAATTATGGGGAAAAAATGTCACTTAGGATTTGTTTCTATTTTTTTTTTTTTTTTTGAGGGCAACACCCCCATTCATTTGGAAAGTCCTCATTCGTTTTCAAATGAGCAAAAAATTGGTTTTGCAGTATACCTATTTAAAAATAACCCCATTATCCTATTCTATAAAATAATTACAAATGCTTGTCTACCTCTAACGTTAATATCGTCGAAATGTAAACACGTAATTCAACAGACTTTTCAAGGATCACTCATGTATTTTCATATTTTTAAATAAATGTTTAATGATCTGTTGACTATTGTTCTATATAATTCAGTGGCACCGCGAATTACTCAATCTACTTACTAAACATAGTCAGTGCAGTGTTTTAAGAATAATAGAAGTTTGTAAACTTAAATTGGAAAAATATGCTACCGAAAATGGAACCCTGTGGCTAGTTAACGAACACGCCGTAATAGATGTTGCTGAGACCAAGTTAATAAGGTCAAGGTTCAAGGACCGGGCGGAGTTAAAAATGTTATCTTTGCTTAGATGTGCTTGCATCTGTTTTGCAATTGTCGTCGAAAATGCTTTTAGTATAGGTATATGGATGATTTATGAAGTAAGATATTAAAAAATTCATCCATAAGAATCAATTTCTATCATGGATTTAACTAAACGTCTTCATGCATAAAGCTGACCATTTTGAAATTACCTACATTATCATAGACTCAACTTATTTTGGACTGACTTTCAGTGACGGTATAGCATTTGACTGTACTTAGCATAAAAATAAACTTCCCAAAATATACTCACTTACGATCAGCCATTGCTCGTCTGCTTCAGCAATGAACTCAAAAGCTTGGACGCCACCCCACTGATTAATAGGCTTTTCACACCAAGCCCAAAACCGGGTTCTGAAACAAACACACCTTTTGCAATATCCAGCAAATTCATCAAAATGGCTGACCGAACAAATGTCACAACTCGCAAATTAAAATCATTTTCCACAACTAATTCATGGGATGGTATTGTTTTTAAATGCACTAAATTCATTTTGTTTGTTAATTAATGCGATCGAAATTTGTAACAGCTGATTGAAACGTCAAACGAAAACTAGTTGGTGGTCGGTGTGAATGCATCGACCAGATTTCGAGGAAAACGCGGTTTTAGGCTTGGTGTAAAAAGCTTGTAAGACTCACTTGTTGAAAGTTCCAAATTTCTTGCATAAGCCCTGCAAGATATGCCATGTGGACGTCAAAATATTACTAGCAACGGATGTATTCAAAACGAAAAGTGTGACGCACATTTAGTTAGAGTAGATTTTTAACGATCTCATCTCACATAAACTGCAGAGCTCAGCTAAAACAAAATATTATGGTTTGTTTATTGCCATTGCAGTGGTTCACATTTAACAAACTGTTCCCATACAGATTGCAATACAAATATTAGCTCTCACAAATTGCATACAACGTGTAAACATAATTAGCCACAATGTTGTGTCATGTTCTTAAGATTCATTGCATTTCAAAAATCATCAAAATGCACGAGCTTCCACAGAGATTATTACTATTTTCGTCGTAACTTCTCGTCAAAAATTCTCAAACAAATGAAACTACAGAAACAAACTCAACTATGAGTGTCTGTGTAAACATTTCCATTGGATTAAATTTGTCATATAGTCGGAAATGCCTACCGGGACTCGCCGAACTGCCGACAACTTACGACCAATCATATAAATCAGGGAGAAATTCCCACAACCACTAAAACCACCACAGCACCGTGGTGGCACTGTTGAAAACTATACAGATACACGCCCGTAGATATCTGCAGGAATCTCCTAGTTTTTGACGAATTGGATACTGGCCAATATAAATATGTCAAAATCAAGTTATGATCAATATATTTTACCGCAGCACATCTCAAGCTCCGATAATAATAACATCGCATACATTCGCTAATTTACTATTTTGCGAATGGCAGCTTTTTCGAGACCGTATTTCATTTTCGAAAGACGACCTAGTTCCATATAGACAACAACATGACGTTTACATCAATTGACGTTCGTGAACATTTACGCCCGCCATCTAAATGTCACTATTGTTCATAATGCGTGGACTTGTGCCATAGCTATAGGATGACTGGTGGCATAATCTGAAATTGTTTTTTATTTTTAATAAAATTCGTGAGTATATTATTTCCAGGTGACATCTCGTGTCCAACTGTTATAGCTCTCAGTTTGTAGAGAACCTGACATTTACAAACTAAATACAAACAAATCAGTTTTGTTACACAATTGGAAATGTTGTCAGCGTTGAACAGAAAAAAAAGTAAAAGTGACAAAAAAACGAGACGAAATTGTTAATAAAAGAAATGTTTCCATACCGCCCTGGCCGCTGGCGGCTGTGCTCGGAGACACTAATTATAAACGAACGATAATGTGTCAACACCCACTCGTGGAGAGATTTAGTGCTCTACTGGTAGTTCCTGCCCCACTAAATGACATACGAAAAAGATGCTAGACGCATGTATTCCCTTGAGCACTGTCAAATTGAGACAATAGCGCTTTGAGGATGTATAAATAATTGCTTGAGGACAGTAGGCACTGCAGTCGTCACGTCATCGCAGCGGTTGGAGTGATTATTGACGAAGGTATTGCAGTACTTACATAGGGTCTGTATTAGTAAGTTTAGGAATGATCACCTTTTGATCAGTGGTCCACTGCGTTCTGACCACGGTATCGCTTGCGTTATACTAAACAAAAAGAAAGATATTTATACTAAATACAGAAATTCAGAATATTTTTTTTCTGTTTTTGTCGGTGCAAGGATGTTATAAGCGAATTGTATTTTCTGAAGGCCGAAATGAGAGGACAACCTGTCATTTTCGAGGACAAAGAGTTAAGAGTTTATTTCTACATTTGTTTTATTAAACTTTTTTCATAAGTATACAATTTGACTTAAGCTAGGTAACAAATGGTGGTGAATAATAAATATTTAAGTGCACTGGTTCAAAAATAGGGGCCCAACGGTATAAAATGTTTGTTTTTAAATCTATTTTACATAAATTGTTTCTGTCTTATCTGATTCATACTCATAGTTTGCATCGTTGTCTGATAAAATCCCACAATTAAATTCCAAAATTTCCCTTTTGAAGAATTAAAAAACAAATCATCACCTGCATCCTTTCCACTCACTTAAAATTATCGTAACTCAATGCAATACTACATCTACCATCAAATGCTGTTAACAAGAAAAACAATGTACAAGTGTTGTGTAAGTGAAAGACCGTAACGTACTAAAAATATTTTTTTTTTTTTTTTATCCGAGGGTAGGTGAACATTTTCCATAGTAGTGTCAGATTTTTACTGACTAAAAACACCACCCTTCTAAAGATTGTTAGATACTGCAACTAAGATATAACTTATCAAGCAATTTTTCTATCATTAAATAACAACTTTTGACAGGTTACTTTCCAATGAAAGATCCGAAAAAGATGTATAGGTACATTCTTAGAAGAGTACATACTCATTCCATGTTTCCTTTCCTCAGAGTGGGAAAACTCCCGCAATCTGATATCACTAGCAAGTTTGCCAGCATCATGTCTACATAGGTATACTAATTTTGCGAAGCCCACCAGCCAACGCATGAGGGACAATTCTCTGAGAACGTTCATTTTGACCTAAATGCTCAACGGTGCATTTGACAAAGTGTCTATAGTATCTACATAACGTATAATAGCTTATTACTTAAACTGTTCTCCAAAAGGACCTCCCAGCATGGCAGTTTCATTTTCTCAGCTGATTTTCTCTTTCACAAAAATAAAAAAAAAACAGACGCAATAGGACTTTTGCTTTTCCCTGAACGCGCCAACCTCCAGAAGTCTTAAAAGGATTTGTTATTAATCGGATTAAACTGAAATTGAGTCTTTAATTTTCCTTTAACAAAGGTGAAATATTGACTTCTAACTGGTGCATATATTAAGTTGAGGGGCCGTGTATGCATACTCCTAACATTAATACAAGTAGCACGTAGATTTCTATTAAAAGATCGTAATTCATTAGAAGGATCTCACAATAAATCGATGTCATGCCCTTAATTTTTATGACAACAGCCCTAAGACGAACCTCAAAATAGATCATATGAAACTATTTTGGGGGGTGGACGAGGTGCCCAGAATTTATCTTAGTCTTGGATTTTAATTAACATTTTTCACCATAAATCATTTTCTTTTGAAAGAGAATAAGAATTTTTTGTTTTTTTTTTTTACGTTATGTTTACAAACATAAATATTGCCTTATGACATCTTAAGACAAGAAGTCATTAAACCACTCGTGTTTATATAAATCTTATTTTTCTAGCTATTAATATATATTCCGGGATTAGCTTCTTTCAACTAAGGACACTGAAATACATAAAAAAAAAACAAAAAAAAAAACGCTAAACGAAGTGATCTTAAAAAACCATAAACAATGCAGCTATGTCATAAAATTGATTGCTTCAAAACCTTGGTTAAATTAAAGAAAAACTTGAACAATACTCTTATAAACTTTTACTATCCCTAATCCCTACCTACAGAAATGCTGAATATTTTATCAGCCTATTTGAATTGTTTAATTACCATTTTCATTTTTTTTTTTTTTTTTTGGGATATATTTCCCAAATTATTTATTTGATGGTCCATTGTTAACAGCAAATGTCTGGTTAGTAAATCACGAAAACTATTTTTATAGCTATAAATATAATTTTACATTTTTACAACTTGTCATTTTGAGAGATAGAAATAATGATTTTTAGCCACAACTGATTTAGGTGCTTACCAAATTTCCAGTTGTCATTGTGGTCTCGTAATAAATTTTCTATATTTAATTTATCTGCCAGTTTTTTGACAGTTCTCAGTGTTTTGTATCTCTTAGATATATATGAAAATCTGAACATACTCAATTTATATTGTTCCATGGTTCATTTCAACACCACACCTGGTTTGGATAATGATCGTGAACTTTCAACGCTTGCCAGACAAATTGTCGAAAATAAGATGTTTACCGAAAAAACCAAATCGGCTTAAGTTGTTCTTTTCTTATTTGTGACAATCACCGACTCATTAGTTTCCAAGTTAAATCTGTTAAATCGTCTGACAAAAGAGATCGGGGACACGCCAACTGTCTTGTCAACACGAATTATGATTCCGCGGACAAACTATTAAAATTTCAACAGTGTTATTATAATGTACGGTGTGTGGATGCCCTATTCATGGATAAGTGTTGGTTCCTGTTGTAAGGAAAAAAATTGGAGGGTTGAAAGGTCAGCATTTGGAAATCTAGCCCGCCGTAGGTATTGGCGCCAAAAAGTCACCTTGAATTTTTTTTGGGGGAAAAACAAGATTTGTTTTATTGTTGTATTTAATTTGTTTAAGTAATCTTTTCCACATAAATCTCATGCCAACGCAGGGATTATCTGTAGTCCTTGTACGTGACAACTGACAAACTGAAAACACTAAGTAAATAATAACAAATGTGATGTTACGTCAAACAGTTTAACGTCCAATTTAATTTGGCTACGCCCAATCATGTATGCTATCCGCCTACATGAGGATTAAAATTGAACCAAGTGATTAGGTGTGTATGTGCTAACTGTTCAGGATAATTATTTCAGTCGTTTAAGTTTGAAATTTTTTATTTCCAAAGATTTATTCGAAGCCATTCATAGATACACAAATTATTTTTTGTTGACAATTCAATGAATGACAAAATGGAGTCGACACTGTTTTGGGGATTTTTGTACGTAGTAGTAGGGGCGCAAAAAGATGGGATCAATACCACACTTTAGCAGAAATGCAGTACAAAGTTGTAATATTGAGATAAGAGAGATTAGAAATGTGATTATATAGGTCCCAGCAGTGGATAAAGCATACCTTCAAATACCCCAACCCTTAAAATTGACCAAAAACAGAAAAATGCTTCTAAACACCGTTGTGGGTAGTTTATTTTTAATTACTATAGGAAGTTTTGTTTTTTATATTAAGCTAGATGTCATATTATATGCTGAAATGAAATATTAAGAGTGGGTGTCCCTCAGCTATGAACTCCGAGCTCATGTAAACATGCTTAGGGTAGAGCGAGGAGGATTTGACGAAAGGAGGCTTTGTCATTTTCAATTATAAAGTCACACATAACGCGAAAGAGAGCCAAAATCCGAATTTGCATTGCCTGCTATGTTATGAGTTACACAAATGAAAAGGTCGATTGTATCTCCGCCTTACAGCCCAACGCACGTTTTTTTTGATTTTGGTCGACTTTTTTGGTAATTTTGTATATTTTCTTTGTTGGGAAACCACGTGTAAATACCAATATTTTTTTTTGTAACTTTAGTGATTGTGACTATAAAAACATACTTATTAAACATAGCAACAGTGTTAAAGTTAAAGTGCGATCAAAGGAGGATTTAACAACTTAGAGTACGGAGGATTTGACAATTTACCGCATACAACCAAATATTTTAGGAGACAAAATAAATCAAATATTTTTTATGAGTTGTTAGTGGAAGACGTTAGGCTTGCACTTTCAACGGACTTAGTAGCAAAACTTCTAAGCCCTGTGCAAATGCCTCGAACCTCCAGATCCAAGGAGAAACTTAAATTTAACGTAGATTTTTCTAATCTTGATGTTCGCTGAATTAATATTTATTTTTGAAGTTTAATTTATAATAACTGATTACAACTTAATTTATGAACTATTCTGTATATTTTGATAATTTTTTTCAAAACAAAATGATCTTTGTGTTACCTTTTTAAATGAAAGTTCGTACACTGGCAAATGCTCCTACCTATTGTCAAAACCTCCTAAGGCAATGTCAAATCCTCCTATAAAGTGGGAGGATTTTACACTTTTACTATATTTCTTTTTCGCTCCACATCATGAGAACCCTTTAGATTACACAATTGTAATATACACCATTTTAAAGTCAAATATATAAGGAAAGTTTCATACCCCGACATTTTTAACGGTGTGCTAAATTTTGGTTCAAAATGACGTATCATCGTTTTTTTGTCAAACCCTCCTCGCCTTACCCTACATGTATTAGTGCACAGAATTTCAAATAGCCGAGCACACCCTCCCCCATTAAGATCACATTTGTGACTACAGAGTCTGTAAAATGAGAACTCGCTCAACAACGTTCACTAAATAAAAATAACAAACAATTCGCTGCACAAAAAATCAAAACAAATCAAAACAAAAAAACAACAAAAAGGACAAGCTGGCTGCCTAGGGCGATAGGCTAGCTGTATTGAGCTGCAAACTATGTCCGAATAGACTGAAAATGTTAGTGTGTGTGATATCCAGTTTTCTACGAATTACGTACAAATCCAATCGCAAATTTTCTACTTTTCAAGATATGTATCCAAAATTCTATAATTTATATTTTTGTAAAAATTGGTTCGGCTTGATTGTTGCTTTTGCTTTGTTTGTGGGTCTAGGATGGGTATAGTTAAACTAAGAATCTACGCCCACCAAACTTAGCCTAGGGATGATACACTATTCATGGATGTATTTATGATTGTCCTTTTACAAAATTCTACACCAAGGGGTTGCAAAATCTTTCTTACCGCTAATATTAGGGGACATATTCTCAAATTTTAACAAGATAAAAGTTGTATCACTATGTAACTTTACGTTTCGGCCGTTGTGAGTAAATCGAAGTGTATTCTGTACCTACTACTTAGGGGATACCTAATAATAATACATAAATTTAATGATATGTGCTGATAATCTACACATTTCTTCGAGCTAAAAGCGATATGGTAGGTATTACATGGATTATTCTATCAATTATTGCAGTCTAATTTAAGTCATGCTAATGCTAAGCATTTTAAGCACTTTTATTATCTGCCAATTAGAAAAGCAGAGCTTCTCTTAGTTATTTTTATACTCGTTTTTAAAAACTTCAATTCACCAAAATATTCAAGTCTAATATATGTAGTTCTAGCAGTTACATTGCAATAATGTACGTACTTATAGTCAGATCCGTAATAACTCTTACCGATAATTACATTATATACATTATATAGAAACTGATGAATGGGAATTGTTAGTACCTACTACTTTTAAGCTTTTAAACCAGACAGCTCACAGGAATAAGGTGATTTTTTTTTTGACATCGGAAAGTCATAATGAGCATCTCCACCAGCACAACGTAAAAAGAAATTCAAAAAACAAAAACAATCAAATAGGGCATTTTTTTAAAGCAGAAATTTACTTATGGACATGGTTTTTTTAGTTAGGTGTTCGATTTGCCATAGAAATTCTTGGATTCTACATTTACATTTCTCAGAAAGTACCTTCTTTTAATTTTAGTAAATACACAAAATCATAGGGCCCGAACACTGTAAAGCTAAATTATATCTTGGTATTATGAACTTGCCCTTCAATTTTTTAAAAAGAGTTTCTGAGTTGTGGGTTTCTATTAGCTAAAAATAATCTTTATTAATTTTCAATTTATTAATTTCTTTTTCTACACCTTCCATAACTATTAAGTCTCTAGCTGATAATACCATACTTTTCATTTTGTATAAGTGTTGACAATGCACTATACAGGAATGTTTTAATTAGGTACCTTATTTTAATTATTTTACTTTAAATTTATAAAACACAAATAATTAATATTTTAAAGCCAAATGTGACCCTGTAAAGTAGCTACAGCTTCATTGAACAGGGAAATCCCTCCCTTATTTCGAAATATCTAACTAAAAATACAAATATTATACGTATGCTTTTTCCAATTAGATATAAAACAATAATATTGGAAACTGGGGTTCTACATCTGCATACAAGCAAATAAATTCAAATACATCTACAACAAACAAATCATCACCCATTTCCCACCCACTCCCATATCAATGTTTCTCGGATTATCAAAATTTATCTCATTTTTGCTTCCTTCACTTTATCAAACAGCAAGAATATTAGCATGTATCTATCAGAAACCCAAACAAAACGAAATAAACAATTTTTTGTTCAAGCAGCTCTAGTGAGCGAAAATCTGCAAACTATAGATTCTCAATAGAGAGTAAATTTAGAGAAAAATCGAATAACCCCATGTCGGATATTTCGTGAACTACATTGCATAAGTGTGCGTAAACTCTGAAACAAAATTCAGAATGCAATAAAAAGGCGAACTTTTTAAAATTCGGATTTAACTATTTTATGAACTAAACATCTAATTTTTATTCATTGAGCAGACATACAAATATGCAAAGCCCATTCTCTTTTTTACAGATTAAAAAAGTTCCTTGTTCCTCTACAAAGATTGTTTGCTTTTAGTAATATTAACCTGCAGTTTTAAGATGGTAAGCACAAAAAATCAAAATTGTGCTTCAATAGCTACCTCGAGCAGTTCATTGGTAACAAAAGTAAATCATAAAAAAAATAAAAATGTTTGATCTAGGGATTGCCCCACCGGGGCGCAGAAAAAACACCCAAAAAAGGGGGTTTTTGGTACTTTATGCAATATCAAGGTCGAAAAATAAAATTGTGCTTCAATAGCTACCTGCGTCTATTTACTGGCTATTGAAACCCGTTTACTCCGGTCAATTATCTCTTAAGAACTGCGAGAAACTACGGGGCGCAGAAACGTCTACCCCTGCCACCCAGCCTTAAATGTTAGTTTTAGCGGGAACTTTTCAAATGCTCCTAAAGTGGTGTGATTTTATGAATTTTCAAAGCGAGTACTGCAAACTAAATGCTATATTCGATGTTTTTTATTCCTACCGATGCAAAGCAATTGCTAAGGTCCTAACATTTTGCTCAAAGAAAATGATAGATTTTTTTCAGACGATGGAACCCAAACATTTTTGACGAAACATTAATTTTATTTGCTCGCATTATTTCTTTTCAATCTTATGAATATTACCATGCGAATAGTTTTAAGCATTTAATAGAAGAAACTGACAATTTTAATTGTTTTAAGACAAAAAAAAAAAAAAAAACAGAACTCTTTCCAACAATGTTTGTTGCAGAATGTTTGTTCTGCAAAAAGTTTAAGTACGTAACGTATTTTATTACAAAAAACAAAATAATGAAAAAAATTAAGGGAGAGAAGCTGCATTTCAAAATAATTTTCCAAGGCAGAACAATTTTCCACGAAATTATTACACTCTTTCGTGTGTGTTATAAAAAGGCAAGTCAATTAAGTTACCTTGATTAGAATTCGTATTATGACTAAAATTTTTGTAGTGGAACAAAATATGTATAAGAAGCCGGACCAGATTCGGCATCTGTGGTATGGTAGGGATACTTTCAGTAGATTAGCGATACTGTTTTTAATGTCAGTTTCCCTCCTGGTTGAAGAGACGTTAATTGATAAAATAAGTGAAATTCACTGAAAAATTAAACCCTGGTATAATTATTCACAAAAATGCGGGTTCATTCAAACATACATTTACCTCGTCATACAATTTTTTTCGCGATAACAAAAAAAAAATTTGTGTCAACAAAAATCGTTTCTAAATATTGCCAATTTTTACGAGGGTTAAACGACAGGACTTCGTTAGTAGAAAAATGTTAAAAAAATATTATCTAATCAAAGTAATCTGTAAAATCAGAGCCATCTATTGGTATTCTCAGCTTAAAAATGTTGTTCTAAAAAATTTACACAAACCGGAAATAACTATACCTTGTATAATTTTTGCGCCTAAAATGAAACAGTGCCTCGTAAGTCTCCTGAATGTCAATTTTAAAATCAAGAAACTCAACAAAATAAAAAAAGATAGAGTAAGTAACGTTTAAAACTAAAACGATGCATTAAATTCATATGCATCTTATGACATCGTATTAATAGATTATTATGTAGCTAAAATAAGTTAATTAATTATTATTTTCCTTTAGAACATTATTTTTAAACGTTTTTTTTGTGATTTCTGAAGAACATATAAAAACAACGTACGAGGTCGTGCCGTTTAACCCTCGCGATTGCTGGTTTGTCAAATCTACAATTAACTGTTGCTTTTACAAAAAAAATATCCATCTGGTTTTGATATTTTTGTCAATATAACAAACAAAATTGTTATTAATGTCGAAATAGTTCAGTTATTTTTTTTTTTTTTTGTTAAATCGACACCAAATATTGTTGGTTGTACAGAAATAATTTTTGAGTACTGCCGTTGTGTTGCTGATTATTACAACATTTTTTTTCATTTCAACTAAACTATTTTTGTTAAAATTTTGCAAAAGAATTTTGTCAACATTACCTGGATTTTATTTTCAGTGGAGCTTAATTTTGCAGTCTTTTTTAACACTTCTTGATTAACTTAATTCATATATAACATTGTTTTCAAAGCCTTTTTGCAATTATTTCCGTATTATTCAAATTTTATGTTTTGTTTTATTAAACTTAAGAGAAAAAAAAAAAAAAAAAAAAAACAATTTAAATGCGAAAACTTGCAAATCAATTTCTAAAATCGTAACCTCACGTTTGAGGAGAACGTTTCAGTAATGTACAAAAGTCCGGATGTAGAAGAAAAAAATGTAATTGTTTGACTGAATTATTCTATTCCGCTCGTTATCCAAACCTCTGATCAAATTGAATCGTACTTTAATTTTGAAAATATTGATTTTTTATCCATGTAGGCGCTGCTCCCCTTCTCTTATCCCTTCTCTCAATGTTAGCCATCGGTTTTCAAACTTCCTATCTTAACAGTATTTTCAAACAATAATGCTCAGTCCTCCGCTTTACCAGCATGTCAAAAGTTGGATTTTTACTCATTTGAAACTTGCTTTGGCATCGTGCTATCTAAAATGTGTAATTCCTTCTGCTGGAATTGCAGCCATCAAAGGTTTGCACAAGCACAATATGTATTATACAAAGATTCTTCGAATAAAAATTTAAAAATAATATTTTACTCCTAAAAGGTTGAAACACGACTTTTGGAGTAAAGGACAATAATTATATGTTTATATTTTTGCAGAAACGACTCATAGCTATTTTAGATCCACCCAGCCGAAAGCCCTGGTAGCTAGTGCTGCAATATTTTGTTTATATTAATATTGTAATTTATTACTTATTAATAAAGTAATATTATTATTATCATTATTTTAGATCCACATGGAATAGTTAATGACTTATGAACCGTATCAGCGAAATTTAAACACAACCAACTAAAGCTCTAATTTTTCATTAATAATTTTCTGCATTACTGTTAAAATAACATTAACCACTGTTTTCACTATACATGTCTTTGCAGGCCATATTATTTTACACTCCAAGATGGCTATGGAAATCTTGGGAAGGCGGAAAAATACACGCACTTATAATGGACTTAGATATAGGAATATGCTCCGAAGCCGAGAAAAAACAAAAAAAGAAATTACTTTTAGATTATTTATGGGAAAATCTTAGGTACGTATGACATGGCGCAGAAGCTGCAAACCAATTCAGTTGTCAGCGCCATAATTCTATTTGCTAATAATTTTTCATTCATTCGCACAGATATCACAACTGGTGGGCCTACAGATACTACGTGTGCGAATTATTAGCACTTATAAATGTGATAGGTAAGTTCGCCCCCAATATATCACCCAGTAGTCAGTGTGTAAATGTTTAGAATAAGCAACCACCCTGGGCATAATTGATTGTGGTGAATTTGGTCAAAATTTTAATACAGACTGTTATGAGTACATATACGTACAATATTTTTGTGAGTAAACAAACCGACTTTAGCATGACTTGTTTATAGTGAAAGACAGCTATCCTCTCAGCGGCAAGGTCGATGTAATGACTGTTTTAATGGATCTTGATTAAGGCGATTGTTTGTTGTAAATCCGAGCGAAATCAGCAGGATCAAAGTGTAAACAAATGCGAACGAAATTCATGTAGAAGAAATTCGTTGTTTACATGTGGATTTTTATGAACTGACCCGAATATTGTTCGAGAGTACACTGGACTTGAAAATTGAGTTCAGAATAAAGTGCCTTAGGGACAGTGTTTAGTCTGGTTTTGTGTGTTTCTCGGGGAAATAAATTATGGGAACTTATTTGCGTGCTATATGACCGCAAACGATCTGCTTTATTGGGAGCACTGAATTTATTGCATTATTGCAGTCAGCGTTGTTCTAGGGAACAAAGAAATTCCCTGGAAAACATTGTAAGCGGGCACAGCAATTTTGAGGTTTTTCAGTTTCCTTCGGTATATAGTAAAAATTTTTGTTTATACTTCATTAATTAATAAAATTGTTTCGGCAGAATGTTTTCAGTACTGCAAAAATACACAATGGTAGCGGATAAGGACTCAACAAAAGATTTATTTGTGTTCTTGCTTGGCTTAAAATGATCAAGTGCCAACTAGAAGGATTATTAGTATACAAGTTGGTGGGACCTCTGCCAAAATGTTTTCCAAAGTGATGAGGAATTTTTTCCTCTTCTTTGGATGGCAGCTGTCAATTAAATTCTTTGATTTATGGAAGGGGTCTTACGATGAACACTTTTCACAATTACTTAACTAAGCTGTAGTCTAAGACCAGGCCAAAGAATAGCACCCACGTTTTGCAAAAAACTTATACCATGAGTTTACTGTCACTGATACTTCCGTGCAATATTATAACGGGTTTTGATAGGCCAACGAATGCAAGTTCTACTACGTACCTAATTTGATTTATAGTAAAATATTTTGGCATTCGATTTGGTACATATTTAATTTCCAATCCTAAAAGGCACATACTTATTGCCGCAACTGTTAAACGAACTTGCTCGTTTGAAACCTGATACCTAACAGTCACAAATACACAAACTGCCAAAAGTCAGCATGATGGCTGTCTTAATATTAAATTATAGTTGGTACAACAGAGACATATAGGACAATAGGTCTAGTTTCTCACAAACCATGTTTTTTTTTGTAATAAAAAATGAAAGGAGTTGAGGAAAAATTCAAAAGAGTAGGTGTGACGATTTACTCTTCTCGGAGTCTGAAGAAACATATCCAAAAGTTTCATAGAAATCTGCCAGTATTTTTTGTATAAAGATAACTGAAATTTAAGCTATTTAAACACCATAGGGGTATTCACGATTCGATGCAACAGGCCTAGTAAAATTGCGAAATTTTATTATTTTTTATCAGATCGTGAACACACTTTTTCTCATGTCTAGCAAAACTGAAACAAATGGCACACAGGAATCAAGAATTTAAATGAACTGTCAACTTCATAAGGCTACTCTGTTGTTTCGGTTGCAATAGGGTCAGGGTATAGGTAGGTAGGTAGGTAGGTAAATGGGTGCTCTTGTGGCAGTTTGCCACAGCTTCTTTTAGACCATCAGTTGGGTCCATTGTGTCCAGTTACGGGAACCATCCAGTGTGACCTGTCCAAAGAGAAAAAGAAACCGCTTTTTATATTGAGCCACATAGATTGGTATGAATCTCATGGGTTCCTAAAGCTCCGTTGTATCATGATCCTAAAGTATGTCCTACGATTAACCAATGATATGAAGTTTGTGTGTCTGCTAGAACCACCCAGATTTGAGTATGAATCTCAGGAGTGCATTGAGATCAACAACAACAAAAGTCATTATGCAGTATCCCCAGCCGTTCCGCATGTACGCCTATCGCACAGTGTCCAGTAATGACCCCCGTGAGTATGCGAATGTCTTTGCGGCTTAGTCCGATCATGCATTTAGATCTCTTTTCACTTAACTCTGGCCACAGTTGTTTTGTGTGCCTGCAGGTAATGAGATTTGTCCAGCGTAGGTTAGTTCTACTCAATGTCAATCTTCCTTGCAAGCGTGCTGAGCGGAGTTCTTACTGATTTTAGGGCCAGAGATGCATGCATTTCCGACCCGTTTCTTGCAAGCTCGTCCGCCTGTTCGTTGCCTGGAATATCCATATGCCCCGGCACCCAGCATAAGGTCACCGCATTGGCTTGTGATATTACGTCCAGATTTTTCTTGCAGTGACATACTGCTCTTGACTTCACCACTACTGACTCCATGGCTTTTATTACCGCTTGACTGTCAGAGTAGATAGTGATTTGTTTACCGACAATGTGTCTTCGTTTAAGGTCTTTTGCCGCTTGGGAGATAGCGGCTACCTCTGCTTGAAAGACACTGCAATCATCGCTAATTCTGAATGATTCTCGTAGGCCCAGTGCTGCGCTGAAGATGCCCGCGCCTGTACCGATATCCATCTTAGAACCGCCAGTGTATATGGCTAGCTCATCTTCTACTGTTACCTCTTTGTTCACCCATTCGCTTCTGTTTGGAATTCTAGTATTGAATCTCCTGTCAAAAACGAGAGTGGGGGCTAGATAGTCTGTGGACACCTTCTCTTTCGCCGCGCTCCATTGGGATTCGACCCGAATAGCACAGATTGCGATTTGCAACAAAACTTCGATTGCATTTCTGTTATATTTAAGTAATCTGTAACACAATCGTTCTATATCAGTTTTATTCATGTTATCGTGTTACTATTTATAACTTTGTCATTCGAAATGTTGTAAACACGTTTTTTTAAGTTTTAATTCTGTTCACAAAAAGGGGGAGATGTTTGAAAATTGTTTTACAAAAGTTCGTAAGTTAGAGTTTTGAAATAGTTGGTAATATATTACAGTTACGTTTGGTAAAGTTTCATTTTGGGTACTTTTAACTAAAAAGTCATTGAAACTTTTGTATAGCAGAATCTTAACAACGAAGTAACTTAATTAAGACCAAAAGACGAAAAGTTTTTAATATGTAAAAATCCCTAATATTTTAACTTCATTATAACTTAACATACCCCACTACATCAGGCAGTTGTAATCAGCGTTGCCAAATCAGCTTCCCGCAATAATTCTATATTCTTCAATGCACAAAAAGAAGATAAAACCCCGAATGTAAAATCGGCGTTCAAGCAAACGATTCGCTATTAAAAAACATGTATTAAAATTAAATCATAATTTTTATCTTCGAAAAGTTTTGATTTGTAGTTTTATCATTTAAAAACTAAAAATGTAAGTCCGCAATCAAATGTAAGTTAAAAAGTTTAATGTGACTCAGATTTTTGAGAAAAATATTGTTTACGATAAAGACACGTAACAGACGAGGTTAATAATTTATTACAATAATTGTCACATAGCCGTGCTATATATTTTCCCTGGTAAGGTATATCTTATATTCAATTTTTTCTCGGATGAAGTTCCAAAGTTCACAATCTAATATGCAAATTTAGTAATAAGGAAAAACAAAAACTACAAAAATCAACGCCGAACATTTCTAAAATAATCTTCTGAAAATGTTTGGCAACAGTGGCTACAATGTGTTCGACCAAATCAAAGCTAGTTATAAAGAAGTTATAATGCTATTGAAGCTTGTTTTCAATTATCATGATGTTATAATAATGTTGATTTAATGTTTTGAAAAAAACCTAAAATGTCAGATAAATACTTATTCAGTTTCAACACGTTATTGCAATAATTTTATAAGTATATTGCAACTAACTCCAACTAGAATATTTTATGACATTTACGACAAAGAGAAACGTTAGTTATAAAAATGTTTAAGATCGTTTTCAGTGATAATAGTGTTATGATAGTGTTTATGATACATTGTTAGTGAAATTGAGATACAGGAATTTGTACTCATATAGTGACAACATCTTATTTTATGTCTATCGAATTTTTCGACTACAACGTGCCAACAGAAATATTTTCTTTATTTTAGAGCAGTTTGAGCATGCTGATTTTTACAAAATGAATTAAATAAATCTTGGCTATTGCACTTAAATTCATTTATTTGTCTCCGAAATAAAACAAAAAATACAAAATTATTACACTGATTTTGAAATTTCTGAAAATCTCCGATATTGTAGCAAAATATGAATTCAATCGGGATGAAGACAATTTTCTGTAGTTAAGCTATCGTACTAAGCAGTGCTTTTTGAATTAATAGATCTGATCCAAAAAGCACATAGCAGCAATAACATAAGATCTAGTTCTTCACATATATTTTGCAGAGCAAACTCCATTTAGATTAGATGTGAGATGTATATTTCATAATACAAAGAAGCTAAAAATCAAAACAAATTTGTTATTTAGGCGGCAGCACTGATTATTGATAACCGAATGAAATATTCGCTTATTTGTTGTTGTCACATCCCATTAATGTTGAAATAACAGTTTCGAACATTCAGTTGCTATTTTGTTGTAACTTAATTTCAATAGCATTTCAATGAAACTTTTGTTATAATATTATGATTCATGTTTTAATGATGTTTCATGTAACAACCGCCATATTTTCCACCATCTTTTATACATGGTTAACCATATGTTTTAAGATGTGAAAAATACATTTCAATTTTCGCAATACTTTACATAGTTTCTACAATAAATTTGTATAGAAAGTGATAAACAACGTATATAAAAATTCGTTTCTGGAAGTTTTATGGGATTTTGAAGCTTAAATACAAATTGTTACATATTCTGATTTTTAAACGTTTCTTCTATTTAACAATTTTTTGGAGGCGCGTGAATTTTGCGGACCCAAAACATTAATGTTCATGACAAAAATAGTATGCGTTGTAAGATTTTGGTGAGAAATCACCGCAAATTCGAACTTACAATAACATATTTTATATACCTAGGTACTACCTAATACCTTTCAGATCGCATACATTTACCTTTACTTCATAATTTGTTTCTCCACATGTGCAAATCAAAAAGGATTATAATAACAACTTATTTAAAACTTCTGCAATGTTCACAGAAACATTTCTTAAACTGAATGTAACTAACTAGCACGCTTCTCCTAATTTTGTTGCAGAATCGTTTAAATCATTTTGGTGGTAACATTGAGTTGTTACATAAACAACAGAACAACTCAAAAGTAACTTAATGGTTATATTAAATGCAACATGTTTTCGTTGAAACAACGTAATGAAAACTATCATTTAACAAAGAATAACCTAAGTAAAACACAAATACTACAAACTTGTTGCAAAATATGAGGGGAAATGCGGCTATTTTGGTTACAATGTGGGATGTGACAATGTTCTTGCAATACTTAGGAAATAACTTGATAATTGTATTAGAGTTGCATATACCACATTAAAACCCAAGTGTGCTATTCGGGGATGGATGCGTGCCCGTAGGGTTTAGATGACCATAGTCCAGACTCTCTTAGTCTGATTGCGGTTTTCACCGCCTTGTTGCTGCAGTAAATATCCAGAGGGATGAGGTTTAGCATCACCTCCATAGCTGTGGTGGGGGTGGTTCGTAAGGAACCCGTTATCCCAATGCATGCTGCCCTTTGTATTTTGGTTAGGCTTGAAAGATTGTATTTCTTCTCAATAGCCTTCCACCACACTGCTGTACCGTATGTTAGGATGGGCCGCACTATAGCTGTGTATAGCCAGTGCACCACGTGCGGCCTGAATCCCCATGTGTTGCCGAATGCTCTTCTGCAGGCATATAGTGCCACGTATGCCTTTTTGACGCGATCCTCTATGTTTTCCTTCCAGCTGAGCTTGGAATCTAAGATTACTCCCAGATGCTGTTTTAGAAATTTCAAGGTCTACCCCGCCCATCTTTGGGGGATTGAAGGCGGGGATCGCCCTTTTCCTCGTAAACAGGAGGATTTCCGTCTTCGATGGGTTCACTCCGAGTCCGCGGCCCGTGACCCAGTTATTGACTAGTAGAAGTGCGTAACTAAGTCTTTCGCTAAGAACTGGAATGAATTTACCTGGAACCAGAATAACGACATCGTCTGCGTATGCGCTCACAATGAAGCCTTCCGCTTCCAGTATTTTTAGTAATTCATCAACTACGAGGAGCCATATGAGCGGTGAGAGGACTCCACCTTGAGGTGTTCCTCTACTGACCTTCCGTTCAATGCTCACATCTCCTAGCTGTGACTTGATACTGCGTGTGCCTAGCATGAGTCCAATCCAGTCACATAGGCTGCTATTTATGTGGGCTCTACGCAAGCTGCTTAAAATTGCGTCTGCTTCGATGTTGTTGAAGGCCCCCTCAATGTCTAGGAACGCACTCAGTGTGTATTCTTTGTGGTGTAGAGATTCCTCCACTACCGATACTACTCTATGTAGCGCCGTGTCGACAGATCTGCTTTTCATGTACGCATGTTGCGATTTTGATAGGTAGTTATCGCCGATCGCTTGCCGTACCTTCAGATCAATTAGTCGTTCCATTGTTTTCAGCATGAATGACGACAGACTGATAGGTCTGTAGTCCTTGGCTGTGGTGTGACTAGCTTTCCCTGCCTTTGGAATGAAAATCACTCTTACCTCACGCCATGCCCTAGGAACATAGCATAGCCTTAGACAGCCCGTATAAATGCTTTTTAGCCATGGAATAATAGCTTCCCCTGACTTCTGTAGCATTATTGGTCGAATATTATCTATTCCTGGTGCCTTGAACGGGGCAAATGTGTTGATTGCCCAGGCTATTTTCTTCTCGTCTATAATTTCGGCGATTGTTTCCTGTCCCATTCCCTCCCTCGCGCCTGGTGTTACTGTATCGTAACTCTCCGACACGTCTGTGCATCCTGAGAAATGAGTTTCTGTCAGTATTTCCAGCGTCTCTATGTGTGATTCGGTCCAGCTACCATCGCCCCTTCTTAGCGAAGATATCGGCATCGGTGCCTTTGAGAGGACTTTCCTCAGCCTAGATGCTTCGGTTGTGGATTCAATTGATTCGCAGAAAGTTCTCCATGAGGTTTTCTTTGCGAATCTGATCTCCCTTTTCAGGATCCTAACGCTCTCCTTATACGTTGACCACTCAATATGTCCCTCTTTGGCGAGGTTCCACCTAGATCTTGAGCTACGTATGAGTTCCGCGATCTTGGGGCTCCACCAGGGTGGGCGTTTCTTCCCACTCGCTCCACTTTTCGGACAGGATTTTTCAAATGATCGAGAGAGCACATCCGTTAAAGATTCGACTGCATCGTCTACTTCCTCAACCGATGTGAAGTCTTTTACCGGGCAGAGGTTCCTGTAACTCTGCACCGTCTCGCCAAATACCTCCCAGTTCGTCCTTTTAGGATTTCTGAACTGTTTCCTACCCTGCGAAACCATTTGCAAGTCATAGAGTATCCAGCAGTGATCCGATAGTGATGCCTTGCTGGACACTCTCCAATTTGCAATTTGGACAGAATTGTTATGGGATGCGAAGGTTACATCTAAAACTTCCATTCTATTCACCGTAATGAAGGTGGGATCATTACCCCGATTACATATGAGTAGATTGGGGCAAAGAAGATAGTCAAACAAAGCCTCACCTCTAGCATTAATGTTTGAGCTACCCCAAATAGTATGATGGGCGTTAGCATCACAGCCTAAGACTAAGTTTTTCTTACCTTGTTCTGACGCCGCTACTAGCGCCTTTACCGGTTCGGGGGGGGGACTGATGTGTCGTCGTCGTTTGGCATGTACACCGACGCCACCCTGCAGCTCTCACCCTTGCCTCTGATCTCCACCACCGTCAGATCACCTGTACTGAAATGAAGCAATATTAGTGCATGAAGTTCTTTTTTTGCCATAACACACGATCTTACTTTACCTTTGTTTTTGACATAAAGTATGTCGTATTTTTTTGACCCTAGTCCCATCACCTGATCTTTATTGATCCATGGTTCTTGGATTAGGGCCAGGTCCAGCTGCTCCTCCTCGAGGAACAGCCTCAGGTTGCCTGAAGCTACCTTACTGTGATGGAGGTTGATTTGGACTACCTTCATCATTTGATGTAGTCGCCTCCTTCACAGTCTCAGGCGCTTTTGCATTTCCTGCAGTCCGCTTTAAGAGCTTGAGGGTGACCTCGCTCGCTGCAAATGATAGCGGCATCTGCATGTTCTTCTTTAATGATGCAGGTGGGTCATCAAATATGATGATGTACCCTCTTGCACCATTCTTAGGCTCCTCCTCAGACACTATTTCCCAATCCCTCATCGGGATCTGGGGGTTTTGTGCCTGCAGCACGCTGAGGATCTCTTCCCGTTTTACCCCAATCTCTGGGATAGAAACTCTGCCTTTTGTTTTTACGGGGACTTCTTCTATGGGTACGGCCTTAAGCATTGCCCCCTCCCATAGTTGTGCGCCGTTTAAACAGGTCTTGGCAAACTCGTTTGATGCCTGGTCTTTGCAGTCTATATATGTGATGCCTTTGGACCATCTCATCTTGCCGTAAGCGGGGGCCTTTGCTCCAGTCTTCGCCCGGATATGGGAGATTATCGCTACGCCTAGTGCGTTCTCGATCATCTTCCCACATTCCGCGGAGTACTGCCCACTTGGTTTCTTGGAATCCACCACAGCTAGCTGCAGCGGGTTCCTTGTCACCTCGCTATACCTCCCGCTTAGGCCCGTTCCAGACATGTGTGGCCTTTTGGGGCTGCCTGTTGATTGGTCATTCCGCTTCGCCTTCTTCGGAATGTTGGGTGCGTCCTCCGGCGACCTCAACCTCTTCGAGGCTAGCTCCTTCTTACCAAGCCTCTCAGCAATAGGCTTCCTCTGGAGTCCACTCGGGCCCGGCTTATTGTCGGTCTCCCGGTGTTCCTTCTATGACACCTTTTTCGCTGAGGAGCTACGGTGGGCTTTGGGGTCTGTCTTAGCGACATCGTCCCTTGGCCGTTTTGCGCCATGTGTTGTGTTTGAGCCTGACTTGCTTGTCAAAACTACCGCGGTGGATGGTCTTTTAGGCTCAGGCCTCGTAAGAGCATCTTTCGCGATTGTTTCCTTGGCCCATTCCAAGGAGGCTCGCTCCTTCTCTGTGAGGGAGTCTTGGTTTTTGGCGACGAGAATACCAAAAATATGTTTGGCCTTAAGGTATTCCCGTTTCCTTAGCAGACCAGGGGGCACCTTCTTCTTCTTCGCCTTTTCTCCAGTTGTCTCATTCGAGGGTTCAGCCAAGAGCTTCTCTTCTTCCTCCTTTGAGATTTCTTCCTCTGTTGAGCCAGCTTCTAGAGCCTCTTGGATTTTGGTGAGATCGTATGGCTCCACCGTTATTGTGTCGGCCACCGTCTCCCTGAGGGTACTCCTCGTACTCTCACCTCCTTCCTCCTTTGTTTGTTTGTTTAAGGTTTCTATTTTGTTCCCACGAGTATGGCCGGAAAATATGGTCAGCCCCGGCAGCGCCGCCATACCGGGGTTAGGCATTACAATACCTTCAGGTCTTCGCCTGGGCACCTGAGGGAGCTCGTACTTGGCTGGTTTAACCTCCAACCTTTCATCCTTCGGCACGGTTTTCCATTCGCTCACGCCACCACTGGAATTAGGTCGGCAGTTCTTGGTTCGTCGCTCTTCAAACAGCCTGTCTGCCATGGGTGACCCTTCAGACGACTTCCGCCTCCGACAGCATAGCCTGTTGAATCATTGCGACTTAAGCCTCCGCACCACGTCAAGGTGACTGCACTTAGCGGAGGGAATAGATAAAGTATAAAGGGTATAGATAAAGTGCAAAAGTATTGCGAAATTTTATTCTGTATATTTTGTTGTTGTAGTGCGAAAAAAAGTTGCACTTTCGCATTTTCGCAATGATACAAGACCAGTTGCATCGAATCGTGAATACCCCTCATGTAAGAGCGTATGAAACTTGTCCTTCCTATATTCTTAAGAACGAAACTGAGTGATTTATGGCAATGAACTGCTCTACCACTCACAAGCCCTGCAAATAAAGGAAACCTAATGGATGTGGATGTGGAGCTTAAAATCGAACTGTTGAGTTGAAAAAATTTAAAGATGTTATGTGAATTGATTTTGGAAAGGCTTGCCAGCCAGGTGTAAGATACTGACTCTTTTGGGCACAGAGTTTTACATAAAACCAAACCAACCAATGTTCTTCTAGCTGAGCCGCCGAAGTTCGTTCCTCCCGAATTCATTCATTCAAATAATTTGAAAAATTTTAAATAGTTTTTTTCGTCTTGGAAATGTCACTCACGATGTTTCTAAAGTTCATATCTTTTAAGTGCGGTTCCCCATACAAACCTTCATCCCCTTAAAGATTTGTTTTCACCAATGTCTTTCCTTCGGCCAGTACGAATCCATCAAGCCCAAAATCGTGAAAAACCAAAATTCCGTTCTCGGGTTATGAATCCACATACGGATGTCAGTTTTTTTTTTTTAAACAATTATAAGGGTGATTTTTTAAGAGGTTTAGAACTTTAAAAAAAAAAACACAAAAAATTCGAAAAAATGAATGAAATATTTATTTGAATCGATAGTTTGAACCTTTGAATTTAATGTTTAAAGATAATTTCATGCAAATGTTGACCGCGGCTGCGTCTCAGGTAGCCCATCCGCTGAGTCCAATTTTGGCATACTCTTTCACACATATCGGCCGGTATCTCACGAATGAATGCATGGATGTTGGCTTCCGGTGCGTCAATCGAAGCGGGCTTGTCCCTATACACATTAGCCTTGACATACCCCCACAAAAAATAATCTAATGGTGTCAAATCGCACGATCTAGGCGGCCAATTGACCGGCCCGAAACGTGAAATTAACTGTTCACCAAACTCGCCTCGCAATTGCGCCATTGTTTCGCGTGCTGTGTGGCATGTGGCGCCGTTTTGTTGAAACCACATATCATGCAAGTCAAGAACTTCCATTTCGGGCAAAAAAAAGTTTGTTATCATCGCTCGGTAGCGTTCACCATTGACAGTAACGCTGCGATTCGCATCATCTTTGAAGAAATATGGCCCAATAATGCCGCCGGCCCATAAACCGCACCAAACAGTGGCTTTTTCGGGATGCATTGGTAGCTGTTGCAATGCTTCTGGCTGATCTTCACTCCAAATGCGGCAATTTTGCTTATTTACGTACCCATTCAACCAAAAATGAGCCTCATCGCTGAACACAATTTTTCGATAAAAAAGCGGATCCTCGGCCAGCTTTCCAAGAGCCCATTCACCAAAAATTCGGCGTTGTGGTAGGTCGGCTGGCTTTAGTTCTTGCACCAGCTGTATCTTAAAAGGCTTTACGCCCAAATCCTTCCGCAAAATTTTCCACGTAGTGCTGTAACAAAGGCCTAACTGCTGGGAACGGCGCCGAATCGACATTTCGCGGTCTTCTGTCACACTAGCTGATACGGCCGCAATATTTTCTTCACTACGCAAAGTACGTAAACGTGTTGGTGGTTTAATGCCCAACAAAGTAAATTTGGTGCTATATTTGGTCACAATCTTCCGAATAGACTGCTCAGAAGGTCGAGAATGCCGATCATAAAATGGAAGCAGCGCGCGATGAAAATTTCGAACCGAGCACGAATTTTGATAGTAAAATTCAATAATTTGCAAGCGTTGTTCATTTGTAAGACGATCCATGGTTAAATTGCAAACCAAACTGAAGCTGTTTGACAGTGACACAAGGTACTAAACACACGTCAGCTGTCAAAACCAGTGTTGTCAAAACCAAACCAGCTAAAAAATCACCCGTTATATATAGATATAGATCTATAGACCGATAAACGTCATTGCAGATATTTATAGGTAATAATGATATAGGTAGGAACTCGTATTAGTATAAAAGCCGAAAAGCAAGGGATTCATTCGAGTGGTGCTATCAAAACCAAATCTCCTTGAATTATGAAAATCATCCTAAGACTATGCAATGTCTCTTAAATCTGTGTGATTAGCATGATTTCTTTCGTTTTTTTAAATGCGAAAGTTTTCACGAATATATTGCTATATCACAGAATAAAATTGAAAACAATTCAACGCTTTCGTTTCAAAATGACGACCCAGCATAGTTTACAGTGATATGTAGTTCATATCCATATTGTAAAAGGTGTCTCCATATAAAATTACTAACCTTAATATTTTATTTGTCACAGATATTTATAAAAACAAACATACATACTTTCAGGTCAAATGTTTCTTATGAATCGATTTTTCGATGGCGAATTTATGACATTTGGCTTAGATGTGATAGCATACATGGAAGCCGATCAGGAGGATCGTTTGGATCCGATGATCTACATCTTTCCCAGAATGACCAAATGTACATTTTTTAAATATGGCTCAAGTGGGGAGGTACGTTTCATTAAGTTTTAAAACTCTTTTCTTTACTGATATATACTTTCTTTTTTATTTTATTTTTCAGGTGGAAAAACATGACGCCATATGTATTTTACCATTGAATGTTGTTAATGAAAAAATTTATATTTTCCTTTGGTTTTGGTTCATCTTGTTAACGTTGCTTACAACTTTAACACTAATATACAGGGTGGTAATTATATTCTCACCTCGTATGAGAGTGTATTTATTTCGTATGCGATTTAGGTATGCTTCTTTTCGTTTTTATTTCCATTTCATATTGGCTTATGAATTTTATTTCTCTTTACAGGTTAGTGCGTCGAGACGCTATAGAAATAATCGTTCGTCGATCGAAAATGGGCGATTGGTTTTTGTTATATTTACTAGGCGAAAATATAGATACCGTCATATTTCGTGATGTTGTACAGGACCTAGCGAATCGTTTAGGACACAACCAACACCATCGGGTGCCTGGCCTTAAAGGTGAAATTCAGGATGCATGATATTGGGAGTATTAGGAAAATACAAACAAATAATATAATTATAAAAAAAAATTTAAGTTCAATGTAAAATATTATGTTTAAGATATATGGTTTTATTTTCGGAAATATGCATTTATTACAATTATGAATGCATACTACAAAATGACGTCACTGTGTTCATGGGAGAAATACAACTTTTTTATAAAAAACACCAACAAACTCAAGAAAAAAATCCAAAAAAAAATTAATAACAAAAGAAAAAGAACGACTAAAAAATCAAAAAAAAAAATGAAACGAAATTTCGAACGAATTCCAGAATCTGCGCGTAATTTTATACACAAAAATCTTAAATTATTTTTCAGTTTGTCAAAAAAAAAAAAACAGAAACAACAACATAATAATAAGAACGAAAATCAAGGCATCCACTAAGTAGTAATATATCAGCATAGTATTAAAATAAATTAAGACGGTACAATTGGGGAACCTTATAGAACAACGGCCGACGTGTTCGTAAATCTCCGTCCAACGAGATGAATTTGAGGCAAATCGAAACCAGGTGACATTTCTTCTGATATTCTTTAAAATTTTCCTTTTGTAAAAAGAAACTCTCTCCTCAGTTCGGAATGTATAATAAATAAAACAATAAAACAGTTAAAACTGCCATTTTACAGAACCATATCATATGAATGTATTTCCTCTTCTTCTAAGTTCAGGTCACCGTTTGCCCCGAAATGAAACAAAAACTAACTGAAGTTGCATTATGTACTACCCCTAATAAATAGATTAAATAAAATATATTTCGTCAACACTGCCAACAAGTAAAATTTAGGAAATTGTAGGTAGATCTATCTAACAAAAAAAGTGTCGCAATGTCCCCTAAGGAAATACGAAAAAACAACAGAAGACATTTTCGTAAAGTGCAATTATCAAGTTGACCCTAAGAAGTACCCCAAACGTACCGTCAACAAAATAAGACAAGAACCGAATCTTGTACACAAATTAGTAAACAAAAATTAATATTGAAAATTTCAGTTGTAAAAAAAGAAGAATACTTAAAAATCAAGCCACTAAAAATTTCATGGAATCATTTTCTAGAACTATCGAAATCTAGATTCGTTCCTGACAAATTTTCGCATTCAAATATTATACATAACTCATAGCTCATACCTACTAAGGCGTACTTTTAATTTTTAAAACAAACGTACATATTAAAGACGAACTAGATATTGAAACGAATATTTTATAATTTATAAAAAACATCATATTAAAGCGAATTGTTTTCTTTTTTTTATATAATGTAATCATAGGCAAATCTATTGTAAGGATAAATGAAAATAGTATAGTGTAATAAAAATCGCCATTAGCTTTTAGTCAATTTAATACACTGATGTAGGAAACCATAAAACAAAACCAGTACATAATAATGAAATTAAAAATAAATTTAAAACTAAATAAAAACAACTTAGGTTCTAGAAAGAGAAACTTTATTTTCAAAGTTGCAATAAAAATGAGAAGTTGTAAATTAAACAAATTCATTAATTTTATTAAGGTAAACCAAAAACTGAAAAACGAGTAAAAAAAAACTAACAGCAATATTTTCGACAACGAAAATGATCAGTCATTTATTTAGTTTTAACACACAAAAAAGAAACTTAATAATTAATTAGGAAAACATATTATTCATAAGAGAGGTAAACAAGAATGTGTGAACCGAGAAAACAAATTATGAAGGTAAAAAAACAAAACAGAGAAAATTGTATCTAGAAAACTTGTCTGAATTCGAATGCGATGTATGGAGTGATTTTTTTTTTGTATGAAATTGTAAAAAAAAATAAATATATCTAAGTTAATTGTGAAAATAAAAATTATAAGATTTATTTTATGTTTTGTTTTATTTTTCTTTTAGTTATTGTTTTACATATACCAGAATGAACGAACTGAGCTTCACCTAATTTCATAAGAAAGTAGGAAATTTTTTTCAAAGCATCTGTTTATTTTATCTTGTAGCAGTCTTCACAAATATTTCTGCTTGGTCAAATAGAAAAGTTAAAAACACCCCTGACAAACACATATAAAACAGCAAATCCTCACGCCATTAAATGAGAATAATAAAATGCTAAACAGCTGATATCAATGAAACTCAGAATTTAAATTCCTATTAAAAATTTTATTTCATTTTATTTTATTTCTTTTTCTACGAATTCCATAGAATACAAGGTGAAACATTATTATTTAAAAAAAAAAAACATCAAGTCAATTTCTTAACGTAAAAAAATAAAATAAGTAGTTAAAATATTTACAAAACAAGTACGGCTAGAAATAAAGTTATATTATTGTTTGTAGGAACGTAACTAAACGAAAAAGATTAAACGAAATAATAAATACTAAACAAATTTTATACTGCCAACTAAACTAAACATAAAACAAAAATAATTATAAATAATAACAAAAAAATGAGTTAAATTAAATTCAATGTTCCAATAACAGGAAAATCATTTTAATTTGTTCTAATGATAATGTATATTTATTTGCATGTTAATTCATTTTCACTAATTAAATAGATTATTTAAAAAAAATACGACAACAAAACTACCATTATATAAAAAACTGCCATGCTGAATGTGGAGGGATTAGTACAAGTGCTTTTATACATAAATAGGCTTAGTAGTTGGTAATGAACTTTTCTTCTTTTTTTCAAACAAATCCTCTTTCTGGCTAAAAAAAAAAACTTTACCTGACATACAACTAATAGAAACATCTTACATTCATGTTTATCGCTTAACAAATGTATAAGTAGGCAGAAACATTTTTCTTAAATAATGTGTTCCGAACCAAGACATTCTTTTGAACGCTTCGGCCATTGGGCTGTTCTCCTATAACCTATAGGGATCGTTGTTGCTGTTTCGTTTAATATAGGGCTTTCGACGCTGGCTGGCCAAATTGCAAGCACTGCTCCTAGGCTTTTACAACAATCTGTAGTTCAGTCGAGGGTATTCAATGTACGAACTTTGATGATAGAAACCATTATGTGGGAATGGATACAAAATATTGCTCCTAAACCACAGATCGTAAATGCTTCTTGATAGGTGCTCTGATTAATTTAGACTTTAGAGCCTTGCATTATAGAATTTTGGGCTAGCCATTTTAATATTTGATGCAGTCTCCACGCTGGTAATACATATACTTATCATTGACATTATCAATTTATCATCATTATCATTGAATTATTTTTAAAAATAATACGTATTTAAAAAAAAAAATCAGAAAAAGGAAAACATGTTTTAAAATACTGTGTAAGTCGGATAATGGGCAAACTTGGATGATTTTGCTTCGCTTATTTCGATTATGATGGGTGTAGGACTGTAGGTTTTCAATTACTAATTTTACTTAAAAAGAACGCTTTTACCGATAATTCGTTTTTGTTTTTAACTCGTCCTACATGGGAGTATCCAATAGATTAGAACATAAATAAAAACTGGATTTTATCATTGTCATTAAGGTACCTATTAAAGCTAATATCGTTTTCCATTGGTTTCACTCGAGGATCCACTCTTTCTGTAGTCCAATGGAAGAAGAAAACTGCTTCTTATTGAATCCACTATCCACAAGAGAATTGGTGAAATGCCAAAAAAATAATCTATGGCAGCTGTCAACTGACTTGTATAGAATAAAGCTTCTTGAGTGGATTCTGATTCTGACTTCAAATCGAGAAGCTAAGTTCTATACTCAGAATCAATTAGAAGAGTATTTTTTGTGCCAATGGAACGGTTTCAGAAATGATTTTTCGATTCCGGAAGCTTCTTTTTGCCCAATGAAAAACGACATAATGTTCTTCATTCTCTGTTTGTCAACTGTCAGTCTTCTTAATGTCATGCACTGTCATAGACTGCAGAGTAGATGTTGTTTATTTGGTTACTTGATGATTACGTTTATTCTGAAGTTCGAGTTGAGAAAGATTATTATTTACTCCTATAAAGAAGATATACAACTCTAGATTCATATTTAAATCAGTTATATTCTTGCATGCATAATATTTCACGCCAGGTATGATGATGGATAATATTCTGATTTCCGAAAATCCTTGTTTCAAAAAGAGAATTTAAATTTACCATCCTAGGGTAACTAAATATTATTCCAGTGAAATTATCTTGGCAACTTCGAATTTATTTTCAAAGCACAAATATAATTCGTGTCGAAGAGCATTTTCGAAGTTCGGGAATTTTTGTGTACCTACCGCGTTGCGAGAGTAAGGGCCTTTCTAAGGTGGCTTCGTAGAATTAGTGGGACACGAAAAACTGTGGTCTTCAAGTTTTTTAAATTAAATTTTAAACTTCTTATAGCACGCTTAATTGTCGCAATCTGTTATCTATCAGATTATCCGCCATTTAGAAGTACTTTAGATCATCAACTTGTCTTCTTCGCTCCCGATGTGTTAGATTTAGTTAGTTAGCCCTAAATATTATATCAGCATGTTGAATGAATATTTTTCTCAATATGTAACAACAAATTCTTGATGAAATTTTTTAAAGTGAATTGGAATCCAATAAATTTGTAGGGTAAATGTTCTGGTGCAAGAAACGATTCTGGAACCAGATACACTTTTTTCTGCACCATACATGTTCTGGAATCTGGTACCTACATAAAAAGAAATGGAGAAATTACCACAAATAGTTGCATACCCGTAGGCTGGTTTGGAACAAGTCACTTTTTATTGTGGTATTAAGCGTTTGTAGGTATATGTATATTCTTTATTTACTTTGATTGGCTTTGCTTTGGTGAAATAGAATGTTCAGTAATGCAATCCCTATGATGTACCTATGCTGTCAAGTTAATGAAGTAGCTGTTTGTTTATGTAAAAGATGCATGTTATCATTATTATACACATACCCTACACTTTCAACGGCAAGTGGATCGTGGATTAGGTCCCAGAAATCAATTATTTAGTTATTTAGAAAAGGCAACTCTCTGCTTATTATTTTATCACGAAAACCTACTGTTCGGATCGATTCCATTTCTAGTTACAACAAAGAAAGTTATTCAGTGACAGCACAACAAATAACAACCCAAATAAATGTGTCTATGAGGCACTGCTCTTAGCTGGAAGTGTTCTTAATCAGGTTTATAAATCAGTTTATTTTAATAAGTTTAAATAGCACTATACTGTGTGTAACTGTCCCAAACTAAATTTATCTTTCTCGAAGTTGGACAGATACACGCAGAACACTTATTTCGCTGATCACTTTCCCGTTCAATTTGTAGCTCAATTTCGAAAACAGTTCAATCAATTACATCCGTCATCTGAAACCAAACAGAGATATCAATCACTCTCATTGGCAAAAGAACAATTGTGTGTCCTTGTCAATTTTCATTATTTGTGACAAATAATAACAATAACAAGCACTGAATTATATTCTTCTCACACTTTGTTTTTCTTTTGATTAGTTACTGATTTTAGCAGGTGGTTTATTTCTGTGCAATCACAACTATTAGTTTGGCTATTTTTAACCCACCTCTGCTTTGATGTTGCATCTGGCATAATTGCTGCTCCCTCTTAAGATATTGTTTCCGATATTAAATAATAAATATCAGAAACAATTTATCTTCGAACGAAACGCCAGATGTTTTGCAGAGAGGCAACATGTTTTTTTTTTTTTAATTCAAAAACGATATCGCTTGTATTTACCGACGCCAACATCTGCTATTCGTATGAACCAGATGTGGACGACCCGATTTTAGTCTAGGAGTATGACGTATTTACCTATAGACATAAACTAACGCATGGGCCATCGGAATGGAGGTACGTATCTTTGACATAGGCGCATTGCACACTTTTGTTAGAAGATAAGTTCGAGCAGAGAGATTAAATTTGTGAACTTTTTGAACCACTTGTGTAAATATCAATTCGCAAATTTAAAGAAAATTTAGCTACTTGCTTAGGAGGCGGTACAGTCTGGCGTGAGGAAGCGCATTTTTAATGAGGGCGGTTTTGGTAAAAGTCTCCCAACGATTTGTGTTCGCCACATGAGGCTTAATGGTTTCTTTCCACATTGTCCCTATTGGTGGTAGCCGAAGACTCGTCGGGCTGAATAGTTAGCCTATTCACTCGAATTGTCGCAGCCATCTTAGAACAGAGTACGACTTAGTATTTTCTTATAAAGCCTAGGTAGGTACTCAACTGGTTTCTAGACCAAGGAATTACTGATTGGCCAGCGTGATTCAACGATCAATTTCTCACTTGACGTTGATGGTTGTGACGGGCTATAAATATTCCCTATCCATAGCTATTTATCATGTCTAATATGCCGATTTGTTTGGTTCGTCGATGATGTGTTTCCCTAATGCGTATACTTAATCTTGTCCTCATCCACGACTTAACCCATTTTCACAGCGTCTATCTTGATGATTGCAAACGCGCCAGTAACAGCTACTCGTTTGTATGCAATGTTAAAAGTACATATCTCGTTGGATTAACGTTTAAGAGATTCTTCTTTATAAGATAGTGGAGTCAAATTTATAGATGCGTTTTATCCCACCAAACCTGGAAGATAAGGCTTATGACTGAGCTTTATGATTTTATGTTTCTACCATGGCTTTGGTACCTATAACAGCCCCACATATATACATAAGTCGCTTACTGTTTGAACAGCCCTTTCTTTCTTAGAGATTGAAGATTTGTCTTTCTAAAACTGAATTTATGAAAAGCAGAAAGTTTTATTACGAATTTTAATTCTGATTCAAAGTCTTCCCCAACCCAAATATTATCTACCTTTCAATAGGAGGGCTTTCGTACCATCTTAACTATCCACACAATATTCTGCATAAAATCCCTGCATTGGAATTGAGGAAAAAAAGAAACAAAAACATTTAATAAATTTACTCCGCAAAAGTTTGAAGAAAACAAAAGAAATTCTAAATTGTATTTGTATAATATTTAAAGAAAGCAATTAATAAATAGTTAATAGCAGTCTTCCATAATCTTAGGACAATTCAAATTGTTATCATTTTCACTTTTTGTGCTTATTTTTGTTAATATTTAAATGCATGTTAATTAGCTTAAACAAAACAAACGTCTATCCAATATTCTTGCACTGAAATACACTCTCTCCACATACAAATATCGTAAACTTGTATATTGTTTCCACTGTTACGTTTAAAAATAAATTTAAATTTTTCTTTAATATAAATTACGTGCCTTTTACAGTTACTCGAATCTATACTTTTCCTAACCGTTTTCTCAAATAAGATTCAATCCTCTAAAGACAAAGGCACCAATTCTTTTTTCCTTTTCTTTTTCACTTAACTTTCCTCCAACGGCACCATTATCCAAGCACTTTCATAAATGACAAAAATTATATCAATCTAACAATAATTGCAACAATCATTCTATGGAATGTTGATGAACAAATAAATTTAAAAAAATACCTACAAATAAAAAAAGAAAGGAAATTGAAATTTATAAAACTGCCTTAAATAAAAAAAAAAAACCGTATAGTATATATAAACATGCATAACGATGAAATTGAATCTCTTTTATTATCTTGGTTAAACAAACTTTAAAATCACACGCATTCTTAACACAATTTGTAAATAAATAATTATCATAAAGTTAAATCAACTGTTTAAGATATAATAGTGAGAAACTTGATTTCCTGTTCGATTTTTGTTTACAAATATATAGATATCTATATATATTTAAAATTATTACACATAAGTAGTCTTAAATTCCTACTGTAATATATAGCTAAAACAATATCAAATTTATTTAAGAAAACAAAATCCCTAGACAAACAGAACTTATATTTAATGTTGATTTTTTTGTTTTACTCTAATTTTGCCATGGATATAGTTCTTAGACGAAAATAAGTAATTTATTATTTTATACACTAAAAATGAACGTATATATATATTATATATATAAAGAAAACAATGTAAAATAAAATTCATCGAAAATGTAAAACAATTCGCCGATTGCCTTCAAATAGAAGAATTTCGATATAAATTCACTGCGAACACAAACACAGACAAAATCGATAGGTAGCGTTATTATCAAACGTGAAACTTATATTAAATCATATTTCAATAAAAACTAAAAATTAAATAAAAAAAAACAACCAACAAAAAATATACACTTACTATATACAACAAAAAAGAGAAAAACCGAAAAACAAGCGGTCAACAAAAAAGTTATAATAAAACTCTGCGCCATTGCAATATGGAAACGTTGATGTAAACTTTCAAAGTATTGTTGTTCGGAGTTAATTCAATTAAAAAAAAATATTAAACCGTCATATATACGCATACAGTGTATAATGTGCAATTGATTTCCCTGAGTTTTCGAATTTCTAGTAGATAATTAAATTGGGACCAATTCATTCATATCTGAATTGATTGGAATAGTCGAGATTTTTCAAACAAACTAAAAACTAAAAAAATATTCATTACATAGCTAATTTTGTTGTTGGTTTATTTGTAAAAGTGATTGCTTACAGTGCATTTGTTCGGGTATATCTAAAATATCTTTAGTTTTCCGATTTATTCATTTAATCATTTTGTTTGTATTCAGTCAAGAAATTTTAAGAACGACCACACACACAACGGACACAGAAATGAGTAGAGGTATAATGTTGGCATCAATATTTCCATGAAATAACTAATATATACATATATAAACAACAATGAAAACAAAAGGATTAACATGATAAAATAGAGGAAAAACATTCAGGATTGTATAACATATTATATACTTAGTAAATGATAATTCATAAAATTGTAAATAATATACATGCACACATAATTTAGATATATACTACTTAATAACAACGTTGTATGATTTTGGTCAAAAAAAAAAAATAATACAGTATAATAAAATTTTTCGATTTGTTAAAAAAAAGATTCGCGTTGTTTTATTGAGTTATTGTTTCATGAACAATTTTTTTAATGGGTATATTTTTTAATATTTTGTTGTTGTTACCATTCCTCCATGAGGCGGTCAGCATTAAGAATAAATTAGTTTGCAGTCATCCTCAAACATTAATATCGTTGAACAAGTAAACATAAATCTTTGATGAAACAAGAACACGGGTTTTTACATTTAGCGTACAACTACATCGATACGAACAGATCCGTTTGAATATATTCAAAAATGGTCTTAGATAATACTTCTATTAGTATTTTTTAATATAATACATCACAGAGGTTAAGGCACTTAGAATCAGCTCAAAAGTAATTTTACGTTAATGCAAAAAACAATGGTTTTCTATTGTATTCCCTTTCGTACTTTTATAACCAAAACTGTTATTTTCCAGAACATTAAATAACAGAAATTACGATCCCTGATAGACTTCGTAAGAAGATCCATGCCATTATGTTTTCGAAACTAGATATTGTGAACTCAAACTATTGAATTGTATTTTACTTAAAAAAAAACATTCTGACAACATACTTATTAGACAAAAATTGGTAAATTGTTACATGAATTCCACGTCAGACTCATGAAAGATCTTACTTCGGTGAGAAATAGGTACCCCGCGCCACACGAAACGTGAACAAAACATAGAAGCACCGGAAATATTTATGGTTCAATGTTCAAAATTGTAATGTACAGCACACCACTTATACAATGATACAATCATTGCATTCACATAGAATTTTTAAAATTCCATTGGCCCCACTTCAAATTTTATTTGTTCGCACTTCATGACTTGTATCTGTTCAGAATCTATCGAACAGAGCCACGATAGTTCATGTTGGGGTTTGTGTCTTCGATCGTACGATATTACGATCAAAAGCAAAGCTTCAGACCATATGGGTTCTGCATAGAAAACATAGTTCAAAATGTTATTATTATTTGGAAATATATCGACAGAAAGATGGCGACAGCCGTTACTGCATACAGTTCCGGTTAACAAATTTGCTCATTTGTATTCTTGCTACCCGTTATCTAGCTACTTATCGAATTGGTTATTCAAAATATTTAATTAGCTAATTTATTGGACGTGAATAAAATAATGCAAATTATTGTCTTGCGTTTGCAAATTTATCCAGGTTAGTTTTGAAAAAATTGTGTCACCTGATTTGGTATATCAGTTAATGCAAATTTAAGTTACAGTTATGTTGGAGAAAGAAGTTTCAGCAAATTGATCGAAAAGTTTGCAAAGGAACCGACGAAGAATCACGCCTTTTTGTTTTTCTTGTAGATCCAAAAATAGCTTCCTTTTGTGTTTTGTGCTTCATTGCCGCTCCATCTTCCTTTCCATTCTGCAATTGTCATCTTTCTCATTGTTATTAGACTTCTTTCATTGAATCGGCAGCCAAGTTTTCCTTGCATGAAGGGCTAAAATGTTGTTGGCACTAACTCTAAGTTATAGTTGTATACTATGACGTTATGACCAATTGGTTGACCATTCGCTTATTATAATAATGGTCAGTTCTGTATTTGAAGACAAAGCTTATTATACATTATATTGTATACAAAAACATATTAAAATTCTGTATTTTAGAAGTTGTTCGTTTATGTTTTGCATTTCATTTCAATTCTTAAAAACAATAACGTAAAGAAACCAAAACCAACTTGCTGGATTAGTAAACATAATCCATTACTAAGTAAAGGGCACGCCTCTGGGTCGCACGAAACATTCTCGTTCATCAAAATATTGGTTGGGTTTTATTTTATTAGCCAGGTAGGTACTAAGCGATGCTAGTTTTAAATAAGATTCACTTTTGGAATATTCATCTCATATATCAGTATAGGCACTCGTATGTATAAGAATGTGAGTTTTGTTCAAGCTTTAAGACAATTTTCGGAAGCATCTGTTTTCTGATCTGCTGGGGCATGTTCTTATTTTTGACTGGAATATATTAGTGATATACCAATATATGAACATAATAACTCACAGATCTGTTTTTCACATTGCATTAGAAGAGTTGTGCAACATGCACGCATAAAATGTTTTTTAAAGATTCAAGAAGTCTAAAACGGGGTTTTCGAGATGTGAGCAGTTTCTCAAATACCTACACGATTTCGGTTATTTGAATTGGAATTTAAAGACGGAATAAATAAATATATTTATCTAAAAGCTAGCATTTTGATCAAAATCGTGGTGGCAGTTTTGATGTACTTAAGGTAAAACTACAGAAAACAGGATTTTCAAACAAAGATGTTTTTATTTTCAAATATCCATTGTACCTACAGCAAAATAAAACAAATCCTCTCAGCCATCTAAGCTATATAGATCTCAGAAGCCGACGTACAGAATTGCTAGACCCGATTTTTTGAGTCCCTCTACATCGCAATGTGGGAATCGATTGCAATCTCGAGCTCTAAATTTTGTCCGAATACTTCTCTTACTATACGTGAGAAAGTTAAAAATGTGTTATATTAAAGATAGTTTTATAGTTATTAAATGAAATAAACAGCTAGATTCCACAAACGAACTCGAAATCGATCGAAAATAGATTTTTGTGTTCTATGTACATTTCACTGTACCTAACCGATTTCGATTTAAAAATTTTCGAATTCAAAGGAAGTGAAATTGTTGTGTTCCACAATTCGATTTCAAATCGCCCTAGGTCATTCGATGTGAAATAGTGAAAACGAAAAGACGCAATCCAAAATGTAAGTAAAAAATAAATTTTAAATGGATTGTGATAGTTCATTTCACTAAAAATATATTTGAAACAGGGCAAACATAAGAATACTTCACAGAGATTTCGAAAAAAATTCGGAGTAACCAAATCGGTCGAAATGCAGAACGCTGAAAATGATATCATTCGATTTGCAATTTCGATTTCATTTCACTCGAATTCTGGAACCTAGCTGAAAGAATAGTAATTATTAATAATTTTTTTGTAAATTTGTTACTTTTTCTATTGTTCAGTATTTGGAATTCAAAAATACATATATTCAGCTAACGTATAGAAGAAGTAGGTACCTATATATGAACTAATTTTTCCAAGAGACAGTCTTAGCTTTCTACATTTATATGCGTGTTACTAGCTTTTACCATTCTCTTTTGCTACATTTAAGTCTAGAAATCAATTACTTAAAACCTACCACCACGATGACGCTTGCATCATTAAACCAATATTCACGTCTCCGACTAAAGTTGGTAAATAAATTACATGAGTTCCATGAGCCCCAGCGTGAGTTATTTGGTAACCGCCCGTAGCAACAATATATCTTACATGCAAAGTTTATTGGCCAAAATGTGCTCCTAAGGGCATTGTGATTGAAAAAATAATGATCACCCTTGGACGCTATAATTTAACGTTAACATGTAGAGTTGTACCACTGCTTCATTTTTCTGCTCACTCATCTCTTGACCGCGCTCGCAAGTGCATTCCCGCAACTTGATTCATGAAAACGCATGCGTACAACCATAAATCAGGGCTATTCATGTTGGAAGTTACCAAAAATTTCAATTCAGTCTCAGTAATAACGCCTTCGGATGGGAACTTTTTGATTGCAATTAATTAATTTTTTTTCTTTTTCTTTTCTTTTGGCTAAGATGAAGAATTATAAAAAAACGAACATAAGAACGCAAAGAACAACTTTGAAAACCCAAAGCCCTTTACAAAGAATTTTTGATCGGTTTGAAGCGTTAACAATTTCATTTGATAAGTGCAATGTACATGTACACCAAAGGGGGCTTTTGTGTTCTTTGGCCTATAACAATACCAGTTAATTGAGAACATTATGAAAATAGAACGAACACAAACGTGTACTTTTATTCATTGTTCTTTTAAAATATTCTATCAGACAAGCACGAGTTGGGTCTTTCAAAAATAAATTGCTTCGAAAGTGGTTGTAGTTGATCTAGTCGATTTGACGGCACACATATTTTCACTGTATCTACATCGCTTAGGTACTGTCTGCTTTTAAGACTAAATTATAAATTTGGAATGTTGATAAATATGGGTACCAACCTTTATGGGCTTAATTGACGTTAGTAGGTGGATAGGGGATATTGAAACAGATGGCTTTTTATTTCTAATTCAAAGTGTTGCTGTCCAAGCAGCATCTTTAGAAAGAGCTAAACTCAACAAGATTTGTTGAGGCAGCCATTTTAAACTATTATTCTGCCGTCGATTTAAAGCAAAAGCGACTGAGTTTTAGAAGGAAAAAAATTATTTTTTACAGGTCAATACCTATAGTTACAAACAGGTCCAAATAGATACCTACCCTAGACCTAACTTCCCACAGCGATTCGTTTTATATGAGCTTTTATGTTTTTGGGGGGCGAATAAAAGGGACCTACAACTTTATGCCGAATCCAAATGGCCAAATTGAGCACTTTCAGATAATGTTATTGTCGATTATTTGTCAGAAGGTGTTTTAAAATCCTTAGATTGCATGGTATGAATAAAACGTTTCTTGTCACTCGAAGGGCGTGGTATGGTATTTGGCTGGTATTTCTCCTAGTTGAAAATATTTAAACAGATGATTCCGAAGGTATATAGGACATCCAGGTTTTTAGTTTAACATTTCAAAAACCCCTCTGTAATTCAGAGTTAATCTATATGTAACTAATTGTCTATTGCGGTTTCAACTAATATTTCCAACCAGCTGATGATCGGATAGAATTCCCGGCACCTAAAGAAGAAATGGAACATCACCAAACTATTAGATTGCACTCATTGTAAAATTTTCGTTTTTCAACTTCGTTAATTGTTGTTCACTTTTCCCAAAGAAAACGTTAGAACCTCAAGGAAAAATTAAAATAAACGGTGGCTGATGAAATTGCTACATTAAAAAACTCAAATAACTTTTTTTTCAGTGTATGGAATTAATTTTTTTTATTCAATTTTATTAAATAAAGCTTAATTAGTTTAAAAAAAAAATGGAATTTTCTTCGATAAAGCTACAAATCTTATTTTCGAAATTCATGGAAACGACAAATATACCACCACCATTCGGCAGGCTGTTACGATCCAAGGAACAAATCAGAGCAATCAGCATCATATAATCACCCGCCACTGATCTCCACCACTGATCACGTCTGACCGCCACCACTGTATACAGTATACACCAGTCCGCGTCGCCAACATTTATTTCCCCTAAAAGTGATTTCAAAACCCAGTAAAACTAAGGCGAAACCCCCTAAAATTTGAGACAAACCTTACAATATAGCAGCACTGCAATTTGGACAACATTTTTTTTGTTTGCCCTTCGGCATCTGTTCGAGAAATATTAATAGGTCTGATTGTTTATTCTAAGCGTCAGAAAACAGAAATTCCGCAGTAAGTTCCTATCCATGAACAACTATAAGCTAAAACCGAAAATAGACCATCGTCTTCGTGCCACCTAATTCAATGCTTCAATTTCGCTGCAAGTAAGTATGTAGCTATATACAAAAATCCTTTAGATTCATTGCAAATTTAAAAATATCTAACCACTGGAAGATTGAGTTCAAAAAACTATTTTAATTTTTTTTATTATTGTTTGCCAATTATTGTTAAGCCGCTTTATACTCAGCTCGTTCCTCAAATTGGGTGAATTTTTTTTTATCTGTTATTCATTTTGCCGTTTTCTCTCTGCCAGAACCAGACACACATCTTTGACATTCAATTTATGATTTCTTAGAATGTGTTAGGTTGTTCGCAACCTGATTTGGAAGATGACGTCAGCAATCTCTTATGGATGTTACCTTTCTGGTTCGTTTAGTCATAATACCTGCCAGTGTATAATATACATTGCGAATTAAGTTTGATTGCAATATTATTGTCTAATGCCTAATTGACAACAAGCTTTGATTTGACATCGAGTTATGGCAAAACATGTTTGTCAGTTATAAGACTAAAGGCGAAAATGAATTCAATAATTTGTATATGTGTGCTTTTACTTTTAAGGAAATGTAACAGTGAAAACATGTGTCGCAAACGGGAATGGAGAAAAGACGAAAATTTTATTTGTCAGGCGTGTTTAGTAATTCATTAGCAACACTGAATTTAATTGTGAGAACATATTAAGTTACAAATAATAATCCAAAAAAGAAACATTTAAATAATTTTCCATATCATTTATTTGAAATGTTAGTTTCACAGACTTGCCAGAGTATTTAACGTCAATTGCTACCAATTTTTGTAACCCACAGTTGTTGCTCAGAAATCGGCTTAAGCTAATATATTCATATTTAGTTGAGGAAGCAAGACGGTAGGTAAGGCTAGGTAAGGTTAAAGTGGCTGTCTGCTAGCCGATATACTTAGAATATTATAAGGTCCCTTGTGACACCACATGAATCTAAAATTGAGTTCGTCTTCAATTGGAGCTTGTGATGAAGCGAAGGAGATTACGAATATCTATGTTTTTTAGAATGTTCAGATAGAGCGCTCTCAAAAGGAGTTTTCGTCTTTGTGAGAAAGCCGGGCAAGTACAGAGGAGATGGAGTATGGTTTCTTCCTCCTCCTCGTCAAGACAGCTTTTGCTGAAATCGTTTGAAAATACGGCAAGCCTTGTTGCATGCCTGCCAATGACACAGTGTCCTGTGATGATACCTATTGTAGTACTGATATACTTCATAAATCAAACGAGATCAAGTATCTGGAACGTTTTAGGTCCAGGTTTGGCCAGATCTGTTTTGTCACTAGACATGTTCTGTTGACAGCATCCAGCTTTATTATGAGTTTATAAGCAAGACGGTATGTTTTCTGAAAATTTAAAAGGAATAGTTAGAGCTAGGAGTTGTGAACACAATTGCTTTGCCAAACTGAACGGTTTTCTGGGGTAACTCTTCGCCGGACTTACACTACCGTATGTCATTCGTGGAGTTCATGTTTAATCCAAAGTACCTAGATGAACTCATGAGCTACCTCCAAATTTGTTTGTTTTTTGATACAATGTACTGACCATTATCCTCATTTACATCAAGGTCAGACTTCGCCTTCTAACACGTAAAGCTGTAAACGACAGATAAGGTCAATATCCTTCCATGATGAGACCTGCCGTGCGCACTATCTGCTCCAGTATGAGATTAAAGAAGCCACTTGATAGCGTATCTCCTTGTCGATATCGGGCGCATGTTTAAAATAGTTCGAAGGAGCTAAATCCTAATTCCTATTATTTTTTTGCTGGATTAGTTGTTGGAATCCCGAATTCAGCCATCGCCATATGGAGCTGACAATGAACTTTAATTCGATTGAAAGACGAAGTATTATATTTCGCTTTCTGTGTAGACTCTGGCAACTCCAGTTATAATTAGGCGTCCGACTTTCCCTGAGCTCATTGGTAAGACCCTCAGCCTCGTCGGTAGGTCCGTGTGGACATATTGCGTACACAGCAAACGCGTTCCTCGAAAAAAAGGAGTACCCATACGATATGACAGGTGCTCCTACTAAATGGAACCAAATCATCCAACTACTTTGTGTGTTTGACAGCAGACCCTATTTAGCGCATAGAAACTTAATGGAAATTGCAAGTTTAAAGTTCTCACTGCGTCAATGTTTTCAGGTGGTCCGATGGGCAAAGAACTCCAGTTCAGTTCTTCACAAATTTATTTTATTTCCGCGACAGGGGCAAACTGGGTTACATTGAAACTATTTCGAAATACAAACTGGTCGGCGATCCCGGAAAATCTTCCGAAAAGTAGACGCCGTCGATAAACGCACACTCCTCACTATTCCAAAACATGATGGCGCCTCACCTGAATAGTAATAATACTTTAGAACACACCTGATGAATGAAACTACTCCCTCTCAACTGCCATCAATGTACAGGAAAACGACCAACCTCGTGAACGGCGAGAATTAAAAAAAAAAACATTTTTCCCCGCAGTACACATCCCATGTAGGTAGGTACTAAAGTAAAATCTAGGTCATGCGATTGAAGGAGGGACATGTTCCTTAAAATTGCATTAAAAAGCACGTTGTTATAATTTTGTTAATATTTTATTTAAACTAATCGAGAGAACGGAATTTAAAAAAAACACGTGTAAAGGCACCCAGCGGGACTTAGGAGTGTAGAAGATCGCGTATCTATACATCATGAACTCGAGATATTTCTAAATACTTCTTTCCAACAAATACAAACTACCAAACGATTAAGATTTTAACTGAATCCTCAAAAAATCAACTTCTAGTGATGTGAACTAAATTATTTGCATACACAAAACAAAAGAGTTGTGTTGGGAACTGGATATCCTACAAACATCTCGGCACAGGCATTATGAAACGCAAACTTACTTGCACTCATTGTAATGTCGACGGCTTTATAACTGATAATACACTCTGCTGCCGAAATGGGTGAACCAACTTGGGCTGATTTGAGTTGTAGAAATGAGTGTACATTGGTTAAACATTTGCCACACAGAATGGATCTCTTCTGGTCGCAGTGTACAGGGCCTATTACTTACAATACAATTGAACATGGGTTAGTAAGCAGGTTACAAGACTTGGACTGCATAAGCTTCCAACGGATTATTATACATACTTCAGCTTCAACTGTGGAAAAAAAATCATTTTCAATGAGTGTAAACTTTGATTTTGATGCGAGAGGCAAGTGGCCGAAACCATTTACCTTTAAATGCAACTCCTTTACGTTAAGGTCACAAAAAAATTTCTAATTATTTTACATAAACAATGCGCAGTCCTTAAAATCAGTCCTCTTGTCCGATAAACTTTTAAAATCAGACCCAAAACGATTGTTAGTACGGCGATATAAATTTCATCAGCTAAACAAAATTGCTTGTGAACCGAAAATACAGCCGTCGACCAATTTCAAAAAAAAAAAAAAAAATGTTATAAGCCATCGACGTGTTGATCAGATAAAAAGTACATAGAACAGGTTCAAACTCCCCCGTCGACGATGAGAAAAAAAAAAAAAATACCGAATAAAACATGTCTGCGGTCACTGATTTAACAACTTCTGTACATATACTCTAACCGAACGCGAAAGGTGCCTACGAAAACAACACGAAACCGAAACAAAATTGCCGAATTTATTGAGAAAAAAAAACCAAAGCCATCAACCCAACGTCGGCTTATAACCACCCGAACCACTTCAAATGGAAAAACTCTCCAAGCGCTGGCTGTGGAGTGGAGGTGGAGGTGGAGGTAGTAGGTATAGACCCCAGCAGCCACCTTTGTTAGACACAAATGTAGCCCGTACACGTTTGGCGTTTGTGCAGATTAACCACTAATATAGAGATGGAGAGCTTAATCCAACTCACCATACCTTAGATTCAGTGTTTTTCTTAGTTTCTTCCAGTCGTATTCGTATAATGCCAATCCAAGCCAAGTATTGTATCCAACTGGAAGTGGGATACCATACCAGCTCTCTTGAAAACTTTTCGCAGAGATCAGAAAATAATGATGAAGTCATGCTCATGGAGTGGTGAATTCATTTAACGATCGCCAACAACAGCAACAGGTAGACACTTTGCGAGAATGCACTCAATGGCCAGTCGAAAACAGGTAACCGACGAGTACGGGTAACGCTAAGGTACTTTAATTTTCTAGCTCCACTGCGTTGTTGTGCTTCTCTCTTTCTAAATTTTTTGTTTATGTACTTCTAACGTCCATTCAAGTGTGGGTCGGTGTCGCCCCTCATGTGTAACGTTTGAAAAATAATGATATAATCACCGTAAAAGTCTGTGGAATTGTAACAAAAATTAAATTGGAAACATGTGTGTTCGGCAGTGTGTTCAAACTACGTTTTTGATCTCGATTTGAAATAGCTAAGAAAAACCTCTGTGTTTGTTACATAAAACCATAACAACTGAAATAGCATTTCCCCAAGTAGTTGTGTGCGTCTGTGTATTTCAGTTTCTGTCTGTATTAAGTTCGTTTGTTTTTTTTTACGGATTCCAAAATTCAACAGATCAAATGATTTGCACATGCAAAATACCAGTTAAATTAGAAAGTCATTAAATGGAAAAAAAAGTTATTAAAACCAAGAACAAATAAATTAAAAATCAGATTTTATACTCACATACTCGTTCCTATATTAATGATTTAGATACCGTTGTGTTTTTAATTGAAATTTTATATTCATAATTTTTTTTTTTATTTTACTCCCATCAGCGGGTAGATGTGTTAGTTTATAACAAAAAAGGTGTATCTCAAGGTAATCTGGAAGTTTAGCGTGATTGCTATTCTGTGTGAGAGACACACTGTGTGTTACTGGATTGGTGTCGACTGTATAATTGCGTTTCTTTGGATTACGAACTAAAAAAAAAAAAAAAAACAGAAATATAAAAAAAAACACGACTTTTTGCATTTCATCTTAAATGCACTTTGCGAAATGGTGAGTGCCCTTTTCTTATCTTAATAATTTTCAGATTGCCACTCGTTATGAATAAAATAAAAGGCATAGGTCCCTATTTCAAGCAACCGCCCACATGTGCAACACTTTGTCGTAGACTCAGACAAGGCATGCGTCATCAGGTGTCAGTTGTTGCCAATGGTATAAAAAAAAATGAAACACAAGTCAAAGCACTCCTTAAAAATGTCTTAAGTATACATGTACATGACCGTGTTGAGGTATATCTTGAAAAGCGTTGGCCGAACGCATAGGCGACATTTGTGCGTAGGTCTTTTGACTTTGATATTTGCAGAAAAAGGTATAACTTGTTTCGAATTTGATTTGATTGGATTAAAGAACACGATGATGGATGGATGTGTGTAGTTTGTAGGTACTGTGTATCTGTTCGAAGATGTTGGCAGTAACCGGAGTTGGCTTTGCTGATATGAGAAAGAGTCTTAACCTTGGGGAAGTAGGCATTTGTTGAATTTTAATTCAACTGCAAGCACGTTGATGAGTTAATGGCGTTTTTGCAAATGACATGCGCGTGATGATGAAGATCAGCAAGTAGGTACCTAAAAAACTTAACTTTTAAAGTATACCTACCTATTATTTACTAAGTAATCGTCGCCTGTAAGTTTGTTAATCATGCGAACAACGTCTTCGTTCGATAGATAGTCCAATGATACTAAAATATAATTCTTTTAGACAGGTTTGTCCTCATTTGGATTCAAATCTAAAATTTCAGTTCAAATGAGGTTCCATCAAAAACGGTGACTTACGTCTTAACCAATAAACATTTTTTGTTTCGAGACTGAATTTTCACAGTGGCTAAATTTTCCATACAAATTTCCAAATTGCGAGCTTTTTGTAAATTTAAAGTCGAAACTAAAATCTGTTATTAGTACGGCGCTGAGCCTTTGTGTAAGCGAATTCTATGAAATCTGTTTAAGCCGAAGAAGAGGAAACATCTTATTTGTATATAGATCCGGTAACACATAAACCATATCTATGGGTGAGCTTTTCTGTTCCTGCCTTTCATGGTACTCAGAGTCAAAAGCCTTTATCGCCCTACTAAAAACTCGAACTTTAAATGTAACTATATGACTACTATAAGCTATGTACGCCTTAAATATATACTCGTGCCAAGGTTTATTGAAGATATTCATCCATAATTTAAGTAGATTTGATCGTATATTATATGAAGCAAACTCAATAACGACCAATCCACGTTCTTGCTCGTTACATTTCAGTAGGTACATAATATACCTACATATTATTGGACTATTTTCAAAAATCATTCGATAGCCTGAAAATTCTTTTGCTATGCCTACAACTAAGCATTAATTTGTATATATGACAAGCCCCAATTTACCAATGTGTGACCTTAAAGTCGATTAGGAGGTGCGGTCTTTCGAAATGAAACTACTTGTTTTTTAAGCTTTGCCGGAGTGCTGTGAACGATGGTTAAATTTCCTAATCAAAAGCCATACTTCTTTTAGACGATTACGCTGTAGATATTGATTGAATATACAATTATGTGTCGTTTAGGGGACTTATTGTACTGTACTCGTATCTTTCTCTCTTCTTATTGATGTGTACCTATACCTAGCGTATCAGTTTGTTGAGGAAATTTTTTGTTCGGATTTTATACCAAAGGTTAGTTTATTGGGTAGAAACAAACAACCGAATAAGTATCTTTCAGGCTGGTTATCGTCCCGGCTTCTCAACAGTTGAGCAAATTTACGTACAAGTTTATACTCTTTTTTTGGCGACTTTAAATCCGTCAATAGAAATGCACCGCTTTACAAATTATCAGTTTTAGGTTTGCCTACAAAGTTCTTAAGACTTTATCAACAGTAGTTTCTGTCTAACACTTCAGCTGCTGTTTGTTATGGAAACGCATCGTCAATTTTTTCTTAGAACTGCAACGCGTTTTCCTCAAGGATGCATTTTAAGTCCAATTTTGTTTGCACTGGTAGACGATATTATGTGAATTTCTGCAAGTTGGCGGTACACAGTTTGCAGATCTGGCAGTAAAGGTTTTCCGGTATGCAGATGACCTCGTAAATCTGACAGATAGTCCTGTGACACTGCAACTTATGATGAACAAACTAAAGCGCTAGTGTGACTTGTGGGATTTCCATCATAATTTTAAGCTTTGATGTACTAAATAGTTTAAAAATATGGTTTTTGAATCAACATCTCGAAGGAGCCCTCATGAACATTGGACTTTAGACAGGGAACCAACAGAGGTAGTTCAGCAATTTAAATATTTGGGTTTTCTCTACTCAAGTCAATAGCTTAATAGATTTCAAAGTTTTTCAATGTCTACACACCGACATAAAAGATGACGCACCATCTAAGCCATTTTTTCTCTCAAAAATCGCCTGAATCTAAAGCACTTGATATTTACCTTTTTTTTGCATACTACTTTGCATTGATCATTTCCGTTTCTATCGAGTCAGTTGCACCTTACTCATGTCAAGAACAAGCGAAGGATGCACACTTTAATAAGTATTTCAAGGTCAATTGGTTTCATGTTTCTATATACTTAAAAAATAAAAACCATTCGCAAACAACTCAATATTAATTCCACTTAACAGACACTACCTACAATGTCATTCAAGTGTAAAAAAGACAAACAGACATAGAGTTGTTTGTTTAATATTGTATCCATTTCCAGAGGTAGAAGACAGATAAGATATTGCAGGTATACTCAGTGCTTGAGAATTTGTATCTAGCTTAAATTTGTAAACCTTAAAATTTGAACGTAAGCCAAAAGATGACCAAGTAATATTTGACGGTCATCTTAACATGATGGGTGCATATGTCTGGCATGCTAATTTTCATTTTTATATTTAAAAATTTACCTATAACTTGTTAGCACACACGTAATTATTGTCCACGCACCCAAATGCAAAATGTTGCTTCGAATATGAATGTCTTCTCTTCAAAGGTATACCTACAAATGCCATCCTAAAATTTAGATAGACCAATTACGAAGCAGAAATTTGTTTTTTGTCTTAACGATTGTTAACCTTTGTTCGCTTTTTGAACCGAAAAACCCACAAGACATGGCCCATGCCCACTTTACTAAGTAACGAATGGTAGATTGTTTTAATGACGACCGAGTGTCGTCCAATTGAGTGAGTGGCGCATTTGCAGAATATACTTCCGGAATCGCATTGCTCTGAGTAGGACTTTGACATTCACTTAAGCCTCACGAAACACGAGTGGAAATTTTCGGTGTTCCGTTGTGTTGATGTAGCGTATTATAAAAGCTGATTTTTTGGAATAATTTTGCTTTTGAACTTTCTGAATTAAGGCTATCAGCCTTAGCGACAACCATTTGTCTTATATCTTCCTTAAGGCAATGCTCTCGAAGATTAAGAACTTTTCAAAGCCTACTAGGCCTGGGGAACTGAAATTTTACACATTGGTAAATATATTTTGTAACCAAGATTATCTTACGAAGGAGTATTCAATTGGCTTAAAAACAACTCACGGAGAGATTCATATAATACTGTTTGGAAGACCAGTTCAGAAAACCCTAAAAGCCCTTTTCTAGCAGCAGCAGTACATTAGGCACTTCAAACTTCCTGAAAAGCAATACCAACAAGGAGAATCGTTAATAAGCTTTATGTCAAAAAAGTGAACTCTTATTGTTATTTGTATATGTAGATCAATAGGTTTTAGCCAAAAGTGCGCTTGATTTGCTACTTTTCTCATATTTTCTGTAGAAAGCCAGACCCAATCCATTCCTGTGTACACGGACAAATTAGAAATGGTGTCCAGTCAGGTATCTTCTTCTTCTTCTTTTCTGAAAACTGGGTCTTCCAAGTGGAAGCCATTTCAGTGAAAAGATCAGTCCATTGGTCTATGATAAGAGCAATACCTCCGAAAGATATCATCTTTTTATTGATTGATAGCCAAGCAAAAGCCTTAACTGCCCCAATATAAAACGGAGCTTGTGAAGTGCTGTCACGAGAAGCTCAAGGCTCTTGGACCACAGCTCAAGGTAGAGCTTTTCTGGGGTCATGATGGACTAAAGGCAATAAAAAAGCGGACAAACTGCCAAGACAAGGTTTGGCTAATGTTCTAAAACAAACATGTCCTTCTGTATATTTCCCGGTTTGTGCGCTTAAAACCGGGAAGGAAAAGGCCACAGTAAGAGCGAGCATCAGAAGGTCAGCAGGTCAGCTATTTTTTCCTATCACAAGCATTGGCCATCTTTCTTTGAAGCCAGAACAGCGATAATTGAGCTTAAATGCAATCAATGTCACTGTCCAGGCCTTAAGAACTTAAGGAACAAATTACTTGGAAGTTTCTTCTTCTATGACCTAAACGAGCACACCCACAGACAACTCCCCAAACTTCATCAAGTCCTCAGGATGGGTCATATGTCTACACTTACAGCACTGTAAGTAATCAGTAAGTTACATCACTTATAAAATAAAGAGGTTTCTTGGGGTAAAGCATACATTTTTCCCCTGACGGGTATCAAAATGGGTCTCATTACAATACTGACATCAGTTTATTTAATAAAAATAAATATTTTCCGTACGGTTTATTTTATCATTTCTGGACTTCTTTATCTACCTAATGAAATTATTAAAGTCTCAGGAACGTTTTCTGATACTATCTACTTATAGATAGCGATTTAAATGCCACTTAAAATCTTATTTGACAGTTTATGACACGGAAAGAGTAGTCCATAAGTTATTTAAGTAGAACTTAAATCGCTATGATAAAGTATCAGCAAACGGCCTTCAGTGTTCGAAACCTACGGAAATGTTACATAAATGAAAAACATCAATAAAATTTATATAGCAGGTAAATAAAATATAATATTTTATATACACAAATCGTAGCGCAGAAGTCTCTCCGATGAGGATATATTGTTTCATCTTGGAAAGTAACCAACTCCCGAGAATACAGTCAAAATTTGAGTGTTTCAAATTACATAAAAAATACATTTTGACACAACTCCTGAAACTTTTGGAAATATGTACCTACCTTCAAGTAGTAAGCCCAGTAAAACACAACAACATTGTAGAAGCTCCACGCCATGTATGAGTTTCTTAGTGGGCATACACCCATGCAGCTCAATAAGCGTTATGTAACCATTGATTAGAATACCAAACGAGAACACACATCCAATATGGGTTACCTCACGAAACGACATTCTCATGCATTTGATACGCCATACGATGACTTGACGACTTCAATTCGTCCGCATGTTCTGCATAGGCGCACAAAATTAGGTATCTACCATCAACTATGGATATAGAGTTCCAAGTCCCAATCAGATGTCTAATTTTATAATTACCTCGGCAAATACATAACAATTTAAATGCATTGCGTAATAATCCATCACAATTAAATTAATCGCTTTCCCAAGCCGATTATTAACGATGGTCCGTCGAATAAGCCAACAGTCATGCAAATCGTTTCATGGTCACGCAGTGATGAGCAGCATAATCGTTTTGGCCTATATATTGACTGCATATCCATTCAACAAAGAAGTATAGTAGTTTATCAATTGCCCATTTGTACAAGGATGATTACCTACCAATGCCTTGTCTTGGGTGATCCCTTATTTGGCCAAAATGCTTAGGCGACCTTCATTTGGCAACATCATTTAATTAAAGTTTCGAAGGCAAACAACTGCAATTTGAAGTATAACCCTGCTCACTATGAAAAATGAAAATTGTCTTTCTTCATTGTCAAGTTTCCTGATGTGCAGTTACCGTAATAATAATGATGTGCCCGCGCACTATAGCACAATTGCACGGTACTTCCTACAGTTGTTTTGAAGCTCAGAAGAAAATTGTGACTGGATGCTCTTCCGTTCATCCATAAACTTAAGCGCGGCACACAATGAGGTGCAATTATACAAAAAAAAAAAAAAAAAACAGGTAATATAATAATTATTACAAAGAGCTCCCATGGGTCTTTTAAGCACGTCTGCTGAGGCACAGCCGAACAAAGTTGCAATGCACCGCTTGTTGCATCAATCTTGTGTTTGCGCTGTGCAGGCTTGTGTGTGTGGTATGATTTCCAGCCTTTGCTGAACTAGATATGAAAGTGGTATTTGCGCGGAGTAATTATTCAACAAGTGCGTCCAACGAGATGCTGGGTTTGATATATGTTTATCTACAGATACGTTTTTAATGTGGAAAGAGAAAGTGTCGAAGACAACGCACCGGTCGGTGTGGTAAGGAACAAACTGCGACCAACCGCCCTGCGGAGAGGCCATAATATATTTTGAATATATAATTAAAGTTTGTTGACTATGCGCTCACCGGCGCCGGCGTGTATGAATATTGCATAAATTATTGGGTGAAGATTTCCAAGGAAAACCACTTAAAGAAAGCTTAAACTATGTGAAAAAAAAATGTTTTTACTTCCGTATATGATCAAGAGTATGGCATGGCGATGGATGCTAAGTTGCCGTAGAAACTTGACTTTGATAAAACAACTACTTAAGTTTGGAATCGGACTTATTTCATAATTATCTAAAGGTAAAGGTAGTAACAAACGCTTGCTTCCAATATGTCTTTCCATATGCCCTAAGATACATAAATCAACCAATATATCATTGAGATTGGGAGTTATTTATAAAAGCTCTCAGACGAAAGCAAAGTGCTTCTAAAGTCTATTTCTGAGTCATAATGCAGTTATCCCGATCCCGAGCCATTAAGGGAAAAATCGTATAATTTTTGGCCCTATTTGAATAAAAAAGGGAGAAAAAGGGGACAAGCTTAAAAAGATGAACAAATAAAAAATGTCTGTGAAATATTAATTATTTAAATCGCACAAAAAGGGATAAATCTCTCGATCTGGCATCACTGCTCTGAAAGGCTCTCTAAAATCGGTTGAGTAGATATGGGGCTGCCAAATTTTATTGGCAATTTTAAGGCCGATTGCAATGTTCTCACATATTCAAAAGTCGTTGGGACAAGTCAGAAAAATCGAAATTTGTTTCCGTATCTTAACGTTTATCAAGGAATGTGTTTCCAGCTAACTTTTTTTGCTCTATAAACGCCACTTCCTTATTCAATTTCAATGTTCGGGGATGGAAAAAATTCTAGTGCATTGCTCTGTACTCCTTCCAATTTACTTACCTACTTTCTATGTTGGCGCAAAAGTCGACAAAGAACCGGAGGATAGTTTCATTATTGGCAGGGTTTATTTTAACCAACGAAAATTGGTGGCATTACAATGTTTTGCAGGAACATCAGGAAAATGACTTACCTGCCCCTTAGCTAAGCCCCTACTATGCGACTGACCACTCTTATATATGAAAACACCAGATTAAATATTTTTGTTAGCCGGTTCATTGACGGTCTAAAGTTGAGCTTGAAACACTCCTAAGTTTCATTTAAATTAGCTAATTGAAGAAGAAAATGGCAGTACCAATCTACATATTTTTCACACATAACAGCTCCATACAGTGATGCCAACTCAGGCATAATTTTGCCTTTTAGGAATGATTCCGTTTCCGAGGCTCGAGGCATTGAGCATTAAGGAACATTTTCTTTTGAATCACGCTTATCTTCCAACTCTGACTTTATGCAAAATTATATTCAAAAAAGTGGCAACAAAATCTGTTAGCCTCTTGCGGATTATGGAGAGCAAAAATTTTTTTACTAGGTAGGTACCTACCTACCTATCTATCAACCAACATTTTGTTAACGAATTTTTATCACCTTGTACGATAGACGTTCTTTTTTATGGAAAAAGGCTTAACATCTTTGATACTGATGGGCATCACTCCATGCCATATGGGTACACAATTTAAACACATTTGCTACTCCTCGTTCAAGCTGCCGATTCAGCTATTGTGAACGGTAATATAATTCCTATATGCAGTAGCTAGCTATATGCGTTGTAACTTTTTCTACAGAAATCGTTGGAAGAGATTTTATAAGTAAAAACCCTTACCTTACATGTTTCTATTTAAATTCAATTGGTTAACCTCAATAAAGAGCTATGGCATAAAGCTATTTTGTATTTGCCAGTCCTTTTTATTTTATGTTGAAATAGTTTAATTAAACATGACTGTGTATATACCCATAACTTCATGTCTCTAAAAATTGTTGAACAATCTTTATTCCTATAAAAAAATTCCTCCCAAATCTGTAAAAATTACTAAAAAGCTATAGCCCAAAACAGATTTGAGTGCAAGTGATGCAAAAATGGGATAAAATAATTCAAACCAATGAGCTCCACTGTGTAGAAAACTCTCATCAAAAAATACATTCCAAAGTTGTCCTTCAAACTTCTCTTAATTGTAAAAGTAAATGGCCGCAGTATCAAACTCGCTCGGCAAACGTCTTAATTTCCATCGAACCTTTGCAAAAAAAAAAAAAAAAATACAACAAAAAGTGAAAGAAAAAAGCCCTAATGACTTCTGGCAGCATGCTTTCTCGTATCTTGGCTCCATCCGCAAGTTCCAGAAGAGCAGCCACCGACCACACTTTGCGGATTGGCAAAATAATGTAAAAAGCTGCACAGATGAGTTTGTTGAACTCTGCGCTAAGCTGAAGAGATGATTAAAATATTTTCGCTATTCCCTTTTGTTTGTGGAAGTGTTTATATTCTATAATAATAATTTACTTCTTATGGAGAATGTGAATGTGTAGTTGGTGCAACCACGCGTATCCAGAAGTTGCAGGATACTTTCAAAAAAAGGTTTAAGGCTCTGATTAATATTTCGAGATGTCGGATAAATAACTGAAGTCTCAGCAGCTCTCGGGACAGAAACAACAACAACAATAATGTGTGTAGCAATAGATTTCCCGGCGAAGTTTTGAGAAGAAGCAGTAGGAGACAAACACATGTAGACAAAGAGGTATAATTGTTTCTGTGGTCTCGCGTTCGAGTTCTGTTTTTAAAAATGATGTCAGCTTTTAGCAAGCTGATCAACCATACAAATAAACGTATTTCTTTGTTCAAACCGGTGACCAATACAAATAGATATATAAATATGAGTATTTATAGGTATTTTTCGAATGCTTTTTTTTACCAGCCGGCATATAATATATTATATGCTATTCGTGTAGTACATAATATAGAATTTCCGGTGATACGATCTTTCAGTTACATATTATAGTCATTAACAAAATTGTCGTCGTTTCATTCATTATTTGTGGAACTACATATACCTACGTCAAAGACTCACGTAATTATTTTTCTGTTTACCTCTAGGAACACTGTATGCAATAAGCACGCATACCTACACAACACATACATAATTATTAGATTAGTAAAGGGCGCTTCTAAAAGTATACATTTTTTGGACTTCTGTTAAAAGCATGGTGCGAGTCACTTTGACAGTCACAGTTCATTGGTTTTTACAACACAATCATCACAGCAAGTATAAACATTGACATTGGCGTTAGAACTAGATCCTAAATTCAATTCACAATTTTGTATGGAAAATTTCACCATTGTGAGTTCGAAAATTTTAGGCTGGACACTAAAAATGATTATTGGTACCGCGGAATGTTGCTGTGCAAAAGCTACCAAGGTTAAATACTGATTTTTAACGCAACCTTACCTTTAACAGTACACCCCCAAAATGCACCACAACGGTAGCGCTTAAAGCATTCTTTTTTACATTAATTGGTACCTACGTCAAAGAAGTAGCAACTTAAAATGATGATAATATTGCACAATTGCCTCGAATTTGTGAATAATTTTCCTAGTAGACTTCCGTTGCTAATAATAAAATTACATGTCTTCAGATGCGTTCGCAACAATTCAGAAATGACTGGCTAGTACCACCTAACACAGACTTTGCACCTAATTTGATCTTCAAAACCAATTTAAGTGTTACACAATTCTAACCGCAGCTATATTGAGAACCCCTCAAACAAAATGCCTCAGCTCTATTAGCGTGTATGATTAGATATTAATTAAATTTCTATCAATGAAACCGCCTTGATTGCAGTAACTTTGGACATGCCATACAAAAGTTAGCTACTACATGTATTTGAAATATTTCTCAGAAGCATATAATTTTTGTTTCTTCTTTCTTTATGCACGCTTTTCACATTATAATAAAAGATCAATAACGTTGTGATAACCGAAAAAAAGAAGATGAAGAAGAAGGTGTTTACAGCACAGAAGTTACGTGAGCGGTACCCCTTCATGGATACGGCCGGCGAAGAATATTTATTAACCCTGACCACAAATTACCAACATATGACATGACTGTTGAATTGTTAAGAATCGTCACACCATCGGGTCTGTTCTGGCGAATGCAAGTGCCAAGGCATCTTTAAGCAAATGGGTTCTTTATTGCTGCCTGTCATAAATACAGTGGTGCTGTCAGATACTATCTGTTGCTGTTGTGCATTCATCGCGGTGTTGGAGCAACGTGTTAACGATTTGGGGTGTCTCTTTTGTAACGAATGAAAGGTTGTGTTGCAGTTGGTCAGAGGTACCGAATAAATATTGTAACGGTGGCTCAAACAAAGTGTCAAAACTTAAGGAGAACGAAGGAAGTCAAGAAATTTTTCAATGTCTGTTATTCTTGGAACTTTGATGAAGTGATAAGTAAACGACGTACCTGTTGACATTTAAGAATAGTTACGCTAATGGCTTTTCGTGAGAAATGTGAAAAGTCTAAAGTATACTTTCAGTGCGTGTAAGATGGACTTAATTGTTGCAGCTATAAAAATAGCAATTTGCACTTATTGTCAGAGATGGGAAATCTCGTTTTTCGAAAGTTTGTTTCAATTGGTTTTGTGACACTTTGTCGACATAAGATGAACTTGTTGGATGAATTATTCGATTCCTTTTGGGGAAGTTGCTGTTGCTAAGATCCAGTATGAGTTTCCTTATGATGCCACACCTTTGCAGAAAAAGAATAGTTTTTATATCGTCAGCATTTTTATGGAAAACCACAAGTTTTTAGATTAATATCACGCAGTTGTTCAAAGTCTACAGAACTAGTTTGATATTTACGACCGAACAAATTAATGTAGGAAAATTGATAAATCGGTTATTTTTCACCGAATTTCTTTAACAAGTTGACTCGGTTATTCTTACTCCACTGACTCTCTAGGAGTTATATTGACAGTAGTACTTATGGAAAAAAGTTGTTCGATTTTTCTGCGTGCAGAAGAAGAGACAAATTGTCTAACTACATCTTCTCAAGAGCTACTTTAAATTAAAGCCAATGCCCAGAGCTTGTTGCGTATCCCATTTGTCAAGAACCATACTGATAGGAGCAAAACAGGATTGTAGATTCAGACAGAATTATGTAGTTATATTGAAAAGACTGAGGATACTGAGATTTCGTTCACTATAGGCATATTATATTTGCCTGACCAAGTGTTGAAAATAAGTTACAGTGCATGTCCATATGTAGGTACGCAGCTGGCCGTAAGTACTTTAGTAATGATCTGAGATTTGCCATAGGTACCATCAATTTGATGCGCAATTGTCGCAGACAGTGTTGTCATTTAAGCCGAGCAACTTATATGATTAGAAAAATAAAAGTGTTCCGTAAGAATTTTAATAAATTGTCTGCTCAGAGACAACAGTTGCTTCTCACAAAAAACATTTTCAGAGCCTTGCATAACAATTTCATCATAAACAAGAATCAAAGAGCTCAGCCTTACTATTTTGGAACGGGCTACAGGGCAATAAACGCAGCCTGACTGTCACCACAGACACAGGTATCTACATTTCTATACCCCATCATCTATTCCCAACAATGTAATCGCCAGCCATAGGATAGCATAGATCTTCGCTTAAAAAATAGAGACTTGCTTACCTAAAGAGTAGTGAAATCAGTGCTAGGTATATATTTCCACCAGTCTTCACTATAGGTAGATACCTATAGTACGAAGCTCAAGTATCATATATATTTTTTGTTTGTCTCTAGAAATAATCTTGACGTCTCAGTTAATGTCAATTAAACACATTGTAAAATGCAATTGTTGAGCTACCTAGCTTCGTTAAGCCTCATCTTGAAATTATAATTGCATTTGGTAGATAATAACTATTATTAAGACTCTAGGGTCATCTGAATTTGCATACGCCCAGTTGAACACATCTACAAAGACATTATGAATTTCTCAAGTCACAACTATCTATTTTCCAACAAATTGATTAATAACTACTCTTTCAAAACCGCAAGTCAACAGATGTTAATGTTAACAATTTTTGCAACATTCGTACCCGTACAAAAATATATATTAAAAAGTTACGCAGTCAAATAAGAATGTCTTCCACAGCCATTGGCAAAGACACAAAGTAAACTACCATCAACTTGGTCTTCTAGGCAAACATAACATTTCTCTGGCACCGATTTTTATCTGAATTCCTTTTCACAAACTCTGCGAACGTTGACCTCTTTCTTTGGAATGACCAAATTTAAGTATCATCCAAAGTCGAACTAAACCAGATGCATCTCCTGTCAGATCTTTCGAGGTAAATTTTCCAAAATTGTTGATAGATTAACTTCGTGATGGAATTCCATTGCGCATGCAATTTTATACGTCCAACATTAATAAAACCCAAATCGAGCAAAACATCAAACACGCTGAAGACCATAACCTACTTTACGTAGAAAAGTGTACGCCGCCATACCTAGTGAATGGGCATTTTATTTTAGCCAAAAAAATAACCCAGCGATTACTTTCAACTACACTGCTTGGGCAATGTCTATTTGGTTTGGTGTACAACAGCACAGCATACGTGCGTATTTTATTTATTTAGATATACATATAAAGGCGGAGGTATACACAACGGATTGCGAAAAGTTTGATGAAGGTTACGTGACTATTTTACCATTTTTGAGCTTTAACGGTTGAAATGGTCATGCCCACAGGCGACATTAAAATAAATCGGTTGTCTTAAAAGAACTCATGCGGATAATAATTACTGTGTACAATTTACATTAATCGTTATAGCGCATGCATAGTCATTTTTTATATTGTTTAAATTTACTTGAGTTTAAATTTATTATGATTTAGATTGAAGAGCTTAAAGAGTTGGCGCCGTTCGAAGTGCATGTGGGAATGGCTATGTGAAAGTTATTTATTTCCTGTTATTAAAAAGTAAGTGTAAATGGGTTATTTGACAACATAAGCGATATAGACCAAACTTATTGAACAAAATGTTTAACTTTACATAATGAGCAACGCAAAAATAGAGAATCACGACTGCGCCCCTAAACGCATGCGAAATTTAATTCAACTTAATTATTTATCAGTGAGTCAAAACATGTCCTTTATTCGAATACCTAGTTACTTCGTTTATTGTGTTGCAATTATACTCGTATTTTATCTGACTTTTTAACAATGAAAAGTAATGTGAATTACACAGGTGTAAAAAAAAATATTGAGTCACAATATCGAGAGAAGTTAACTTTATTTTTTAGATTTGATGGGATCTAGGCTTAGATCGGGATCAGGATTTGACCAAAGAAACACGAACTCTAGTTAAAAAAACAAAAAAACACAATTTGTTTATGTTTACCTACTATTATATTAATTTTTCAATCCTTAGATTGATAAAGGCTTATCAACCAAAGCAAGCCAATTACAAGCGTGACTCTGCCGGGAGAGTGGAACGTTAAGCAGGTTAGCGAAGTGCTACTGACAATGAAGATTTCCGTGACGGAAAAATTCATAACAAAATACAAAATAGTATTTTAGTAATAACATTCAGACCAAAAACATAAATGTTTGAAAATAAAGAGCTAAGTTCTTCAATATAAAATCGTCTATGTAACAAGTCAGCCGTGAAAAGTACTGAGATTAAAAGGTGTGACAAGTTCTTACTTCATGATGGCTTAATACCAAATATTTAAAGTAAAACAATAATTAAATAACACAAATTAAGAGAGAAATTTCATTATTTAATGATTACTAACCATAATTTTGGTCAAGTTTGTAAGACCTTTAGAATTGAGCATAATTAAAAGAACATTTGTCAAGTAAACCCACCAAATAAGGATATAAGGAACAATAATTCAGAACATCAGAAGACTTCAAGGTGTTGATGCTAGATTAGTTGGATGGCAAAAAAACAAAATAAACAAAATATTTTCAAGGACCCGATAGCACTATTTGTTTACCGCCCCTTGTACAAACAAAAATATAACTAAACTAATCGGGTTGTTTAACTTAAGGACCAATGCTTATAAACACAATTTACAAAATACCTTTCAGTCTTGCACAAAGTTAAAAAACTGCTTAATTAACTGAAGTGCGAAATTACAGGAAAGAGACAAAAAACAAATAATCACTTGTAGGTAACGTTTTTAAACGACTAAGAAGAACTATCATCTATCAAACTACAACGCAATGGTGTGGGTTTAAAAACGGGTGCGTTCGTCGTTTAAATTATTGGATTACATATCATATACATATAGGGGTTCTCGTTTAAATCGCAAAGACGAGTGTGTCCCGCTCCCTATAACGAATGTGACCCAGTTTTCTACTTGGAAATACAGAAATTATTTAATCCATTATTTCAAAAAAATGCGATTTGAAAAAAAAAAAAAACCGGCCAAGTACGAGTGTCACTCGCGCACCGAAGGTTCCGTATTTGGCTAAAGTCCAACACATCGGATATTATTTGAAATCTATAATATCATTCAATCTTTCCCCTCTTCATGAATTCATCACAATTTAGTTTAATTTAATTACTTAATATTTTTACTCTCAAAAATTACTCGCACATGAATCTCATTTTCTAATTATTACCTAGTACCCAACCCACGCCAATTTTCCATTCTGTATGCGACCTGTCCCAATTAAAAACTATTGACGAAAAATATATTACTTTTATTTTGTTCTGTACTCCCCAAAAAAAAATGTATTATACTCCCCAACGAAATTAGCAAGCGGAAACCCTGGTGGTATACCACCAGTGACTCTCTTCTGTCTTTGATGGGGTCAATTGTGCACAACTGCGTAGTAGAGATTAAAACTTCTGAGAGCAACGTATTTTACATGGTAAAATTATCTTTTTTGAAAATATCTTGTAAACTATTAACTTTTCGGCAAAATATTTTTTTCACCAGATTACTAATTACTCGAAAACCAATCGATGTATTGCTTCCATTGGTATTTGTCGTTTAACTAGAGGTTATACCGGATGTTGTGTGTAAATTTTAGCCTCCTATGTCAATCGGTTCTTGAGATAGACCTGGTAACAAAATTGGCTTAGTGGGTTCGGACAGACAGACAGACGGAGAGACATCCGAGCGAAACTAATAAGGTTACGTTTTTTCCCTTTGTGTACGGAACCTTAAAAAACAACATTGTTTTTTTACGACAAGAGAAGAAGGTGATGCACATTAGTAAATAATTACAGATAAGAAGCTGTAAAGTAACAATAAGGTTTAGGCAAAAAATATTTCACAAAATAAGGATCAGGTATCACATTATTAAATTTTAAAATCTGGCATTGGCATAGGAAACGTATTAGGTGAGGTTGGGTTGAGTTACAGACAGAGCAGAGTGAAGATTATACCACACTTTCACTTTTAAGCCATTGTCATGTCATGTCATTGATAGGGATAATTTGTTTTGGCCTTGTTGGTCCACCTCCCTTCGGTAACCCTTATTGCTTTTCAACTTAAATATTTCACATTAACTGTGTCAATTTACTGAGAGGGATCTACCCTGAAATTTAATGTAGAAAACGAAAATGATGAAAACAATTAAACAAAACTGCAACAACTAAAATATAGAAAATATCTAAAATAACAACAATTTAGAACAACTAGAACTCAATACAAATTACGGCCTTATTTCAAAACCAAATTTTATGAACTATGAACCAAATGAAAGATTAACTTCTTTAGGTATTTTCTCCACATGTCACAACCAAAACAAATTAACAAACACCGTATTTGGTGACTTACAATCGAATATTAAATTCACTTGGCGAAATGCTATCTATTGATCTAATGGTATAGTTCATTGCGTGAAAGAAGAAAGTCCCTTGGGGTTGGGGTCGAAATTCTGGCGAGGTCAAAATTCTTTTCCAAAGTTCTGCTATCAAAATTCTGTTTTAAAAATTCTGCTTTTCTTTTGAAAGCTGAATTTTGTCCTGCAGCCAGTCCATTGTAATGCACTAAAGACGCTTCCAATTTTAGAGAGAGAGAGGGAGAGCGGTTTGTGTTTCTTGCATATTTCTTAACTACTTTTCAATATTTTAATAAAGTAAAAATGCCTTTTTATGGTACTGAAAAATTAAGTGGACTAAACAGACGAGATTCTGATTTAAATAGTAGTGATTTCATCAATTTTCTTTGTGCAGTTACCTGTTACCATATCTATTACATCCTAAGTGCAAAAAGTAAATGCGTAACTGAGTCCAAGCCTTTACCTAACAAGTGGAATTATTAAACTTTAATAGACTTTCCTAATTTTGTTCATTAGGCAAATCTTGAAATTTATAAATCGTCTTTCTTCCATGAATGTATAAACTGGTAATCGGTACCAACTTACCTACAATAAAATGAATGCATATTAATTCAATTGAACAATCCTATTGAGACGGTCATTTCATAATGTGGGCGTGTTTCGCCAAAAGATTAGCCGCACTTCCGCAGAGGGCAACCATTCAATTTCCGAAAATTTGGTGGTAGGTATAGTAGAAATCGTTTATGTCGCTTGGATCTACAAATTCCATCTTTATATCCGGTACAATAGCAAAAAGAAAAAGGGGATAATTTTCAATGAGTAAACAGAAATTGCTTTAATTTAAGAAAATTGTCGAGGAGAGAAATCGCTTGTGACTGTTTTGTATTTAAAAACAGACTAAAAATAACAAGTCGTAGACATTTTAGAAGTACCTTTTTACAGTCGTTATGAGCATATATCCGGCATTTTTGTGTCTTTATAACCGATATCAAATTACTTTGAACGAAACGGAGTTCTATATCCGGTTCATCGGTATACTACCACATTCCGAAATCGAAAATCCAAATGTGGGCCGTGGGCGATCCATTGTTACTTGTTTGCGTATGTGTATTGTCGAACATTACTAGGTTTCGATGCAACAAAAATAATGACCCCCAAAATTGCTACCTCGATTATGTTTGACGTAAATATATTGCATATCACTGAAATGTCGCATTTAAATTTTGGGTATAAATCTTTAAATAAATGATCGGAAGTAGTGCATATGTATTAATTCCAATAGGTTATATCTACGGAGAAACATTTAAGCCGACTGAACGAAGGCCAAACAACTTTTCATTTCGACTAAAAATGCCTTTGTCTGAGTGCAACGCTATTCTGCCTTATGTCACTGCCGCTGCTGCTGCTGCTGATGATGATGATGATATGAATGCCTTTTACGGATTCTTTTTGGATTTTGTTTTTATTTTTATTTGGAAAACAAAACTGGTTGCCACAAAACGAGTTGTACCAAAAATCCAAATTCAAGGTTAACTCGCCGCACCACAAAGAGGAAAAAAAAACTAAATTGGACCCAATGCACCTTTGCTTTGCCTTGACAAACACTAAAAGCGATGCAAATAAAGCTTTGAAGTAGTGTACGGAATTTTAATTTGCCGCGGACCCCCTTTCCATGGTGACGAACTCAAATTCATGGGCAGGCCATTCGTCATGACGTTAACTTTGTCTGTTAATAGAAGAATCGTACAGAGAGATAACACATTTCAAGTCACTAATATCTTGCGACTATCCCTTGCGTTTTCTATGTTCAGCATGAGGAAGTTTTCCATTGCACAGAACAGGCAGCATCTTCTTATGCAATCGATGGCAACTATACCTTGACCATATCAAAAGACTGAGGGCCTTACCAATAAACTTTTTCAGTTTCGACTCTAAATTTTAGTAGTTCACAGTGGCTTTATTTTCCATACAAATTTCGCAATTGTATAAGCTTCCGTATATTATAAGTCGAGACTAAAATTTGTTATTAGTACGGTGCTAAATGTTATCAGTGCCGGATGTGAGGAGGTCAGGTTTGTGCAACGCTTTTTAAATGCCCAGTGTGGGATACAACCATATGACGCTTCTCCATTTGGTTATAGTCAATCCAAAAGTCAGGACAAATTGAACTCTTCGTTGGGTAATATGTTGTTTTTAGTCAGTTGGAGAAAGTTGTTTATTGGATGCACGAAACAGGTGGTGGTCCCTTACCTGGTGTGACTGATGAAAACGGCCTGAGATTACATCACACGATGGTGCTGCTGGAGTGATTTCGGTTCGTGCTGTCGTGTCTTTTAAAAGAAGTCGATGTACCATGAATGGGCATGGTTAGTAAATTTGCACAAGAAGCGGTTTTTGTGTTAAATAACGCTGACGCACATTCTATCTCGTGACATGTAATATTAATCGTTCGAAGTTAGGTATCACTCCGGCGGCAGTACACCTACGTAATTGTGTATTAGTGTTATCGACCCCATTTTAAGTTTTCGCTGAATGCGTGAAGGCGTGTTTCGGTGATCAAATATGGCATGTAATTACTAATTGTGACTGATTAGTGATAGGCAATTGATATAGTTTACGTTTGAGCTGCTAAGCCGTTCAGTCTTTTGATGGGGAAGAAAAAAAAAACTGTTTTTATTGTTGCTATTTTAATTTCTATAGGTAATAAGCCTCATGTGGGCTTTTCGCACGTGGAAGTATTTGTCCTTGGAAATAAATGCTTGACTCTTCCAAATTATTTTTCTTTCATGTTCTTGTCTTCGATCAAGGTTTTTTTATTTTCCCATAGGTCGTGTTCTTGATTTTGGCAAGAACGAATATAGTGTAAAAAGGCTTTAATAAAATTAATGTGCTAAAAATTGTTGTTGTTTGTGATAAAACAATGCAAATAGGAATTTTCCTGCTAAAGTTCGCAGTTAATTCGGTCTACATTTCGTTGGAATCGGGTTTGAAATAAGCCCGTAATCGGTACTACTTTGTTTGTTTATAATTTTTGATTAAATGAAAGCGAATGGATCTTATATTAATAAATTTTTTAATTACTGTCGGCAATTAAGTATATATGGAATACAATATCAGGTATATGTCCGCCTTTGTTATAGTCTCACAAATGCGAGCCCTTTTGAGCACATTTTTCATTACATTCTCACACATTTCACCCGGTATTTCATTAATTTCGTGACGAATATTTTGTTTTAACTTTTAATGGATGCAAACGTGACAGATGAATAATTTGAGGGTTTTCCATTGCCCAGAAGCGACTATTCTGTTTATTTACATATCCATTCAAATGAAAATGTGCCTCGTCACTCATTATGATTTCTTCATGAAAATCGGGGTTGTCATGGGCCAGCTGTAACATCCTATTGGCTCTTGGAAGAAGCTCTTGTATCAACAAATCTTAAATGGAAACAAATGCAAATCCTTGTGCAAAATTGTCGCCAAAGTTTTTCTTTGAAGGCCAAGCTCCTGAGCACGGCGTCGAATTGAGGTTGATGGATTGTTTTGAACACTTTCTTGAGCAGCAGTAATGTTTTCAGCCGATCTTGCAGTACTTTGTGGTCCATGCTTCGGCCTATCACCTACGACCCTCTTTCTTCGAAATCATATTCACTACACGATAAATAGTGCGTTTTGTTGGCACGTTGTTTCTCCCAAAAATTTCACGTAACTATCTCATCGCCACAGTAATCGATGATTGATTATGATAAAATGTTGCCAAGTGTCTACCTACTTCACGACTGCCAAACATGAACTGTCAATACTAATGTTTACCAAAATGGCGGCAAAACAAAGTAGTATACCTTCCCGGGCTTAAATTTCGGAATCCATAGTTGTTGACTTAAAATATTCAATAACTAGCTATTTGTTTTGCGCGGTTTCTACATGCCATAGTTTTGGGTCCTTAGTACCTACAATGATTGCACACATGCCTGTTAAATAAGGTACCTACACTACCTAGCTAATAAATCATCTGGCAACATTTGGCTATTGAAAACTCTGCAGTATCTATAAAATATCAGAAAAAGCCTTAGAGTCCATATTGCAGCTTAGGTAGATACAATCTGGCTTTGCAGAGTTCAGAAAATAAAATTAAAATTAGAATTAATAAATGAGGCAACAGATACTTCAAAGCCCCAGCTTCTCATAAAACCATTATTTTTGTGCAAGATTTATTTTTGGAAAGAATGGAAGGGACCAACAAACATCTTTATGTCGAGTGCGAACGGTTAAATTGAGAACCCCTTTCGGGAAAGTTATATACCGTCTGTGTTTCTCCGGGGATCGAACCTGAGACCTCTCACTCATTAGTCCAGATCACTAGCCATACTGAGCCACTAGGCTCAATGTTTGTAAGATATAGTGTTCATTAATGGAACTTCTCACTATATCTTCAGGCCTCCCAAAATCTATTAAATTTGCATTGAAATTTCAGCGACGAACTCATTTCTGGAACCTTATCAAATTTTAAACTATTTATTTATTTATTTAACCATAAGTTCATTAGTTTTGAAGACATCTTTTGTGCAATGTGCATATTGGCTGCCACCTTCACATCAGCCTAGTTCAGTTCTCAGAGATATACGACTTTTTGTTTGTTTGCATTGCAACTACCTATATGCAGTTCGCCCGGAACGACCTGCAAAAATTCAGTGCCAGTCAAAAGGGCCCGTTTCGCAGAGAATATCAGTCAACATGAATATAAGACAAAGGATTCCATATACAGCCGCCTTGAATTTTATGAAAGCAGCTATAAATATTTAGAAGGAATCGGTTTGATTTGTGTACCAAGACTCCCAGCAACCCACTCTATGAAGGGCTTTCGAGAGAAGACCCTAGAACTCTACTTTACCTTAATATTAGTCAACAGTGTAGTATAGACATTATATTCTATTCAATATTTTTCTCAGTAAAACTAAATAAAGAAGAACCTGCCGACATTTCTGATAAAACAAAAAATATTTTTCCAAAGTAGGAGTATTGAATTGACTTCACTCAACTTTCAGCACTAGAAAAAACGCATTAGTTGATGTTAACACCTTTCTGTTAGATGTATGTTCATGTTCATTAATCATGACACTGCTAATGAGCTGCTTTCAGCACCATTCAGTTTCAATTGAACAGGTGATAGGAAAATGTTGGCTCATACAAAAAGTCCTGTCGTGCAACATAAATACAAATATTGAGACATCTATTTACATAGTTAGTACACATACACAACCATTTTTGTTTCTAAGCAGAATGCACCCAATTAGTTAATTGAATTCCACTCCTGTCTCGTCCCCATTTATCACAGGAGCTTGTCTTTAATTTATTTAATTTTAACTCTTACAAATAAACCTTAATTCATCACTCTCGCCACTTGCAAACATTTATTATTTTCCCACTTCATCCTCACCAACAGGATACCTACCTACAAGCAATTTTTTTCGCTTTCAGAAAACTGGTTTTCGACGCACAAAAATAAATACAAAAATAAATAAATAAATAAATAGTAGTAAGAAACATTTTTTTACTTCAACGTTCCTGTTACAAATAAACACAAAACATAAACCATCCTCTGCGCACAACGAGAACTGGACATAATAAGTTGACATCATTCCAACCAGCCAGATAACAAGACTTACAAGTTCAATGTCATCTCCGGGACGACGACGACGACAACGACTTCGACGACGCATGAATAACATCGTCCCTTTTTCGCTTTTTTTTTTTTATTTATTTGTTGCTGTCACTTGCAACTGCAGTGATACAGGGAAAATAATATTTTATTTTATATCATTTTTATCTGTAGACAGTTTGTGTGCTCTTTGTATTCCAATCAGAGTTTCACCCTCTGGTAAACTGATTGATGTAGCTGTAGCGTGACCGTGTAGTAGAGGTATTCTTCCTAATATGTAATTATATTTGTGTCAAATTTAACAGACGACATTTAATTAACGATTTAATTTAAATGTGACACCTGCGACGTGCCCACTGTTATGACCAGACGGGCACATTTATGAGCTTTATCCAAATGATCTTGAACGTGAATGTCAACTTGAATGACTGGAGTGCCTGGAGGACATGGTCATTTCAGGGACTCACGATGTAATTATTTTATTCTGTTAAAAGACAGAAAAAAAAACTTTTTGAAGCTCATATCCATCAAACTATTGAGCCGATGTGTTGACTAAAACAGTCCGTGTGCCACATATCTGTAGTAGATAATCATTATAAATACTTGTCAGCAGAAAGTCATAATTAGTAATAGATGGATGCACATGCGGAGGTAGGTACTTATATCATTGCGAATCTGAACGAAGAAGAAATTTGCATATAATTACCCCTAAGAGTCCTACTTCCAAAGTCATGCACATTCAATTAAGGAATAGACATGTCTCCTGTCATCATGATTGAGTAGAGTTTGAAAACAGATTGTAGGTGGTTGCCCAATCGATCTACGAGTAGGTGGCAGTATTTCATTGAAGCCTCACAAGCTCTCAGTTCAGTGTTTTTATTTTTTACACGCATCAATCAATTTTTAAGACGTGGATTATGTTGAAAGTTGATAGCTCACACCGGCTCAGTACATAATGAGCTTGACTTCTATTGAGCAAAGGGTTTTGGGATCGGGAGTCGGGACAAACAAATTAAACTCTTTTTACACATTTTTTTTTAGCGCTACCTCTCGCATCTGACAAACATCCGAGAGTAGGTGTTGCCCTGAGAAAGCCGCGAAAACAAATTGTACCTGTCCCTTCTATTCTTTAAAAAAAATTAAAAAAAAACCTTCACAAATGAATGGACGTAAAAAATTGTTCTTTCTTCATTCAATTAGGATAAGTTTAAAAAAATATGCTGCTGTTTTTAAACGTTTTCTGCCACTTATATTTGGTATATGGCTTGATGAACTAATACGAAAAGACTTCCCCTGAAAGAACACTTTAAGATCAAACAATCTTGATTGAAAAATCTGTCCTTTGACTCAAAAAATGTCTTTACTGACGAGGTTCATCTGATATACAAACACAATGGGCCTTATCAATAATCATTATTTTTAACCTTCACACTAAATATTTTTTTGGGTCACAATATGCAATTTTGTATGGAAAATTTCGCCATTGTGAGTTCGAAGCCTGGACACTAAAAATGATTATTAGTCCCGCGGAATGGGAGTAAAATTTAGTTTCGTGATTCTGTTTGATTTTCTCACTGGTGTCATCGGTTCTAATTTTTGCGTGGTTTTTGGCAACCGAATCTAATTGAGGCTTCCAAGTTGGCTGAGAATTGTGCGATGATTTTGGTCTAGTGAATTGTCTCTTTTGGGGTGGAGCCGAACTCTGCTAAATATGTCGGTTCTATTGGTATACAGTCCATGGCGTATGTAAGAAACACTCTGTTCATATCTGTTCGCATATCTGTTCGCAATACACCTCGGATGATTTTTTTTTTGTTTCTTATATCCGCCGTTTACTGTACCTACAGCTACACATTATATTTTCGGTGACAAATTGATCTTTATGTAGTTTACCAAGTACATAATACTCCCAAAGTGATTGAGAGTTTAACCTTTTGGCATGTTGTTCTATGAGATGGAAAGCATAATATAATGTTAAATGTCGACAAACTCTTACCTAATTAATAAAAGATTATATTCTTTAAACCGTTCTTAAAGTTGTATCCGAATATTTTTTATGTATGCTTAGTCACTGGGTCCACGGTCCACTATAGTGAAATCTACGAGAGCAAGGTGCGTTATTCAATTCCACAACAACACAAAAAAAAAAAAAAATAAAGCCGTTCCCAATTAGGACAATTTTGTGGCTCCATCTGTATATTATATATTATTTTAATTTTACTAATATTTTATTTGTGTTTTGATTACATGAATTAATAAAATTATTCTTTTTATTTTCAGGTAAGCTTACAATTTCTATAACAATCTAAATGTCTTGTAAGTATTGAACTAACCAAAATCACGGTTGCCACTTGATAATAAATTTATGTCAAAAATTGGAAATAAATGTTACCAACTGCAGCTAAAAACTGCCAAAATAATTTAAGTCAGAAATAATTGTGAACACAGAACAATCAATTCATCTTAATTATCTAAACATATTCTTTTTAATCAAATAATTAAATTAATTAAGGTAATATGTTTTAAATAATATTGATTAAATAATAATATTACATTTTGTAAAAAAAAATTACCAAATGGAATTAACAATTACCATGTGAGCAACAGAAAAAGTATTGACCAAATTTCGTCACAAATGACCAATGTGGCAACCGTGACCACAACTCTTCCCAAAAAATAGGAACCCTTGCCGAACCTTTATCACAAACTATTTACTTATTTATTAGTACTGTGGCAACAAGAAAAAACGGCATAAATGTCGACTTTTACCGAAATTTATGATGATGATGCACCGTAGGTACCTACCCTGCTCTATATCTAAAATTTTTTGTCATTGAATTATTTCTGTGTTATGGATCAGCAAAAAAAAAATCGTAGGTAAACCTTTATCCTGCGCTTCTGAAAAGTGGCTAAAAATTACTTATGCTGTTTTTCCTTGTTTCCTTGTTATTGGCACCATGTACAGTAGCTGACGTGAAACATTGATGAAGAAAAAACATAAAAAAAAAATGTTAAATAAAATGCCAGCCATCCAAATTTAAAATATATATCACCCCCCTTTATCCGAAAAGATTCAATCGACAATCATCATCCCGTTGATGGTTTTTGGGTTGATGAAGGATGGAATTGGGAGAAAAGATCCATGATTCGTGCGGCAGCACACATTTCATACCACAACGAAAGCGCAAATACGCACGTACGTTGGCTTGATGAAAAATAATAAATAGGGTTTCACAACTTATTAGTTGTGACACCTAAACATATCTAGATCGGTCACGTAATCTTCAGTAATAGATTTCCTTTTAAATATTAGAACACCACCTTTCACACTGCTCTCGAGTTGTTGTTTTACATTTTATATGCTTTATTCAATGTGTCCTTAGTTCTTTGGTAGAATAAAAAATAAATAATTCCTTATACTTCACAACGTCATATTGAACGATGATAAACTTTCATAAAATACATGTCGGCCCGAGATAACGCTATGCAGATTTGTTTCCGTTTTTTAAATGTGTGTTCTTATCTACGAACAACAACGCCTTTCTATTATAGTCCCAAAACCATGCTCTTTCCTCGTTCAGTATCAAATCAATTGATTAATTTCCGAAAGAAGTCCGAAAGCTTCCTCCACCTCCAATATTTTTCATTTTCAATACGTTCTCTTTAGGAAACTTTAACATACTCATCAATCACTTTGAGTCCTTCGGCTTCCTGTCGTACACTCATAAAAAGCAAGTACCAGCAAGTAGTTCAACTTCCTGAACAACTTTCCAAGTCCACAGACCTTATCTTCCATCCGTTCGCAATTGAGAAAATGATGGTAGGGAACGTAAAATATTTACAGGCTTTAGAAGAACGTTAAATGCTTATATATATATATAGGGCTCTTTTAAATTTACATAATTTTAAAAATATGTGCGGAACGCAATTCTGACCTTCACGGCCAGTGTTTCCAAAAGCCGTTTTATATCTGGCACTAATTAGAGAAATTACCACCAATCCCCTTTGATGACAAAAACCTATCTTTCTGTCAGACCCACTGCAGCTCCCCTTTTGCATTTTTTTACGACAATAATAAAGTTATGTTAACATTCCCGCACGAATATTTATTATTCCGTCACTATAAACTATAAAAACTAATTTGGTGTCAAATGTTTTTGTAACCAGTTTCGTTTTATATGCCAGGTCTAACCGAAGATCTGTGATCCAATGACAAATTTAAATTCCATAAAACTAACAGCGGATGTGACTGTGACTCATGACTTGCCAAGGTGGGGGAGAGTAATCAGTAATCACCAATCATCAGCTTTGTCTTGTCTGTTGTCTCCCAAACATTCACAAAGTTTAAGGTGTGGAAAATCCACTCATTTTCGAGCACGTATTATTATGTATTTTTGTATGTACACATAGTTGATACCTCATCTCATATCAATCAGAAATATTATGTATTCTGAAGTTAGTTGAAATATTTTTCTTTTTATTATCGGTTCGGTTGTTGTGTGAATAAATTAAGAAGTCGTGTCGTCGCGTCAATACGAGCCTGTGTGCAGTCTCATTATGTTATTCACTTGTGTGCTGCGCAGGTATGTGATGTTGGGTCATTAAAAGACAACAAGCCTCAGAAGTCAGAATAATCAGAACTCAGAATGTTGCAGTTTTGCCTTTTGTATTGGTAACTGCGTTCAGATTGAAGGGGTTGATGCTATTTGCATTGTGAATTAGCACTTTTTCTCGTGCCAGCCAAATGAATGCAACAGACACTACATGTATGGCCATGTGGGCGGTAGCAAATGTGAATACCTACAAATTTGTTGGTTTTGATCGAAAGGAAATTCCAGGCATTATTAATATGGAAACTGGCATATTGAGTTTATTTTTTTATGTTGGGGTGAGGGTTTTTTTTAGCAACATTTGTTATGAACAAACCTTTTTTTAAGTAAAGAAAGCATGTGGTATAAATAAGTTCAACCCATACCTATCTTTTTAATCAACATTGTGATCAATTCTAGATTTAAATTGGTGTGAAGTACCATATCTACCTTCATGCGAAAATTGTCAAGGAAATCGAGCCTACGAGTATGTCCTTCAGTTATCGTTACACCATCAGAAAGTCACATTCGCCAACGTTTCAAACACTCAAATTCCATATTTGTTTTCCGATGAATACAGGTTGAATACATTTAATTAAAGTTTTGTCGAAGGAGATACTCTCGTTTTGCGTTCGATTCCCTTGAATTGAAGGAAGCGAAATATTACGTCAGCAGAATTCATGTCATCTTTCAGTCCTTATTCTTGTCTACACGTATAATCTGCGGAGTCCATGATGGTATCACTCGTATAAGCATAAATTATTTGATTCTTTGCTATAGTCGACGGTATCTTATTGATTTTGAAGTGCTTATACTTTCATGAATAGGCGGAAAAAGGATCCGATTGAATATTCTGGAAGTAACGTTCCTGGTTGATTGGACACAGTTAACACTTTTATGTAAGTATAATGAGGGTCATCGCCAAACCCATCTCCAGAAGTTATGATAGTCCACATATTTTTGTATCATACGGAATTATAAAAGTTTGATGGACATTTTATTTCTGAAAAGAGTTCCGCAATTTTAGATCGGCTTATGTTTTTTTTTTCGAGATAAGTTGGTCGTATATTTCGGAGTACAAAAAAATAAATAATGGTTTGAGTAACAGGTACCCTAGGCCTTAGCTTTTCACAACCAATCGTTTTGTGTGAGTTTTTCATTTCTGGACGAATGGAAGGGATATACAATGCAATTTCATACCGAGTCAAAAAGGTTGAGAAAAGCTTTTCATGGCAGTTGTTTCTCAGGTGTTCGCGAGATCTAGGTAAGTTTGCTAAGTTGTCGGCACATAGCAAACAAATTTTCGGTTTTAATACCCGTAGCGTACTTTTAAATTTATTTCTCGCAGAAAGTGTATATAAGTGATTTAAAAAACATGAAATAACACAGACGGTATTTTTTTCCACAGTCAAAACCGCTCTACTCTCTTCTTTGCAATTTAATTTTCTATATAATACCTACTGTAGTAACTGTACTGTAAGCATGGTTGCAACAAAATTCGAGACAACTTTTTAAAACCGATCGTACTGCGAAGATTTTACTTAATATTAAAGATGCTAACCACAAGCTTGATGTTCATTGAAAAAACAACATCGATTTAATTTCCATAAAAGAGAACCAAAACTATTCATACCTACTCACTAAACTTGGAGATGAACGAGTTTGATTGCAACATTGGAAAACGAAACCAAAAAAATCCCAAGAAGGCAACGAACACAAACTGAAAGCCAACTACAAAACCTATAAAGTGCCAAAAACCGTGAAGTAAAAAGTTTGCAATTTTTATCGCTTTTATTGTCACAATAAATTATAGATAGGTACCGTGGCTGTGGGCTTGTGAATAGGTATAGGAGAAATATTCTTTTTTATTTGTACACTCTCCGCTTGGTAACATTTTTGTAACATTTGTTTAGGGAAATGACTGTGAAAGTTTCAAAGAAATCTTATTTTTTCTATGTCAGCTCTAGATAATATTTTATTGTCATAAACTTTAGTGGGGCGGAATTTCACTAACAAAATAAAACCGGCGTAATGTTCAAGAACAAAACTGGCAAAAATGCCTTTGTGCTGAACTTTTCGGAATGGCTTGACTGTGGGGATCTGCTTTCGCTTTTAAAATTGATAAAATGTGTATGACTTATGTTGACGTTTACCGCAACCCATAGCGTGACTTTAAAGGCTTTCAAACTATTTGCGTACAATAAATTATGTTCGTCATTTATTTATATTCGTCTGGCATATTAAAACTTAATTTATTATTCAATGGGCATAGTTAAAGCTCTTTGGAAATACACTTGTCATTGGATTACCATCGCATACAATCAGACAATATACGCCCACCATCAGATTAAAGTCCTTGTGTACTTTTCTTTGGAAGTACGATTATCGTTGAATTATATCGAAGACAACAGCGCACTAAAAGAGTAGATATAGAATTTCCTACTATGAAATTACCTTAAGCAACAGCGTACATTCCGAGAAGGGAATAATTGGATTTACAGCTATGTAATGGTCAATGCACAAATGACTCATTACTAATTCATAGAATTGCATACAACTTTATAAGCCAACCAATTAAAAATAAATACCTAGAGGATAAACAAAAAAAAAAACAACAGTTGAGCTCATGGTTCTTTCTGAGAAAAGTATTTCGATTTTCTAATACGCTCGTTAATCGGAGATCTTTTGTAGTGAGGATATAATCAAATCTATCCTTGTAGTTCTGTGCTGAACAGCTGAAATAGCACCTTAAACAAGAATTCAATCGGGCAATAACAGAAGAAAAAGAAATCTTAAGAATAACTGCTAACTACTTCTGGGAAATATGTATGACTAACAATATAAGCCACAAAACTACTTAGCTGAGTTTATATACCTACCGACTACATGATTTTGTGTTGATTCAGGACTGTGAAAGATATTGTACCTACCGAAAAGGCAAATGAACTTGAAATTTGACGAATTTGAGGTAAAAAATGTTGTACACATTTTAAAGCCCAAAAATAAAAAAAAATATATATTGCAACCTGGCATCACTGAGCATTAGGTTTCAACTTTAATAAAAAAAGTTTATTTAGAAAACCAAAAAAACCCGACTCTAAAGAAAAAAAAACTAAAAAATATGAACCAGAAGCCAGGTACCTATAATCAACAATCGCAGCCTATACCTACACAGCTAAACAAAAATCTGAGTAGCATCCGACTGCCAAATAGTTGTAGTTTCTTATTCATATTTTTTTAGTTTTCTCTACAGTCGGTTTTTTTTTAGTTTTTTTAAATTATACCTATTTTTATTTTTATTTTTTTAAGCCTATGACACTCCGGGAAAGAATACGAATCTAGGGACACCTCACTCCTCAAAATCTGCCAAGCCGTTTGGGCTACTGGGCGTCACGTAGGAATGTACAAAGGATACGCGCTAATCATTTATAGCCCTCAATGTGTCCAGTCGGGTAAAAAGAAAAGTGTTTGATGGCTCCAGAATTTCTTTTTTCTTGATGGTTAAAAAATGATTGTAAAAAAGTTAGCAAAAAGTAGGAGTTTTTATCATGTGCAGCGGCTCAGGGTTAAGTGTGCCGTAGTAGGTACAAGTGATCTCAAGTTCGATACCCGGAAAAAAGTGAATTCTATTTTACGATTTTTTCCACTCTATTGTTAGTTGTAATCATACAAAAATATAAAGGTATATATGCAGGAAGTGACTTCCAAAAAATAATTGCTGCAGAAGGTACACTATTGACAATACCACTCTAATGACTACCTGTAATAGACCATCTGAAGTGATATGATTGATTTTTCTTCACTTGCCTTTGTCTGAGTTTATATAGGAGCCGAGTTAAAACAAAAACACTTACAACCTCAAAGTCATTAACTGGTGTCCATTTTCAAATTAAGTACGATTTGTCGATGTTGAATTTCCCTTTTTCTTGACAGCAAACTTGATTTCGTCCTCATACATAACTAGACCCATTTTTGTCGAAGATGCTCCAAAAAGAAAGCAGGTACCATTGTTATAGGACTTGGTATTGATGGGCTCGAAAGGGATTACAAAACAAAATAGCTTGTCTCTGTAAATACTACCATATGAGGCGTTAAATTAGATAGACGGACGATAAGCTACTCAGAGCCCATGGCAGAGTATAAATACTGTATTCATTGAAAACCTACCATCCGTTGAATCGCACTGCGACTATGGCCCTAGTTATAGCCATAGGAAAAAGTTGGAACAGACAATTTGTCCCTACGAAAACAATCATTACAACAAATCAACCACAACTGATTGGATTCCATCAGGAAAAAAATTCCTTACAGATGGATCAGTAAAGAAATGAAATATTTCAGTGGAACGATTTTTTTTTTGTGGAATTGACTGAGAAGTATAGGAAAGCTTTTCTTAATGAAAAATAAATACATGTACAATTTTTCAAGAAAATTCAAAGAGTATTTTTTTTTTTTTTTTTTTTTTTTTTTTGCATAAACTTTATAAATCACTAGCAAACCCGACGAACTCCGTTTCGCCACCACATGGCTTCGTTTTTTGTAACATTTCGTTTGAGGATTAAAAGATGAAGAAAAATTATTATTTTTTTCTTGTATTTATTTCATTTCACATCACGGTTACAAAAATGAAGTGTAATTTAGTTGAACTTCTCTAAGTAAAAAATGTTGGCTGACCTGGTGAACTTCGTACCACCTAATTTTTATCTATTTGAAGCTTTTTTTTCGATTTAAACTTAGTTTGGTGATTAAATAAAATTTGTTAGTAATTCAAATTAATTCAATGCCTTTTATTTTCCTGTAAAATAGATGATATTAACATTCAATGCAAAGATTTGTAGTAAAAAATTGCAGTCGTTTGAATTCGAATGGTAAGTCCGTTGAAATCATCGGGATGCGTGGAATCAACACATCTTCTCCTCTTTATTCTGCGGTATGCCCGGAAAAACACTTCGAATGAGCTCTTCCTTAGAATCGGTCATGTGGCAGAAATCAGTGGGCAAAGTGATAAGTCCGGTCGAGATATCAACTGCAATCTTTTCATTACCAATGTCCAACAATTGCTTCGAAAACACATCTGCAGTTTGATCTCGTCAATCGGAGTGTCTTGACATGAAGCCACAAATTTGATGCTTTCAAGCATGCATTTAGTTCGTCAGCTGCAATTGATCGTGGGAAAACTGGAAGAGTCTCCCGAAAATCACCGGATAATACAACCATGGCTATTCAAAAAATGTTTTGATTGACACGAAGATCTTTCAACGTCCTGTCCACCGCCACCATTGACCTTTTGTGGGGCCATCGTACATTCGACCCAATCGATCAATTTGCATCATTGTAAAATCTTCGCATTTTTTCTTCGATTTTTCAGGAATGTGTCTGGTTGATTTGCATGTTCAGTGGCAATATCAATGCTGAATGTGCAGTTCGATAGCCTTCTAACAAAGTTCCTGTTATTCCAGATGAAGCCAATGCCACGGCAACTCATGCTGCGATCAAATCCGTGCCAAAAGCAATGAAATTAAGAACGTTTTGGCAGTACCTCCGGGAGCACCCAGAAAGTAAATGCTACCAGTTCTTTTGTTCACAGCTTCCATCAAAGAGTCATACGCAATCATTTGTTGTCGATTCAATTGCAGAACATTTTTACGAACTGCTTCGGCTATTGCTGCAGTATCGTATTGTTTTGTTGTTCTCTTTGCAATTCGTGGTTGAATGCATCGTGTATTGGACGATTAGGTGATATCATGCCCAACTGCGCACTTTATTCGCCATCAATAAACACTAACTCTAAAAGAAATATTTGTAACTTTAACAGCCTAGAAGAAAACTAACCACACCTATCAACTTGGTTGGTAAGCCTTCTCCCTCCACTCTCCACACCGGTACCGAAGGTGTTATGGTAGCTTTGAGCTGCCCTCCCCATAACCCTACTCACGAATGAGCATAGTACCATGATTGTTACTCATTCATTTTTCGTAACAACCCCTTCGTGAACACTCAAAACGCTCAGAAACTCCTGTTGCCTGTCATCATTGTCCTCGTCATCTCAATCACCCCTCCATTTGAACTTACCCACCTATTCAAATGCAAGGATATTGAAAATATAGGTACTTCCCAAACAAAAATGATGGATACAAACAAATCAAAGTATCTACTTCATTTCAAAAAGTTACTTAATGTAACATAGTAAACATAAACAAACTTATTAGGTAGCTAGCTATATCGTATATTAAAAAATAAAGTTCAAAATTTTTGACAACAACAATTTGCTTGGAAAATCATTAAAATAATTGACAACAACAATATTGCTTTTAAAATTTAAAATAATTTTTTTTTTTTGTATTTGAAACTACTCGATTTCTATCCAGTTTATATTTTTTTCAAAGTGCATTTCCCCATGAAAAACGAAATATGTGCCTACAACGCCAACTGTTGAGAATTTTTCGACTTTTCTTTTTTCATAAACCATCCCTGATCTAAGACTAACAAAACAAAATAAAAATCATTCAAATCGGTTAAGCCGTTCTGGAGTTATATCGTCAGGAAGGAAAACCCGACTTATTTTTATATATAGTAGAAGATTATCAACATTTTAAGATCAAGTTTGAGTTCAATCATAAAAAAGGCAAAAGAAAATTTGTACGGTTTCGTTTTACGTATGGCTATAACTAGGGCCTTGGTTTTGATGTAGATTCGATAGTTTCCATTTTTGTTGGATCGGCAAAAATGATTTACCAGGTAGGTACCGATAGCTTTGTCATGCCAAGTCATGCAAATCAGTTGGGTAATGTTTTACAACCTATTATTGTTGCTGCCCTTAAGAGTCTGGCAGGTCTCAGCCAGCAGGCTGTCTGGACTTCAGACTAGTTATAAACATGTCCAACTTAAGGATTACTCTAACACCATCAAATATTATCAACGGACTTCAATTGAAAAGCGTATGCAGATGTCGCTACCGATTCAAATGTCCAATGTTCTGGAAACTTTCTTCTCTTACATGAAACTTAAACAACGCCATCAGAACAATCGGAATTCCTTGTACGCCATTGCTATCCGCCATCGAATATAGTAGTACTTAATTAAAAATCAATATCGATCTCTGGTGCACCAGAAAGCGGGGACAGACGTTTCACACCAAATTGCATTTTCCCTTTGCTCTCAATTTGCCACAACTACACACAGTTGGGTATCTAAAATCGAGGTAAAACATTTGTTGCTCTGTTTTACCCCAAAGATATAACCAAACCATAATGCTAACCGATTGCCGCACACAACAGTCATGTCATACCCTCCCCCTGAGTATAGTTGATTGCGCGGGCAAAAGGGGTCAGTGGAAAAATATTACGCGAAAAACTGGTTTCCAGCTTTTCCCATTCACATAGAGCGGCAACGGGCCCAGGCCAATCTACATGCATCGGTAGCCCAGCTCCGCAGCCAGCTACTCCTAGTCGTCGTCGTAGCCGTTGTTGTTCGCGAACAAAGGAATTGTTGTCAGTTTTCCCTTAGTAAACCGCCAATCAATGCCGCCCAGCATCCGCCACTCTCTTGTCACCCCATTAGTTGTGGTACTATACGTGGCTGATAACCCAGCCACAGTTTTATGCGAGTGTGAGAGTAAGTGAGTGGGCCGGGGCAAGTTGGGGCAAGTTGGGTCCACCTCAACTAAACTGGAATCGGAATTGGATTAGAATTCGTTTGCTATCGATGGCGGCGGCGTTGTTGCCGGACAGGCCAACAGATGTTGCTATTTGTGTTGTACAAATATTTTTGCTTGCTATTGAACAATGGGCCCGCGAACTGGTTCTCTTGAATGCAGCTGGTCCAGCTGCCGCTCGCAGAGGTGACCGAAAAAGGAATCTTAATTTGACATCTACTGGTAGGTATTTGGTCATGCGTTTTTTTTTTTTTTGTGCTTTTCTATTCGGAACTTTTATTGGCATCGCACGTGTTAAATCGAAATCTGTCCTCGATTTGCTTGCCTGCACAATAATAAGCAACAAACGTGTGTGTTGGTGGTGGCTGCTTCTAACGACTATACCCAAAGTGAGCGTGTGTGATGGCGGTCTGGCCAGGATGGACTTGCGGTCACGTTGTCTTTTGTGCTGCGACCCATTCACCGTTCAGTACGGACCACAGAATGGACCGCGTCGAAAGGCATTAACGGCCGTTCTCTAGTCAAAGAACCCAATCCCCAATCAAGTGTCCAATGACCCAGATGCATGTGACATATCCCTCTCGGACGTCTTTAGCTTAGGCACAATCACACAGAGTCAACTTCAAGGAGCAGCACATTTTATGCGCTCATCAATATATAGTTGGCCACATGGATTATGGCAGAGAGCCAGCAACGAAAAACAAAAATTACGAATTTATCGCATGGAGCTGGAGCTTAGCTGGAGCTCCTACGTGCATCCGCATATGTGACTGCAAGAATAAGTGGTGGTGGTTGTGGGCATTAACCATTTATCGTCAACTTCAAGGTTTTTGCAATAAAATTGCGTCGTTGGATAGACATAATGTCTGTTAGGCTTACATGACATTACCACATGTTGCCGTATTAAGGTATGCAGCTGCTTTTAATGATGCGTATACAACTCGTACATAGACGACAAGACAGGGCGGCCTTTGGCGATTACACAACCGACGCACACTCACTGCTAGTCCAGAATTGAAATGCTTTAAGCGAGTGGGTATAGAGTGCTTTCAGGGGAATCGGGAGGAATGCGATGTGATTTTGTGGCTGACGGAAACGCGTACTTGTCGTCGGGTTATAAATTGTATTATTTTTATTGATTTGGGAATTTGCAGTCTTTATTTACGACCTATTAAAAAGGACATTAGGACAATGATTCATATGAAAGAGAAATTTTGCGGTAGGTTGATCCAGCGGAAGCAGTTAGGACAGCATTCGAAATATTTATGACGTTGTTATTCCTAGTGATAGTATCGTTCCCGCCAGAGGAGGTGGTGGCAGAATCTGGTTACCCCTGGGAGCATTTAGCATAACTGCGACTACAAACTGAAAACAAAAGGCCGCCAAATGGAAGGCCTTCAACACAAATCGAATGTTTTGAGAAGCTATGCCTGGGATATCTATGCAGACCTGTTGCAACAAATAACTATTTTTTCCCCCTTACCCATTTCAAACGATAGGTCCTACATTCTCACAAGCAACCGTTTTGTGTTAGTTTTTACTTAGGGATAAATACAAGTCTGTGCCATAACAATTTTACTCTCCGACGCTAGCGAGAGTTGGAGCAGTAGAAAAAAGCCTTAGGTACGATGCAATAAAGTAACAATATATAGAGCTGAACACTAACAGCCGTATTTATTAGACTCCCTTCCGACGCCTCTACGATGTTGTTTAGCTAAACATCGCGCAAAGATTTACGTAGCCTCTACGTAGCTTTCCTAAAATTGTGATTTATAAACATTTTTCCGCGGTAATTTTACTAAACGAGGTTTGTGTCTTAATAAGGTAAGAATTTCGATAAACTATGACAGAAAACACAGAAATCTGTTACCTTTTTGCCAATAAAATTTTTGCGTTTAACTTACGCAGCCCAACGTTGCTTAAGTTCGAAAAATCTTTCTTAAATCACATTTTCCTGCGTAAGGGCATTTTAGAGGGTGCTTAAAGATAAGCAGACTCTACGGTGAGTTTATAAATAAGGCTATAAGTTAAGAGTCCACTGAGCCGAGTTCAGCGGGGAACATTTTCAAACGCCAGAATCATATTTGAAGTTATTGAAGGGTTTACCCTGATATATGGAAAAATAAAACAGAAAACCATAATTTAGAAAAGTAAAATCTCCAAAGAAAATTTTTGAATGAAAAAAAATCTCGAATAGCAAAAATCTAGAAAAAAAATCTCGACAGCAAAAATCTAGATTTACTTTTTGAATTGCAACAACAATTTGATTCACTGTTCATGCAAACAAATGAGTCAGCTAAAAAATAAAAGGTCGAAAAACCGCGTGGCTTAACTCAGACACTAGCTGCCTATATATTTTTTCCGTGTGCGTATAGAGTCAAAGAGTGGGACAAATGAAAATGAAAGTTAATCAAATTAAAACAAATAAGGGCTTAGTAAAAATAGAGATAAATGGTTTCATTTGTATTATTTGTTATTGAAAACTGAGTTTGGTTCCATTAGATAATCAATCTAATATGTAAATTTATTTGCGGTTGAATAGTTATAGTTATGTATTATTATATGAGTATTTGTTAAAAAATTCCTTATTCTCAATAGAAAAGCTATAGAATGTTCATTCTAGCCTTGTTTTCATTACTTTCGGACTAAATTTAAGAAATTATAAAAATCTCGAAAGCAGTTTTATTTTCTAGATTTTTTTGGAGATAGAGTCTTTCGAGATTTTTGTACTTTCTAGATTTTGACCCATTCGAGATTTATCAAATTCATTTTCGAGATTTTAACCATTCTATATTTTAGTCGTTCTAGTTAACGCCGTGATCCCGTTACAGAAAGAACAATTTTTGGTCATGTTACGTCTTTCCCAATCCTTTTCGTTTGCACGTTGTTTAAAAATTATATGCATGGGCTTTCTGAAGATCCAAACCTCACTTCATCCGTTCCTTTGACTGTACGAACATACCTACTGTGCCTGCCTTTGACGTTTGACGATATTTTTCTTCCTTTCATCGTTTCATCCAGAATATCGAATTCGATTGAAAACCTTCGAACTTATTGTTTTACAAAAAATAAAAAATGCATGTTTAACTCAGCACCGAGGAATATCCTTCGACAATAAATTCTAAACTGAATTGACTAAACACTAAAAGCATCCATTGTGCGAAAGCCTAAACGACAAGCAACACCTCCATTGTATTGGCCGCGTTCATAAATTTCCACAGAATCAACACAGTATATACGTCCAGGATAGAGACACCATCCAAAGAGCCAAGCTGTCATCCATTGTTAGCCAAGACATGTAAAACAACCCACCCATTATCGCTAAGTAATTGAATTAGACAGGTGAAAACACCACTTAATGATATCGTTCCCTTTGATGATTGTTGTGTTTCTGTTTTTCATTTGTTTATTTTGTCCAATTCGCCAAAGGAAATGCCACGCATTGACCACAATTTTACTACTGTTTAACAAGATCCCTCAACAGAAGTAACCAGCCACAGCCAGTCACACCATACCAGCAAAAGAACAGACACTCGTAGACCAGCTCACTCTAGCATCCCATTGAGATGTCAGATGGATACATGTATTTATTTCTTTTATTCCCAGATCATATACATAAGTATAGATGTATATACTATTATGTGGCATCAAGTTGCGTGTTGTCGGTTGAATCGAGAAGGCGACTCCAAAACAAGTGTCTTACATCCGAAGCGGGAATGGTGGTTGATGTGATGGGGATGGGATCATGCAGTTGAACAGCTTGTACAGTGGACACGTTAAATGATTGACGTCGACTTCATTCTCGCTAGAGAACTCTCGCATCTTGATTGGGTATTCTTATCAGGATGAGAAATACCTACACATGTGTTTGGACATAGGCTAGCGCCTGTCTTTGACAGAGTGTGGCTCATGGGATTGTCGAAGGAATTCCACAATTTCTCGATATGGTTGTGTGGAGCCATTAAGTTGCTTAATTACTACTACGGATCGATCTGGGCGTCTTACATGGCATACAGTGCCTGTATGACTTGGTCAATATGAAGTTAATGGTTCTAATTAGCACCGACAACTGAAGGGGCTGTGTAGGAACATTTTTCGTCTGCCGAACACCGGGGAATGATATTTACGAATTTGTGTGGCAGACTCTTTGGAGTTGTTTTGTATTTGCAAACAAATTGCTTTTGTTTTGCTCAGCAAAGGGACAAAACGCACTGGGTAGTTGATGTTGAAACAGTTGCCGGCAATTCTATAGAAGTTCACACAAGTTCACCGAGGCTGAAGGGTATTGTTGTTGGGCGCACTTCATAAGGAGGTGAAATCATGCGTTGAAGATAAATACTGAAGAACTAAAACTATTAGTTCCGCTGAGTTATTTTGTGTGGTTTAGGACAGGTGGTTCATTAAAGTATTCTTAAAGTATCGATGCGATAATTGTTTTGTTACAGTCTTGCGCAGATCGAGCAAATATGCTTTGTTGGACAAAGGAAGAGGTCTAAGCAATGCTTTGGAAGCTCCTTTCTGGTTGTCTTAAGTTGATTGGAATATTTTGTGTTAGATTGGGCACCTTAGGCAGAACAAAATCATTAATCTTTTTCTCCTCCTCCCTCTCTATCTATATAATCTCTTTATTTTTTTTATCCGTTTATTTGAGGTACTATTCTGCGATTTGTAGGTTACTTTCGACACCAATAAAAATGGCAATCAGATATGTTCTGTTTTGGCAGTTTTCGCAGCAGCCCTCACTTGGATCTAAAAGTACCACTTCAACTCAAAATTAAATTGCCGTTTGTTGGCAGTATTTGACCAAAATTAAAGATCTGTATAGGTATGGCAGAACGCAGAATTTATCGCAGAGACAACACCGTATATATTTTTTGCTGCGTCATACGATTCGTAAGCTCAGCTCATATTGACCGCACCGCATATCACAGCGAAAACTTTAGCGTGACTAACTTAGGCAAGTTTTCGTTTTCACATCGTCCGAGATAAAGCAGTATCTAGTCTTTGACTGGTTATCATCGCGAGTATACGCGTTTTACGCTCTGTTGCTAAAAACCAGATTTAGTCGTATAAGCATTAGGTAATATTAGGAATCAAGAATAAGTTGTAACAAAACCTGAAATCTATTGTTGGTCCAAATAAAAAATGCGTAAATTTACTTCACGATATGTAACTCAATATGATTTATTTATTGATGGGCCTTAGCAATAAGCATTTTTAGTCTCGACTTTAAATTTACGGAAGCTCACAAATGCGAAAAATATAGCCACTGTAAACTACTTAGATTTAAATATTAAATTTTAATTAACAATGGGCGTGCTTGCTACTGCCCGGTCTCATGTTCTCTTTTCTTCTAGTTATTCCGCGATACTAATAATCATTTTTAGTGTTCAGGCTCAGATTCGAACTCACTATGGCGTTATGCATATTGTGACCTACGAAATATTTAGTGTGAAGGTTAAAAATGATTATTGGTAAGACCCATTAAATTTCTTGCTTTTACCAATAATTACCAAACAACTTCTTCCTTTTCTTACTGTTGAATTTAGCGCCATCTATGCGCCAAGAGATGTGATATCGAACATATCGCCATCTAAACTCTGATCGGTATAAATCGACTTCGGTTGTTTTTATTCTTATTTCACTGAATAACTGAAAGCACTTTTTTATCTAGATTCACCATTTTGTTCTGGGAGTAACTAAGTAGGTTAAGTCTTCAGATCTTCTAGTTCATTGAGAGTTCAGCGCTCACCGAGGTAAGTGATGCTCATCAAGTAGTCACTACAGCATCTGAAATAGTTTTTTTTTTACTGCAGTATCCCCAGTCGTTCCGAAAGCGAACATTTTTGCGGCTCAGTGCGATCACAATATTGCAAGATCAATACGAAACCACTTTCATAAATTATTTAAAAGTATATCGAGCCACCTAAGGTAATCCCTTTTCTTACAAACCGATGGACTTGTGTTCATCTATTCTGCATGACCTACGTTAAATTTTTTGACTATAATAGCTTGTGTACAGCTCGTCATTGAAGCCCATCAATGGAAATGAGACCAATAATTGCTTAAAGAATTTTCTTCTCGAAACGGCCAGGATATCTTCATCTGCTATCGTTCAAGTTCAAGTTTCGACGCGAGCCTTAGTGAGGCCCTATATAGGATCTCTTGATTGTTTGAAATTGGGCTTGTTGGTCCATCGTCATTGTCCACAGCCTGACGAACTTGGCAGGGATGCCAGAACTAGCCATACCTATCTCTACCGTGCTTCCTTTATAAATGCTGTCCTATTAGGCCTTTAAGTCAATAAACAGATGATGGGTGTCGATCTCAACTTTTTGAGTTTTTTCCAGAATCAGCTGCCATGTGAAGTCGGTTGTAGATTTACGGGGTCTGGAACTGCACTGGTACGGCTCTAGAAGTTTGTTGATGAATAGTTATATAGACATTCACAGAGTAACAAACAAGGATCATGTGTGGAATGCTAGACCCAGAGAAAAACGTGTGTGAAATTGGCTGAAATCGCGGTACATATAAGTTAGCTTAGTCCTAAGGCCGTTTTCAGCTTGGTAAGTTCTAAGGTAGCTTGCCTTAAATTCCTTAGGTAATCCAAATTTTTTGAGCATTTGTTAAATCATCCAAGTTTTTGGTAACCTTGCCTAATCCATTTTACCTTAAACCTAGCTGAAATTAGCCTAGCCTTATCAGAAGACTAAACTCGGGCTAAGCTTAAAGCATCTCTTTCGGGGGTTCCATTCATCAGGTTGACATCAGGTTTATACTGCCTGAAATTGTAATTTGGCCGTTTAGTAGTTGGAAGAATGAGTCTATCCTCTTTCAGTGCACAAAAAAAGCTGACAACGAGGCACAGTGGGCCGCGGATAAGTTAATTTTGCTGTTGTCTCTCCAACAGATTTCTTTGGAAAGGGGACAAATTTTGGTTGCAGGATGCAGTGTTTTCCACACCTGTTCTTAAAAGTTAAGCAGATAAAAGCTGGCATTTCGAACCAGCAGATCAAACGTTGTCCACAGTTTATATATGTACAACACTTGCTGAGCCAAATGTTATCAGGAATTGCCGATAGTATTGGGCCCAAAATACGACTTATGTAGCCTTCATTAGTTTACAACTCGCCGAATAATAAAACAGCTTCTACCGGCAATTGGTGGAACGTGAAATAGTCGTGTAGGTAGGTACTCCTCTTCGACTGAAAGGCCACCCGAGCAGAATGCGCTTCGTTTCATTTTGCCCACAATGTACGAGTAATCGCGTACATATGCAACGATTATATGGTAAACCACTTTTTCCAGTAACGGTTGCTTAATTTGCTCCGTCATTTCTCCACTCACTGTCATTCTGTCCATTTCCACTCTCATCTCTATGATCCAATGGCCAACTTAAGAAACGGCTCCGATGATCTCCACTTCAAACGAGGTGGCGAACTGGAGCTGTTCCAAAGTGACTGTCGGCAACCGACAGTGATGTATTATTGGGAACAATTTTGTTTGCCATTTGTACGTAGCAAGAAGATGGGGTTTTGTTCTGGCTGTGATTCAGTGGAACTCACTTTTCAGGATTATACGAGTATAGGTACGCTCTGTTGCATTCGGTACACTAAAATGGATTTTGATGGAGTTGCCCTGGAGAGGACATGTTTTGCGGTAAAACTCGACATTTATAAATCGTTGCCAGTATTGTGGTTGGGCGGAACTCCCTTCCTTGAGTAGAATCAAAAATATTTCACTCAGGTGAACTCCATGCCCCCAAACTATCTTACTGCTCATTTGGTAATAATTACAACAACGCCACCTATGGATGTATACTATCCACATATGGATACGCAAGTTGCTAGTATCGATTAATGTAGCATTCTAAAGATAGCCGTCAGCCGTAGAGAAGAGCAAAGCAAACACACTCGCGTTTTTTTTTCCAGTGCAATAACATCTCAAAGATACCTACGAGTACCTACGTTATGTGTGTGCACAATGCAGTCGCCGTACCAAAGATAGTGCTTGTTAGCGAGTTTTTCTTTCTTTTGCATCTTTAAGCGCTATTTTATCAGCACCGCCAGATACAAACAACGTTATTATTATCATTATTTACCAAAGCGGAAAATGGAGAAACGAAATTGTTTTATAAAAATGGAAATGTACGTCTGGCAAGGAGTCGTGTTCACCTGAAGCAGCTCAAAGGAGACCATGGGGTGGTAAACTAATTTAAATTCGCATTCGCGAATGTGTGTGTTGCAGTTGAAAGGTAAGTCGCAAGTGTGTGTCCCATTCCAAAAGGCATACAAAGCAACCGTCCTTGCAAAGGAATTCGCCGGAAACTCTCCCGTTCGTGATGTTTCCTTTGGATGTTTGATTTGGCCGCCGCTTATTCAATTATTTGACTTCCATTTGAGACTTCATCCTGCCACCCCAACACACGTACGATTACCCTGTTTGCTATCCCTCTTGCCGCACATGTTTGAGTTTCAGCTTAAGCCGTTGATCGTCTGTTTGCTTACGAGCTAACTTTTTAAGTGATTTAGGAGCTGTTTTCAAAAAATAAATTAACTACGCATACACATACACACTTGAACTAAGATAATAAATAATACATGTATCTTTGCTTGTCTTCCCTTTCAGATGACCAGAATACGCCAACGAAAATCACCTAAAATGACCAAGTCAACGACAGCCGTGATGTTGTTGGTCATCGTCCTCGCGTTCATGCACCATCCAACTATGGGTCAATCGAATTACGCCTCGCATGCGAATAACGTTGAATACCAGGGCGAGGGACTGCCAGCGGAGGCGACACTCGACGGAAAGGTATGCGAAACAAAGATATCAAATCTTCCAATAAGAATGTGTTTAGGTTAGGAGTTAGGTGCTCGTAGCTGGGCGCAGTGCTTTGGCGTTCGTTGTTGCCTGGACTGGGCATTGGGCAACAACATCAAAGCATAAAATCGTTGAAAGGGCATAAAATTCTGCCCCGGGGTGCGGCTATACTCATTAAAAATTTCTCACAACCACAGGACACAGCTATCGTCGTAAATGAGCGGCGTGCACATATTGTGTTTCATTTTTGTTCTCTTTTCTTTGATTTGCAGCATGGTCATAAAAAAGGACGAGTTTGTTCACCTTTTGGCGAATTGGTTTGGTTCTGCTCAAATGGGTGTAAAGATGAAGATGATTTCGTTATGCGGCTATGACATGACATACAGCAATATTTTTGTTTGAAATCCCAAATGACTGCGGAGGAATTACAGGTTAAAAGGAAACTTGTGTAAAATTGAACGCGACTTAGTATTTGCACTGGGATTAGCTATGTAGTTGGGTGGTTTTAGGTGGTTTCTTGTATCCAGACATCTATTACTTAGATACTGTCTAGAGTAAGTCATAGATGGCATCCATATCACATCAAGAAGACCATTGTTTTTCAAAGTCAAACTGTTCGCCATTTATTTAAATCTTTTACTTACTGTCAAGATTTTCAAAGTCAAATTTACTGTTCGCCATTTGTTTAGTTTTGAGGACGGTTAATATAATAACGGGTCCATCCTCATGATGGCAATAAAAAGCAAGGTGACAAAAAGCTATACGAAGCTATAACCTATTACTCCTAAATGAACTCTTATGAGGAAGACAGCGAAGTATACTTTATTGCATTTTATAGTGTTGTCGTCAGCATATTTCCTCTCGCTGTCCGATAAGAGTAGGTATAAGTGTAGCGGTACTTCAGGCAATTCACTCGGAATGTTGAGTGAGCTGATAGATAATTCTGAATGGAGGTAATCAAAGCTTGTCCTGACGGTAATAAAAGTTTATTCAGTTAGTAAGCAGGAAGAGCAAACGAATTTTTGCTGTTGGTCAGGTTTATTTGTTTGAATGTATATTTAAAGTGAGTAGGTAAAACATCCATCCTCATAAAATAGGCATTGATATCGCGACATGGCAGCCCAATATTCCTCACAAGTCAAATCAATTGATGAAGACACTTTGATTGCATGGTGGGAACAAATATGTATGGATAGTTGCAAGGATACAGACGCGACGTACTGCACAAGTGAGCATCACAATTTTATTCGGTGAGAATTATTGTATCAGATACATCCTTGGAAGAAAAATCTTTTATGATAAGTTGAGCGTTTGTTCTATGGGAACAAGGGGACATTGATCAAACAAATATCTATAGATACATACGTCCTGTTTTATTTTGCCCCTTATTTTCTGTTGGGAGTTCATTAATTTTACCCATATCCACAGTTTAGCTTGAAGCTATCGACGATGTATGAAAACTTTTCAAACTATTGCAACCGACACTATGGTAAACATTCCAACAAGTGGCCAACTTAAGCAGTTTCATCATAATAGTTTTGATTACTTCTCTTTGAGTGGGAAGTTGACAAATCCAAATGAGTCTTGCTGACTTTGGCACTTAAGGAGTTTGCAATAAAGACTCCTATGATCCTCTTTGTTTGATAATATGTTACAGTTCGAAAGTGGAAAATGTCGGGGTATGTCGTCATGAACTTGTCAATTTTAGTCGAAGACACGACTAATAAAAGATGTTGTCATATTTGTTTAAAGCTAGAGATTTGGAAGTAACTGACAGAAAATTTTAAATAGGAATGAGAGCGTTTGGAGATAGTCCGTAGTTAAAGAAAAAATTAAGATAGCAAGAACACGCACTTTTGTACTGAATCCATGATCGAAGAATACCACATTGAATTAGGTGGAGTTTACAACAAAATCTATAATACATTCTTTCACATAATACTCGATCACAGATTTACCCATTTTAACTGTTACGGGGATAGAGGGGTCGAAAATCTTACTGATGAAGCAATCCCGGCTAAGGACTGGTTTCAGGTGACAGTCCAAGTAAAAGAAAAGTGAATAACTGCTAATTTTGAGCAAATATTCAGAATTATCCTTGGCAGAAGAGAAATCGTCTGGATATGGAGTCTTAAATGATGGCAATACGACAACTTGGCCACCCACCCCATCTATGTACACACATTGGCCGACGGTTTTTGATATCTACCCTAAACTAGAGTTACATATTTTCCTGCCACTTATACGACATTCCTAGGTTATTACAAATCAAACTAAACCATCTTGTATATAGTACAATCGTTAAGACTACGCACGAAAATCTTGGTTTTCTTGGCTCAATATGTTGATGGTATGAACTACCTAATTATTTTTCAATGAATATACAACAACAGCATCAGTAATAGATATTATGAAAAGAATAACAAATTAGGTACTTGCAAAACTAACAATGCGAATAGGTTAATTATGATTTAATTTTTTTTTTTTTACAATTAGTGAAATTGAGAAGAAAAACAATTGGACAAAAGCGAAACGTTTAGGTACGAAACTTTAAAGAGATGGAAAACTAAATACAATGAAGGCAAATGCAATTACATTTTTGTTTATATTATTATTCTTTTAGTTAAGATATTTTTTAATTTTTAATGGCTGTATGAAGATTTATCGTTAGTGCAGATAATATTCAGTATATAGTTCACTGTACTTACACAAAATTTTAACAGCTTTATTCTAGATTTGCTTAATTACTACATAATCCGTATCTCCAATAGCTCACTTCAAACGAGTTAATTTGGCTTTAATCTTATTGAAGAAAATGTTTATTCATAAAAATAATGTTGCTATTGAACTAATCTATTAGTTAAGCAAAACTACTCCGAAAATTTGGTAGCACTAGCGCACTTCAGTGTAGCTTTGGGGTATGGACATCTGACGTTAATTAAAAAAATTGGAAAACTTACGAGAAGCTACAAATGTTATGAAATATAAGTAAATGAATGTAGGTAGTAACAAATTATGAATTAAATATAATTGGTTATCTTAGCCGATTGCGTAAAGAGGAATTATCAAATTGGAAAAAAGTTTTGCCAATATCTTTTTATAACAACTGTTTCTGCACTCACTTTTGTGTTATAACACCTAACTTTGAAATAAACAAGGAAAAGAAATGTTAATTCACTGCTAAATGCAAAAAGAGGCATTTAATTTGTTGACATATGATTGTGATGATATCTTTAAAAAAATTTTATGAATAAGGTTTTCTGCGATTAAATTTAAAATCTAATTCAGCTTTATGAATATTGCTGTCAATGTTTTAAAATATGTTGATCCTAATTAGATGAAATCTTATTCAAATGATTTACCTTATAATATACAAAATTTCTCTTGAATTAACATTTAAATAAATTAATCCTTCTTCGTTATATTTTCCTTTTTGTCTTTATTTTTTTCAACTGACTTGATTGATACACAGAAACTGGATCACAAATAATTTCTACTACGTACGGTATATTATTAATAATTGTAGCTATACAAACAATATTGTAGGGTTGTGTCTTGGTGAGCTGTAAGCGCAATTCTTCATTCATCAGGCAGGGAAACTGTCTGCACTTTATAGACGAAGGAAGATTTCAAGTTGAAAAAAAAAAACAACAACATTTTTATCGCATAGTAAAAGTGCTAGATTATCGACTCGTGGGGGTGATTCAGAAGGGGACTGTTATAGGATGGCTAATAGTTTGAGAGATAAGAAGATGTATTGATTTTAGCAAAATGTGTTCAAAGTTAACAGGGTGGTTATTAAAATTTTGTTGATGTGAAATCCTTTCAAAAGCTATATTTCCATGGGCCACCAATAGAGTTAGTGCGCTTACAGTTTTTTTTTTTTTGCACTTTATCCACTACAACGGGACTTCCCATATAAAGGATTTAAACAAGTTTGATTTTTTTTGAAAATGAATGCCCACGAAATGTCTGGTATCACTGGTCCTCCAGCTATTGTGAAATTAAGTATTTATTCTTCCAAAGGCATGCTCGGTTCTACAATTTCGAGGGCACCTTCCCTTTCCCTCATTTATGTGGTATCATATTGAACCCACAAGTATTGCTCTAAGTATCTCCTTGAAGACCGTCGTCTTACCCAATTCTAAACTTTCTCAAGCTTCAAAGCCTAGATCTTCTAATCTATTTTAAGTGTGATCTATTTGTAACAGCTCCTACAATCGGCTTGTTGACGAGTCTATTAAATTGTAGTACGTAAGGCTTTAAGTTTCCCAATGCCTATTCAAAGTCCGAGTACATATATAGTTTAGTCGAAATCCACTTTCAATTTGCCTACAATTGGTTGGGGTATCCTGCCGCCATTTTAATACTTCTAATTGAATTGCTAAACATATAGACCAAGGACATGCACCTACTTCCGTGGCGATTTTAATGCATTCTAATACCATTATTATATCCAACCGTCAGACACTCTTATCCAAACGCCCAACCTAACCATAAAATATTGCTCCTGATTTACGTAAATGGCATATAAAGCCGAAATATTTTCCAATGTGTCGGTCTAATGTGTACCACAAAACATTGAGAGGATGTAACCCACTTTTATAAATCAGCAATTCGTTTCCGTATTTCTCTTTTATGCCGCCATTCTTAGACCACAGTCGAACATTTAAAAGCGTCCCTAACCGGTATTTATTCCCTCGCAACAGCAAAGTTATGCACATTCTTCTTCCGTTGATCCATTTTAAATGGGTACCCAGCATTACCTATTCGTCCACACCCCTTTTTATGTGAAATTCTGAAGCGTTATTAAATGCGAAAAAAAATGGCTCCATAATTATTCAAGGGGAACCTGGAATAGAAAAAAAAAATCACCAACACATTCCTTGGCCTGTCATCATCATCACCGGCGACGACGACAGCAACGTTCCCCTGAAAAACCGTAAAGCATCATTTCACGCCAACACTTTTATTTCATTCGATTCGCTACAATAGACTCCAGGTTCAATCCAACGGAACGTGATTAGAATACCTGGCAGCATGAGCAAAGCATATCACTCCGGTCTGGAATTGAAACTCGATCCGCATTGCAATGGTCCAGTAGAGCCAGCCGCAACCGACTCAACACGTTGGCAACTTGTGAGGCAGCAAAATAAATAACATAAATAATTTTCAATGCAAATTTTCTTACGCTTATGAGCAAACCGACGGAGACTCTTATTTTTATGTAATTCCGTAATCTTCACCCACGTACTCATCAGTGCAGACCATTACCATACACAAACAGCACCAGACCCAGTCCTTACCCATGACAATTAATGCGGTAGCGACGGGCGCATACCTATTCACTTTTTTTTAATAGCGAGAACAATTGAAATCGCTAGAACTTTGATGTTTTACGGCTTTGTTTGGTATGTTGTTGTGGTATTTCTTTGTTTACAGCACTCGTACGTCCTCATCAGTCAGTGTGTAGGACAGCTTATTGCGATTAACTAGCGCCGCATTTCACTACTCGAACATTAATTTGAATGCAAATTGAAATAAAGTTGAACAGATCGCTATTTAATAACCCGAGTATGTGGGGTAATCACAACCCCCGAGAAGCATTGTTTCGTAAAAGCTGAACTGATTGACCTTGAAAACCGTGGGCCAAAGGTGAACCGTTTAGTATCCTTGAACTGTCTGGAAAAGTTTGTGATTATGTCGTCCTTGTCTTTCTCGGCGAAAGGTGATAACTCTTGTTCGGTTGATGATGGATGATCTTTGGTTTGCTTCCTTTCTTATCCATTTGTTGTCATCTACTTTCGAATGATTTATGCCGTGAATGGATATATGAGAAGGGGGAAGAATTCCGCCTTGTGTAACTAGAAATTGATTAATCCTCAAAGCGTTGCTACTCGGAATGTTCTTTCCATTGGGATTTTTTCATTCAGCCAGGAATTTTTTTTTTCTTTTTTCAAGCATATAGGTGTTCTTGGCCATGACATAAATGTAGTTTAAAGAAGCGGTTGTCAGCTTGAGTAGAGCAAAGAACACCTTTAAGTGCACAGATAGGTATCCTTCAGTTTGTATGTATTTATTTTATTTTGTTTAAATTTTAGAGTGGTTATCATGCGATGGTGGGGCACTCTATCTGACCATAGGTACACGTTTATTGTGATTCCACTGAGGGTACCTATACTTACTTCGAAAGTTCTTATGTACTCTTGAGAGGATTTAGTTTAAGTTTGCTTCCGGAGCTTGTGTCGTTGTCGTTACATTTCTTTATAGCCCCATAGGGGATAACGCAAGAGTTGAACAATACAGTTTGTGTCGTACAGATATCTGCAGCAATTACCTCGAAAGATTTTATCGTCAGGATGCTTAAGTTGTAACAGTAAGTTCTGTTTCCTTTGGTTCTTAATGCAGAACGGTTTTGATATACAAAGCTATAGTGATGAAATTATTTGTATCTACCTACACTATTACCGAAGAATGGGGACAATTACAGGTTGGTTGGCATGTCGTTCCAACAAGATTTTACAGAATTTATATACAGTCGCCTTTCAACATAAAATTGTCTCATGGAGATATCGGTTGTCCTACACAGAAACCACATTAAGCAGCTCCGGACTAATATTTTTGTTGAAACCTGACCAAACCGTAGTAAGGATATCAATATCTAGCTATGACTCGGTAGAGAGAAAGCTACAATTTATATCCAAGAGTTGGCTAGATAAACGAGTGCCTAACGAATGGATTATCGCATAGTCTGCCCGGTCCATAAAAAAGGAGAGCCCTTTAGCTGATCCATATATTGCGGTATTACTCTCCTTAACATTTCATACAAGATCGTCGTCCCTTTGTAAAAAACCTTCTGACAATAATTCGTTTTGTGTGAGTTTATATTTTGTAACTATTAGATGGAACCTTCAGTTTAATTCCGAGTGCAAACGGCATAATGGAGAAGCTCTTTCATGACTTGACTGTGTTTGTCAGAAGTTAGCGAGAGGTGGCGCAGGAAAGAAGACTTTAAGAGGTTTTTTAAGGTCGAAACTGAGACCTATGACTCAGTAGTCTATCACAGTAACCTCTGAGTCACTGCGACAATATCGCAACAACGTGTTGAATTTTTTGAACATTCGTACCTACCGATTACGGCGGTAGGTATTTCAAAACGAGTTTTATGGTAGTTTTATGGTTATTGAAAACCATAAATTTTACTTCACGTAACACATAATCGGCCTTACTAATGTCGACAATTTGTTGGCTGCCAGCTTTGGTAAAAATGTTCAGCATTTGTTACAGAAACAGTACCAATAAACAATTTAACCTCCACATTAACTAGTCCGATAACTTTCTTAGACTCTATAACATTTGTTGTCATCGCAGAACTCAAATTTAATAATTAGTTTTTCGCGAAAAAAATAGGTCAATGGTTTCTTTCACAACAAGGATCTTATTCTCAGAAAGTAATACATAAATTGAAATTAAATTTGCCCAACAGATATCTCCTTCCAAGGCTTTTCGAGCCGCAAAATAGGAAATGCACAAAATAACCACTGATCTGTCAAAAATCATATGCAAATGAGTGATGCCCTATCGTTCGATCGGACACAATATTTGGTCGGCACCATGGGAGATATGGCACCCTCTCAATATTTCCTACTTAACGTTTTTATTTTAAAACGAAGACATCAAAATATCATTTAGTTTTACGTAAGTTCCTGAAGGGTGCAGTAGGAACCTGATTAGCTTGTTTCCATTTACAGTTATACTACGCGTACGCATTTGGTTATACAACACCATTTGGGAGATATGGCACCTCTAAAGTTTCTATATGTGGTACCGGTGCTATTTCTCCCGCTATCAGTTTTATATTGAGGTATACATTTTTCTGACATCGAAAACAGTTGAATGGATTGAATGTCTATTGGCTAACTTGATTGTTGTAGTCCAACGAATAAAATCAGAAAACACTTACAATCTACTAAAATCAAATTTATTATTAATGTTTAAGCAGAACAATAGGATATACCTACTTAAATTCGCTCCTATTACGAAATTCAATACCGTCATTTTGGATGGTTGGCCAACACGCCTCCTAAAAATGACATTAAGGGAGGATTTATTTGGCTAATACCCGAGATAAACATGGCTTTCTCAGCATTAATGTTCGACCCTACAGTTAGCGATATTATGGCAACTATATTTGTTTAATCATGCATTGGTAAATGGATTTTGGAAAGCGTGGAGTCCTTGCGTAAGCTGCCAAACTAAAGTGATTATGTGTATGGCGGAATGTATTTTCGTTATGTAGTTATGAGTGTAGAGCAAAATGTGCAGCGATAAAGAAAATGTACAACAAAATAAGATTTTTTGTCCTAAAGAATTACCCTTTCACGTTCCACACTCCGAAACAAACTTACGCAAGAAAAAGTAGTTCTCATAATGTAAAAAAACTTCCTGGTCCCCGAATTGGATCAATTAGGTCTGAGAGAGGTTCCACTAATACGGTTCTACATCAAAGACAGCTTGTTAGCACATATTTTTTCTGACGAATAATGACGAAAATTATAGTATCGAAAGGCTCGTTGGATTCCCTGATTTCACCTACCCTCTCAATTCATTTCTATGGGGGTACTAGAAGGGGAATGCGTACACCAAACAAACACCGTTTTGAAATAGCTGAAACAGCAATACATCGTATCGATAACACAGCGAAGATAGTACCAATATGAATTTAGTCGGATATTATAGTCGTAGTAAGTATTTCGCATTTGTTGGGAAGAAATTTTGATTACAGTCTCGCAATTTGTAAAACGCCTCAAAGATATTCAAGAGTGTTTCAAAATGTAAAGCCCAGCTACAAAGATCTTGACTTTGATAAATGCAAAAACAAAAACTAAAGTATAGGTACCAGTTATAAAAAAAGGACATAGGTAAGTTTATATTTAAATTAACTATCTTGTCAAGCTTTTAACGAGAAGATTTTTATGGCTGCCTTTTTGGTTGGTTAAATTACAAAAGGCATAGAATAAGGACTGCGGTTCTTTGGGACATTATTCTGCTGCATGATACTGTGCGGCATTTATGACTCCTGCACTTGGAGAGTTTTTTTTAAAAGCCAGACCCATATATAAACTATTTTAGGTTGAATACCCGTTGGACAAATTAATTGAAAGCTGATGCAATTTTCGTAAAACCAAGTTTCTTTTTTATAGTATTTTTATCTCATTCAGCCTCATTCATTCATTTTCAGTGTCCCACTCCCACTTTACCACTAAAAAGGCCAAGGGTACAGGTTGGTATAGAGTGAAAAGTGAACCATTCACAACACTCGATCTACCGCCACCTTCTCCGTAGCCTTGAGTGGAGGATGAGCTTTCAGATTTCCTTGACCGCCTACTGACCGCGTAGACCTTTCCGTCCGGAGAAGTAATCTGTTCGACATTTACCTTACCTTATTTGGCGTTCCTTATGCGATATTTGGCGAGCCACACCAGCAATACAAGGAATATTTCTTATTACGGAAACTTGTATCCGCGATCTTATTCTATCGGCTATTATACACAAATTTGATGGACATAGGAAAATGTTTGAACCCAGGTGAAGACCGACAACTACTGAGCGTTGATATACCAAGTTCGGTATTTTCATCTTATTCTCTTTAAATATCGCAACCTTAGAGTGTTGAAAATTTAATCCCAAACACCAGAATTTACAAATTGTTTTGGAGAATGGAACTAGTTTTTTAGACTCTCCATTTACAAGCTGTACTTACGGACAGTGGACAGACCAAGTGGAGTTTCCACAATTTATTCAGTTTATGTATAGGATGTCAGAAAGGGCTAGAAATTATTTTTCGCAGACGAGGTTTTCGGTCTTTCCTCTTGTCCCGTTCGGTATTGATTCCAAGGTTCTGCAGGCCAGCTGAATTTGCGATCTTTCGAACTTTACACGACCCAGCCTTCTTAGACGACAGGTATGCAATTTTTGAGCAAGTCAATCTTGCTGTATAGTTCGTCGTCGAATATTCCTAAAAATCTTATCAACGCAAACGGGACTGTACATTTTACAAAGAACATTTCCGATGAAGTGACCAAGGATATACCTTCACATTTTAGATAAAGTCCAAGCTTCGTTTGCCATAAAGGAGGACTGAATTGATCAGCTTTGTTTTTCAGGATAGGACTCTAGTGCTATTTTTTCTTTAAAATTATACAGCGATTAACGAGACCTTCGATTGTACTTTGCTGATATATGTAAATGAGAATTTAGTTAAAGGATACATGCAGACAAGATCTCTTATAACCTCGAGGTTATAGGCTGTCATTCTGTGAATCTTTTAGGGTCCCTTTAACGTTGTAAGAGTAGGCGATTTTTTATTTAATTAATCCATAGCTACCCAATTTCTGTCTTTTCCTAACCAAATATTAATTTTAAAATTTATCTTGCAGGTGACTAAGCTAGACGATCTAAGTCCAATTATTTTCTTGAATCGCACCAAAGCAGCTCTAAACTGCGCAGCTGGCTCAATGCAGGTTTGATACTCAAATATTCGATCATTTGCGAATGTAGCTCTTATCCGAATTCTTCCATATAGGTTGGTCTGAAATTCAACGAACCGTTCTTTGGCATTGCCTATGCTGATTTCGATCGAAACAGTGCCTGCCAGGTACTCGGAAAGGGCGACCTTAGCTACAATCTTGAATTGCCACTGAAAGGATGTGGAACGAAACAAGTAAGTGTTGCGCCTCCTCAGCTGACATAGCAAAACTATAAGTGGACTTCTTTTAGGAACCACAACGAGTCTTCACGAACAACATTGTAGTCCGTTTCCATCCAGGTCTGGAAATGGATGGCGATGAGATTATCACCATTGTCTGCCGGTATCCCCCTCCAATTCCATCCATCCCACCAGGTCTGCCGGCGCCAATGTGAGTATTAACACTTAATCACCTCAAGAGCAGTTTCAAAATGAAGTGTACCTCCATTTCAGCTTGAATGAGTTGGTAACTGGGGCAGTGGTGGAGCCCCCTCTCAAGGGCATTCAAATCCTAATGATCATCTGCGCCATAATGTTCCTCACACTGCTGCTGCTTGGTTTGGCTGTCTCATACTACTGCCTGCGGCGCAGACCTATTCCGATCGTCCGTCGGCTGCCAATGTCAATGGGAAGTGGCTCGGAAATCACCAAGCTTAGCGATAGCAGCCTTGGAAATTTGTCGAACTTTGAGGTTTTGAAAATTCCCAGGGCCCATGCAGCGCTCGCCGCCGTGCACAGCTCGTCCGGAAGCGAAGGAGTACTCATTCCATCGGACTATCCCAGTGAATCTCATTCGGAGATCGAAGAAATAGACACCAGGTATGGGAAGAACAATACTTTTCACTAGCTGACTGACTATATTTGTTTTTATTTCAGATCTCTGCCATTCAGTTCAGCGGGAAGCTTCGAAAACCGCGCGTTTGTCCAAGAGACTTCAAGTATTTACAGTGACAACTATGGACACACACAGGAGTTGCAGACATCCAATGCTGTGACTAGCACTGTGCCACGCCTGCCGATCGCTGCCAAGGAATCGTCACCCAAATTCGATGTGCAAGTTCGAGTGAAGAAATCACCTCCACCACCACCATCTCCAGTCACGTCAGACACGGAGAGTGTCGCCACCCTTCGCCATGGCAACAACCTCTCTACCATCATGGAGACCCACGAAGACCGTGAGAGCATCATTACCATGGACTCACTGCCGCACGACAATGCTCAAAGCCAGTTTACATATGTTCCTGAGCTACATGCTGCACCGAAACCAGAACTGCCACCACAGCCGGTGTTCTCAGTGTACACCAGGACCCACCACGAGATTAACCAAAGGCCGGACACATGGTCTGAAGATTACACCGATGGGCCAGCTGCTAGCGACACTCGCAGTGTGATATCCGTTGACTCTGAAGTGAATGACATGCACTCTGTGGGCGAACTAGTGGACACCACGCACTTCTACGAATCACAATATCTGCCCGAACCACCAATCGTTGTCAAGAAGCCACAGATCTCATCGCACACCGTGGACGACGTCTTCCTGCGCACTATCACCGAGAAGAAGACCATCGAGGACATTGAGAGCCATAAGCGACGAATCACTGAGTACAAGCCAAGACCAGTGCCAGATCCAACTTGGGATGTGACCATCCGCAACTACCCCAGTGAACGGCAACAGCAGCAGTGGGAGAACTTCTCCGACATCTCCAGTGCTTCGGGTATGACTTTGACGCCCAAAATGGAACGCTCCACATTCAGCGTGGCACCACCGCCACCACATATTGAAGAAACTGGCGAGCAGCTAACATCACCCCAGTTAGTTGGGAACATGAAGCCCATTGAAATACCACCAGAGGACAAGGCAGTTCCAAACTGGGACGTTCTTATCCGCGTATTGGAGGAGCCGCCACAGGAGACAATACCCGATGTTGTCGATGACACCAGTTCTGTACACTCCAGCATCTATCCACTCATGAGACATATCAGCTATGACGACAAAGCGAAATGGAAGGAGATCATCACCACGCAGTCGTCGCTTCGAACCATGCTAACCGAGGCCGTTGTACGGGAGGACTTTGAACGTATTCGCCAGGACACTCGCTATGAAAGAATTTTCCAACCCCAAACCTGGGACGTGATTGTACGCATTTTGGCGCCACCCGCCGATGATAGCAATGATGAACCGGCGGCTCTCAGACGCAGCAAGAAGAAGGAACCATGGGATACTCGATCACGACGCAGTTCATTGCCCACACTCTACGAGTACGATAGCGATGGCGGATCCAGTGTGCGCACCATCAGAAACGATCCAAGCCATCCGTCCACCTCGAGTGCCTATCAGCCAAGTGGACGTTCGCGTCGCACGTCTCGCTCCTCACACTTCACCGACAATATTGACTTCCGTTCCATGTCAGAGATGACCGTCGACTTCGCAAGACCTGACCACTTAGACAATATGTCCGATGCCAGTTCATTCTATCCGAATCAGTACTTTGGCGATGAAGAGGCCTACGACAGGCGGTCGTTCCACCGTTCGATCAGCCATCCAAGCTTGGCACGGTCTGCAAGTGAATTCACAGAGCACTGGGTTGCGCCCGACAACTCGGACATTTCATCACCGGAGACGACACCCAAGTCGAGGAGATCTCAACGAATGATGGTAAGCCCCTAGAACTGTGAGCGTAATCATAGTACAGTGTGTTGAACAAGCAACAATTTTTTATTTTCGTTTCCTAAGTTCCTTTATTAGTAGTAGGTGCTCGGAGATGAACGCAAGGTGGTAGGAGAAGCGCAGTGATGCAGATAATTGTATGTTCTGGTATTATAGGATGAAATTTGTGAATGCGCGATCATTGAACTCCGCTGCAAATGGTTCGGGAGTTGATACGTGTCTCGGCACATCCATCACCATTTTTTTAGTTACCAGCTTGCATTGTAATCATATTTCCAGTTGCTTTGGAGTATAGGCCAGTTTGCTCCATATTCACCCCAATTACATATACATAGCTAGATTTGAATCCAAACGAATGTTAACATTGTGCATTCTGATATTAGATTTCCAACGTTCGCTTTGGGGAAGAAGCATATTTTGCTCATTCACTCGAAGCCCTTGATTTATTAAAGTTACGTCTTGCCCTGTTACTTTTAGCTCTGTGTTCCCATACTCAGGGGATTTTAGGTAAAAGCTTGATTGGTAAAAATGGCTCACAATGGCTTGGTGGGCTAGTGGTCTCCTTAGGTAAATGTAATATTTTTTTTTCAATTCAATTCAAAGTTTATTTATATCATACATCATCTACATTAATTTACATTAATCCGCGAAGCCTTATGGCTTATCTGCAGAAAATTATTTATCAGTGATTTACATTATATTTCTTGCGAGTTTAGTTTTCAATTACAATAAGATTATTATTATTATTATTTTTTTTTTTTTTTTTTTTTTTTTTTTTTTTATACATAACTTTACATAACATGACTTTACATAGAAAGGTAAAATTCTTTAATAAGATTCTTGCGGGCATTTGGGTTTGGGATAGTTCTGAGCCTCTGTGGAAGTTCGTTAAGAATATTTGGTACGCTGTGAAGTAGTTGTCTTCGACCATACGTATTTTTGCTCATGGGGACCTGTAGCATTCCATGGGCTCGCCTTCTTGTATTCACCTGGTGTTCAATTTGCCTTCGAAAACGCGCATCATCGTAGTATTCAAGTGCAACAGTCATATTATAGATTTGCTGGACTTTTAGTACTTTAAAGTTGTTTCCTCCGTCTGCATTGGTAGAATTTCGGTTGTTCATCCTTTTTATTATTGAGTTCTGTAGTTTTTGCAGTTTATCTATATGGGTCTTTGACGAGTTACCCCACGCAAGTATCCCATAACGTAGCTTTGACTCAACGAGGGCGTAGTATACTTGTTTTTGGACTTGTGGCGTTGAATGGTATCCAAGGTAGAATATCGAATAGAGGGCTTTCTTGAGATCAGAGCGAAGTTTGTCGATATGTTTGTCCCAAAAAAAATGGCTGTCGATAGTCACACCTAGATATTTGTATGTTTCGACAACATCGATGACACGATCTGGAAGATTAGCTTGGCATATGTTGCTTTTTATGATAACCCCTTGGTCTGTTGCTTTGTGATGTGGTCCACGAATGTGCATAAGTTTTGTTTTTGAAGCGTTCAAAATTATACCGTTATCATGACACCATTTCACTGCTTTGTCAAACTCTTCTTGCATTATACTCAACGCTGTTTGAAGGCATCTATGTCTAACCACTATCGCAGTGTCGTCTGCAAATGCGAATGGAATGCTGTTCGTGAACACTCGGAGTAGCTCATTTGAAAAAAGGATAAGCAGAAGCGGTCCAAGTTTCGATCCTTGAGGTACTCCAAAAGGAGCCACTTTTTCGTAGCTGAGGATATCTTTAATTTTAACTTTAAAAGATCTTCCGCACAGGTAGTTACGCAACCAATCAGAGAGCTTGCCTCGGATGCCGAGCCTGTTTAATGCATTCAAGAGCTTGGAGTGGTCTAGCGTATCAAATGCTTTACTGAAGTCCAAGAAAACTACCAGGACATGGTGGTTTTTATTAAGGCTTTCATTAATGGTATTTGCAAATTCACCAAGAAGCTTACCCGTACTTTTGTTTCTTTGGAACCCGTACTGTCTATCATGAATTATTGAATACTTATCAATGAAGTTTGTTAATCTTTTTGCTACTACTTCTTCCAGGCACTTCTCAATAACTGGCAGAATAGATATTGGTCTGTAATTAGAGACTTCACTTTTAACACCTCCTTTATATACTGGTCTTACTACCGACTTTTTCAACATGTCAGGAATTTTAGATTGATTTAAACTCAAATTAATAATCTTTGCAACAATTGGTGCAATTATCTCTGCATGCGTTTTCATGTCGACCGGTCTGATGTCATCCATTCCTGCAGATTGGTTCTGTTTAAGTGATTTTAGGATTAAAAAAACTTCATCTTCGTTCGTGTCGTCAATAAAAATGGAGTTAGTTCGAGTTTCATTTGCGTGATTTGACAAAAGTGTGTTACAGTTGTGTATTATTTGGAGCGTTTGATCAGAAAAGTGCTCTGCACACTTATTGGACAAGACTAAATGATCTTTTTCAACTGCAAAGTTTTTGGTGATAGTATCATCTAAACTGGGTTTATTTCTTCCCATAATTTCATTTATAATGATCCAAGTTTTACGAGGATCATTTCTGGTCTGAATGAATTGTTCTTTATAATAATTAGACTTCTTTAATTGAATTTCTTTGTTCACTTTATTTCTGAACCTTTTGTAATCCGCTTCGTAGGACATATTAAGTCTATTGCTTTTCCACCTTCGATACAATTCATCCCTTTGCTTACATTTTTCATGAAGTTCTGTTGACATCCAAGATTTTGTTTTACGCTTTTTAATAGTGTTTTTTTGTACCATTGATTTTTCATATATTTTCTGCATCTTTTCCACAAAATTGTTATAAATTCTATCGATATCGTTACTACAGACTAGTGCGTCCCACTCTGTAGATCGAATTAATACATTCACCAATCTGTTTTTGACGTACTTCGTGTTGCAGTCGTTGGATATGTTGGGAGTTGGGCCAAAGGTACCATAAAGAACAGGATAATGGTCAGAAATATCACTCTCTATTACTGCTGAGAACATGTGGCTATTAGTTAGATTTACTGCAATGTGATCTATTAACGTCGAAGTTCCCCTTTTTAAATCAACTCTAGTATTTTCTTTAATAACGTTAATTAATCCATAAGATGCCAGCATTTCTAAATAACTCTTCACATAATTGCTATGATCATCTTTGACATTTATATTCATATCACCCATCACAATAATGTCTCTATCTCTTTTTTTGTCGATTTTTTCAAGATAAGTTTCAAGTTCGCCTATAAACTCTTTCACACTATAACCTGGTGGTCTATAGACTGCATAAATGTATTCAGCCTTAGCCCCTTTTGTAATTTTTATCTCGAGAGATTCACATGATGTGCTATTTAAGTCCTTAAATTCATATTCAATATTGTTTTTTAAGTATATCGCAATTCCTCCACCTCGTCGCTTGCTCCTATTTATAAATTCGGTATTAAATCCCTCTATTTTGTATAATTCATTTTCTCCTTTTTTAAGGTTCCGTACCCAAAGGGAAAAAACGTAACCTTATTAGTTTCGCTCGGATGTCTCTCCGTCTGTCTGTCTGTCTGTCTGTCCGAACCCACTAAGCCAATTTTGTTACCAGGTCTATCTCAAGAACCGATTGACGTAGGAGGCTAAAAATTACACACAACATCCGGTATAACCTCTAGTTAAACGACAAATACCAACGGAAGGAATACATCGATTGGTTTTGGATTAATTAGTAATCTGGTGAAAAAAATATTTTCATTCGCCCAAAAAACGGTTTATTTCTTGATTCACAAAAAAATACATAAATTCCTTTTTTGTAGATCATGTTCTTATCTATATATGTGCTGAATACTGTTTTGCCGAAAAGTTAATAGTTTACAAGATATTTTCAAAAAAGATAATTTCACCATGTAAAATACGTTGCTCTCATAAGTTTTAATCTCTACTACGCAGTTGTGCACAGACCCCATCAAAGACAGAACCCCACCAGGGTTCCCGCCTGCTAATTTCGTTGGGGAATATAATACATTTTTTTGGGGAGTACAGAACAAAATAAAAGTAATATATTTTTAGTCAATAGTTTTTAATTGGGACAGGTCGCATACAGAATGGAAAATTGGCGTGGGTTGGGTACTAGGTAATAATTAGAAAATGAGATTCATGTGCGAGTAATTTTTGAGAGTAAAAATATTAAGTAATTAAATTAAACTAAATTGTGATGAATTCATGAAGAGGGGAAAGATTGAATGATATAGATTTCAAATAATATCTGATGTGTTGGACTTTAGCCAAATACGGAACCTTCGGTGCGCGAGTGACACTCGCACTTGGCCGGTTTTTTATATTAATTTCAAGAAGAACGATAATGTTTAAAAATCTTAACAGGGGTTTAATATAAACACAAAATGTATCCCAGTTTTTTCGCATAGATCTTATATTAAAGCATAGGCAGCAAAATTCCATGTTATTAAGTTCATTAAAGTTTATGCCGCTAAAACCATTTATTACCTTATAATCTAGGTTCACCAACAAATTATCATTACTGTTTGTGTTTTCCATTTTCATATGCAGTTTCGTTTTTCTTTATGGGCACAAACATTGATGTTAAATACGATTGATTTTGTTCACATCGTTAGCAGTGCTTATCCATATTGCTGGAGAGTTTTCATTCTTTCTAGTTAGTATTTTACCCTCACTCTCCCACACATATTTAAATCCCTCTTGCTTTGCCCGTTGCTTCGCCGCATATAGCAGGTTCTTGTTGTGCTTTGTCAGTTGGTTGTTGACGTAAGCATTCATATCAACGATAGACTCGGTTGGGTTTGGGTAAGATGTGTTTTCCAATACTTTCTTTAGTGTGACAGAGCGACTTGATCGAGCGAGTTTAACGAAAGCGGATTTTCGTGCATGAGATGAAAAAGATGCGATAATTGATGATTTTTCGGCATATTTAGTGTTTGTCCTATAGACGTCAGTGATGTCGGTATTGTTTATTTCGTGGTTAATTGTTTTGCCAATTGCTTTAATTATTTCAACTAGATTTTCATGTTGTCTTGGTAGAATATTTTTTATTTCTATGTTACTTTTAATCAGTTGCTGTTCGATAGTATTAATTTGAGTTTGCATGTTCTCAATGATTTCATCTTTCTTTTTATTGCTTTCTTTAAGTTCTACTATTTCTTTTGATATATTTTCCATTAGGTTATTGTTTTTTTTTATGTTTTCGTTTATCTCATAGTACTTGCTTCCAACAAAGTTACAAGCTTTTTTTATTTCTTTTATTTCATTCCTGAGAAGTTTGATCTCTTCAAGAACAATTATGTTGTTATCCAGGATAATGTTAGGGTCTCCCGGACTGGTGGTAATTTCACGGGAGCGCTTTTTGGCTTGAGAATCTGATGTTGGTGTATGAGTTGTTGACCTGGTGGTCATGGTATGCTCCAGTGGTGGTGCGGCGATGTTTTTTTGTGCTTCTGTGCCAGATCTGCAGAACTGACATTTCCATCCTTCACGTTTGGCTCCCATGTTTCTCCAAGATTTTTCGTTTACCGTGGTGCAGGGAAAATGCAATTTGCGACCACATTTTAGGCATGATTCGAAGTCGCCTTCGGGGGGGAGACGATCACCGCAATGAGAACACACATCCATACTTTATTTATATGAGAGAGCGAAAACTCCCAACGGAGAAAGAAGATTGTTAAAAGGAGATTGAAAAACAAAACACAATTGGGAAAGTGTCACTTTTATAGAATGAAGATGAAGGAAGCTTTCAAGAGTTATTTTTTAGATTCGTAAATAAAGGAGCTTGCTCTATAAAAATATATTTTTTTTAAATAAAAACTTACTTGTTTTTAATTTGCTGTTTAAAAATATGGCTGGAAACGCGCCCAGGAGCATTGTAGTGCTCTGCTTCAATAATTGATCTACTGCTGATGGAAATACAAGATTGGGCCACACCCGGCTCCATGAAATTATACCCCAAAAAAAAAATGAAAGAAGGCCCCAAAAATGGGGTAATGTTTCATAAAATGACGCCATTAAATCTATGCAATGTGCCCCATAAAAAATTATCCCAAAATTATGCATGGCAAGAAAATACAAAAACGATAACAAAATTGGGGAGTATTTTCATTGTTTTGGGGTCTTCTTGAAGATTTTTAGGGCGATTTTTCTTTTTCTTATTTTGGTATCAAAAGAAAATTCTACTAGAAAAAACGCGAAGTATTCCGTTTTTACAACGGCGTCAATCGTTACAAGGACAAAATATTGTATATTTTCTTCATTTAAAAATATCAACCTTATCAAAGAAAATATTCCTGAAGGTCAGCGCCGGATTTTAATAGGTGCAAATTTTAAGATTGCTCCGAAGGGATGTTTCAAACAACTTCTCGTCATATATGTCGAATATTTTGAAAAGGTAAATCTTTACCTGAGCTGACTGAGTCATACATGTCCTCATACATTCTCCACTGTTTATGAATTGTATAGATCACATAAATGTCGTCGCTTGTTAAGAGAAATTATTTCCCACAAAAAAATTAAGTTTTTGCTCACTTTCAATGGGAAATAATTTCACATAAAATAAGTGAGTTTATTTCTCACTCAAGGTGAAGTTATTGCCCGTGAAGTTATTTCCCTGATGCACCCTTTAATTTGTCACATGAGAAACTGTGCAAAGAGTGTTAAATCAATATCGTTATTAAATCTGCTTACATAGCTCGTCAATTTTCACCGCATTCCATACATTCCATTCTCGACTACTTTCGTGTTGTAAATTTGGTACATCTACGTTATCTGTGTATAGCCTTCATAAAATCAGTATAATTTCCAAGCACTTGTCATTTAACAAATTGTAGGTATGCTTATTGTATCAACTAATTTTTGGCAAATTCTTATTTCAGACAACATTCCAAGGCAGAGGACCAGCTCCGCCACCACCTCCACGTGCCGGGCGAGTTGTCACCGAATCTCAAAGCCAATACGTCGAGTCCCGCATGGGGACTTTCCACACGGAGAACGAGACCCGTCCCCGTGAATGGTAGATCCATCCAATTCAAATTTAAATATTGTATCTAAAAAAATCCAACTAAAACCGTTAAATGCTTCCACATCACTGCGCAAAATAGTCAAATAAATGAAACTATACAATTATTATGTAATAATCCCTATCCTGTAATGTACCTAATTTTTTATGGGTGAAATTGTATGATATAGGAAGACTAGCCTTCGGTTCGTTTCGTAACACAAAAGTGCCAAATGTTATAGCTTCGGCTGATGTTCGTTCATTTTTATTTTATTTTTTTTTATTTCTACAACGACCGAATCGAAAATAAACTTGTTTATATAAATATCAAATAGTATTAAGAAAATATTTCTATTTTTAGTAAGAAATTCGCACAAGATCGGCCTAAAACTTAAACTATAACACTGTGATATTTTTTTGTTGAAAATATCAATTGGAAAAGAAATCATGGTGGAATGTGTTGTGTTACTTTTGTCAGGGGTTGTCTGAAAAACGGCGAATGTAGGACTAACTTATGTGAGGTAAAGCTGATACTTCTTGGATCCTTTAAGATCGACAGTTTATTCCAACAAATAATCTTAACAGTAATTAATGTCAAAAGTTGTCCGGTGGATTTCTATTTTTAAATAACACACCAAATCTACCTACAGTGCGTATAGAGGATGTGATTCTCTTTGATTAAGGAAATGTCAGCCAAAAATCAATTAATATAAAAAATTCGGGGTCGAACCGCCACTTCCGTGAACGAGCTACACTATCACGGAATTTTGTTAATTTTACATGCGTGAATCAAGAACAAATGCTCGTTCACGGACGACGCGGTTCGCCTCCAGACCAGATCTACAAATTAATTTCGCAATCACTGTGTCCATCTGAAAATGTTAATTAGTTGGGCAAGAGAAAAATTAATCCTTGCAGATAATTGCTTCCTATTCATGAACCTGTCAGTAAGTATAATTCGCCGGAAACTCTTTGTCCCTCTGATTAATGAGGTGTCCTTTTTATTATGACATTATCATTTTTCTTTGCGGTAGCTACGAGTACATGTATTTTTTTCTTTACATACATTTCGTCAAATTATCGCCATTAACGCGAAAAATGAGATTGACATCCTTGACTGTTTGTTAAGAGAAATATAAAGCTAATACCCACACCCCAAAATCATCTACGTGGAAAGCAAGTAATCTCTTCCATTTTCTTTGCACAAAAAAAAAAAACACAATCCGTACCACCGAAACGCCGAATAATAAGAATTAGAGGAAAACAAAAAAGAAAAAATCCATTTTTTGCTTGCCAGAATTCATTGGAAATATTCCACACCCATGGATATGAATAATATGAATATCCTTTTGTCATAAGCGTATGGATATTCATATGACGTTCATTCTTTTTCATAATTTCACATTAATTTCGTGTGCGTGAACATCTGGAAAAGGATGAGCCAATAAATAAGAATTTATTTAAGGAATTTCTTTTATTTGTCCTTTGTTAAAACTAATTGGGATTAATAATTATTCAAGAAATATTATTAAACCATGAATCTATCATATCGTTTTTTTTTATATTCAAATTGTAACAATGGAAAAAATAAATAAATTGTATTTGTATCTACTCCTTAAAATGCTATAGGTGGAGGGACTCAATTGCAATCTATCTACTACCTACGTACTTTGTTTACATAATATTTTCTTTATTTTTACTTTTTATTAGTTAGTGCGAAATATAATAACTCCTTGCTTCGAAAACATTCCATAATTGTGTACAATTAAACAGACCTACATTGGAGTTAGTAAAATAATTAATTTAGTAGTAGGAGTAATTAAAATATGTATAATATGCATGGCACATGTATAGGCATAGATTGTGAACATTTATTTTAATTAACGTGATTAAAAAATAATAATGAGCGCCCAGTGAGCGTGTCCTTATGATATTCGATATCTCTATTGATTGTAATTTGGAAACTTTATACATAATAAATCAAATATTTGCTGCTTTGTAAAGTTATCCAATGATATAATAATTGATGTATAACATTGAAAATAAATTACTAACTAAATGGACGTGTTTTATTTATTTTTGTTTGGGGGAGACAAAATTATAAAGGATGTCATTATAAGTCGGTTTGCTTATTTATGCCTGTGAACAATTTTGTTCTAGCGGGCGTACCTAAATATTTAAACATTTGTCGCATTTATTTTTGGAATACAGGTTTTTGATATTTTTAAATGTGTAATTCATATGGATTTCTTTAAAAATGTATTCTGGATGAATAACAAAAGGACTTATGAAATACACTAATTTAAGAAGCGATCTATATCCTAACCCGAAAGCAGATTCATCTAAAATGGATTGCCCCTATACTTTTATATCGGTTTTTCCAGTAACTCTAAAGGTGTCTTTCTTTGTTGTGCCTACAATTTTAGGTTGTTCGCTAACGATAATGCATTCGAACACATAAGCCAAATTTAGTTTCACTTTCCCTTTATGGTTCAACGCATTCCTTTTCTTTTTGCTCTTTCATTTCGGTGAACGAATTCTCTCGCAATGAGCGAAATGTGGCTTGTTGCCAAAACAGGGAACAGATGTAATGAGTGGCGGTGAAAGCAGTTGACTAGCACAGTCAAAATTGGTGCCGTGACTTAAGGCAATGCGACATAAGGCCATATTTCGAAATATAGGACTTCTCTTATTGTCCTGTAATTGTGGGTACTATAGCTTTAACTAACTGTTTAGTCTCTGACAAATACGAAATCGCTGAAGCATTTTTTAATGAATATTAAACAAATATTTCCAGTAATCTACAACCCTGTCCAGTCAATTCATCTTCTCTGTCTGTGTGCTGATACTTTTCAAAATAAAGGCTTTTTTTATAAACCTCTAACGTGGTAGACTTAAATAAATAAACAAATAAATAAATAAACAACTGTTGAAATTTTCGTATCTACTCGCAGTTTTACAATTACTTAGTCTTGTGGCACAGATGCTATCTCAAGTCTGGTTCTTAAGAAAATTGCTGGATTCATAATTAATGTCTTAGCGGACATCTTCAATGGGTGCGTTTTTTTTTTAGGAATATTTCCTGAAAAACTCAGGTGTGCTGATGTTATACCTTTGTTTAAAAAAGGTTCTGCTGTTGAACTGTGCAACTACAGGCCTATTTCTCTCCTCCATGTATAAAGTAAGATTTTTGAACACCGATGAAAGACATTGGACAGAATGGTTCATTTTTTAGACATCAACAATTACTTCAGTCCTAAGCAGTTTGGCTTTCGGAAAGGGAAATCTACTGAAGATGCTCTTCTGCAATTCTGTTCCCAAACAATGTTATATGTTGATAGTGAAAAGTGTATTGATATTACCAGATCCTTTGACATGGTCAATCACATTATTTTGGTGGATAAACTGGAAATAACCGGCTTTCGTGGTCTTATGATGGACTGGTTCAAGTCTTATTTAAAAAATAGGTCGCAAAGAGTGAAAATTGATGTGTTAAGGAGCGAAATAAAATTGTTTAAATTAGGCGTCCGATTCAATTTTTCATCTACATTAATTCCCTCTTTGCACTTGACTTCAAAGGTTCACCAACTGCTTTTGCTGATGACAAAGGTTTGTCATATGGTCAGAAAAGTCCTTTAGACCTCGTTTCTGACATTAATTTCAATTTGAACTTGTTGAGAATCTGGTTTGTGAATCCCAAGATGTTAACTAGCTCCAAAACAAAAAGAATGTTTTTCAGTTTGTCATCAGTACCCAGTGTAGGTGCAAGTGTCCACTTCCATGAACCAGAGTGTCATAGATTCAGATTCACCTACTGTACTTGTAAACATAGACCAATTTCTCCCACTTATTGTAGTTCTCTTGGTTGTAATGATAGCAACTTTTTTCTTATCGAAGAAGTAAATATCGATTTTCGAAACCTTAAGCAACTATCTCCGTTCCACACTCAGATACTTCTATTACTTGCGAAATGTCTGCTAACCAATGCTCCTATAGAAAATTCACTGGTATTCAATGGTAGGTATTTTTTATTCCAAGTTGCAATATGGAGTTGCTGGTTGGGAAGGTGTTTATCTTAACAAAATACAACCCCTATTTGTCTTACAAAAGCATGTATTAAGGGAATTATGCCATAAGCCTGTTTCCCTTATTCTGGGACCAAAAAATCCTTCCTGTTCGTCATCTGTATTTAAAGTAGGTATGGAAGTCATTCTATATGAAATCTGGTAATCGTAACTTTCGACTAATTTCTAATTACAAAGTACGAACAAACTTTAATAAACTTCCGCTTCAATCAGGGAAATAACAACACTTGGAATGTTCAAACGTATTAAAAATTTGCTTCTCAATTACAACTATGCTAGTTTATAATCTTTTGCTTTCAACTTTCTGAATAAACTATTGCTTAGATTTCTTTGTTTATTTCGAATTTAATTATTTTTCATTTTTATTTATCATGCTTTTTGTTAGTTAAATTGTACCTTGATTTTTTTTTTGTTGTTTATGGCCACCCCATTATAAACTTCAATTTAAATTTCAATTGGGTACTGATTGGAGTGACATTCAAAACTATTTCACTACTATTGTTAGTAAAATACAGAGTGTCCTTACTTTTCATATTATGTTCTATATTTGTGTGTTTCAGTTATAAAATATAAATTATACTTTTAAACACTATATGAAATAAAAAAAATTATCTTATCTTATCTGTCTTTAATTTTATATTTAAGTTTAACGTCCCTGGTCTCCATTCCGTTTCTCCACAGCAAAGATAAATGGTCGCTAAATGTTTGAATATGATATAGATGGGACAAAACCATATACATTCATGATAGAATGTCGGTAATTTGACGTAATTTGAAATTTAAACTTCAAAAGCATCGCAATATTTAAATATCTGCAAAACAATGCACACAAGAATAATCGAAGAAAATGTTATCATTGCTGCAGCAGCTGAAACTATTTCTGTAGTAGCAACTATAAGACAAAACTCTCCTATGTGTCGCGTAAGTCCATATTTGCAAAAAAAAAAGGCCGATTTGCAAAGCACGTAAGGTTATTTGAAGCTAAAAAAACCATTTTCGATTGACACAATTTTAAGGAGAACTTGAATATATGTGTCCTAAATCTTTCCAAAATCTCTTTACCATGGTGCAAAATTTGTTGTTACCCGAAAGACATTCGAGGCCAAATGAAAGCAGAAGTCCTCCTGAAAAATTCGCTATTCTGATAGAGTATGCATATGCATACATAAATAAATATCTCGCAAAACAATATTATATGTATTTGTTTAGGATTTGCGTTTTCTTCTATTTCTTACACACAGGTATTCTCTGTTTTCCTCCAAAAAATTCATAGCAAACACACAACAAACATTATCATCCATTTCTTTCTTATGTCATAATTTATCTTCAATTTAATGTTCCGGACATTTATTTCGCGAAATGAGTGGATACTTTTCATCGGCCCATCTATATGAACTTAAGAATTTACCGTGCAAACAGGATACTGCTTGCCAAATTGCCTCGCTAAATTTCATCTTTGTAGACATTTTTGAATGCGAGATACTAGGCTTTAGTTTGTACCCTTCAGACTTTTAATGAATTCAAAACGAAACAAAATAAACAATTTTTCTGCCAACCATTTTCAAAATGATTTTGCTATCCATTTTCTGACTTAAGTTCATTCGTGTGAAATCTAAAAGCTATTTGTACTTATAATATTTCCTAAACGAAATTTGATTAAGATAGTGTCTTTTAAAACATTCACATCCGTGTGTCATAGGCAGTAGGTACTGAAGTTGGATGTCGTGAGCGTGATTGTGTATATTTGAATTCTCCTTTTCTAAAGCATTTATCATTAGTCGTTGACAACTAGGTAATACCTTGTTCATGTCTCATGCCACACCTCTGCTTCGCCTCCTGGGGTGGAAAATATCATACATACGAGTATACTTGGCTGGGTAAGGACAATATCATTATTCATGACCTTCATGCAAACAACCGGAAGGCAACTCATGATTCTAAGCACTTAAAAGACACTGAAAATTATTGGTACTATGCACTTTGAATTTTCTTTCACATGATTTTGAATTGTCAGAGTAACTGAATGAACATGCGAATGTTTTAAAAAATGCAATAATATTCAGGAGTCGAATCACCACTTCCGTGAACTAGCTATACATTCATTGAATTATGTAAGTAGATTTTACATGTGAAACATAAAGAAATTCCGCCTCGTATGCTCGTTTACGAACGACGCGATTCGACCGGTGTTGTAAGTCCATAGATTATTATTCAACCCCTCTATGAAATACACAAAAGTGGTACCGAGAATCCTAGAAGTTAAAAAAATGAAGATGTCACTGCGTTTCATTGAAAGAAGTTTTTTGTGTATAGGGAAAACTCGAAAACTTATACCTTCATAGTTTTTAAAGTACTTACCTACCTACCTACTTTGTTACATAATTTGAGTTTGATACCATGTAGGTATCAAAGTTTTAACTGCGCTGTTATTTAAGAATCAATAAATGGAAAAACCTAATTTTATAATCATTTGTAGATTTAGAGGTAAACATTTTGTATTATTTTCAAATTTGGAACCCTATATGAACCTAACATGCTAATGAGCTTGTTATGATATGGAAAAATGAGACTTGTAATTATGTCCGTCTGTTTTATACATTTTAGCTGTTTTAGATTTGTTTTTCTAAACTTTCATTCTCTTTTTATCGTGTTAGACCTGCTAAGCAGTTAGGCATAATACATAAAGCGCATCACAGAACCTATAGAGACGCAAAAGTACTCGAACACATTTCTAAACAATTCTGAAAGAATGGGCTGGAAAAGGGTTTGAAAAGGTTTCTAGCTTCTGGGTATGGACCTCCATGTCTGTTGCAAATCATGAAAGTATTGCAACATGAAACCACCCCAGTCAGCTGTTTATTCAAAAGGCCGACGGCAAATCATCATGTTTTGACCATTTCAAATGCCGACGGTAAAACTTAACTCGCATCACAAATTATTGCAAAAAAAAAAAAAATTGGGAGTTCAGGAAATAGCGCAGCACCCACTTCCGAACGCAGTGTATGAGAGTCGTAGTCAAAAGGTGCATACAAAAAAAATGCTATGTTTTGGCAATCTTGGGTGACGCCCACTGATCTGCACTCTCACCACTTGCATGTAGTGGTACATATGCTCCCATTGATGCTTGACGAAACATCGCGCTGTGCAGGAGGAGGTAGCAAAGCTGTAAACTTTGCTAATTGTTCACGACAAATGGCAAAACAACACCCGCAATCACTATGGGTCAATGAACTGGAGGAAGGGAAAACGGCGAATCAGCTGTATGCTAAGTTTTCTTTTTAGCTAACGAAAAAGCAATCATCCATTCCCAATTGTATCATCGCATCGAGAAGAATAAACGGCTTAGCTACAGTCAAACTAAAAGTTTTCGGTCATTTGATTTTCTTGTTTTTGCTTGCCCTTTGATTCCTTTTTTTTGGTTTTTTTTTTTTGGTAGTTTTTGCTAGTGTCCTTGCGGCACATTTTGGTCCTTCGAGCCGGATCCTAAGGACATAAAGGATCTAGAAAATATCAGTGCTAAAAACCAATACAATACAAAAAAAAAAAAAAAAATAAATAAAATAAACAATTAAAGTGGTTCTAGAGAAAGTGTTTGATCGCAGTACGTGTCAAATAATTCAAATTCGGTGCCGTCGGATTATTGGTGTTTTCCTGCTGATTTGGATTGGAAGAAACTGGTGCTGCGAGGGAGCAACGCTTTACAACAGGTGTGTGGCAAATATTTTTATAATATTAATAGAATTAATTTATCGATCCTCGTTGATTTAACCCAATAATATATAATATAACGTGTGTTGTGTGTTCTTCAATAAATTCTTCGGTTTCGCTTCACCATGAGTAAAACGAAAATTTCTAACTTCATCGATTCGATTCAATCGATTTCGCAAGAGCTTGATGCTGACTACGAGGCATTCGCGAAGCTAGATAAATTGCAAAAAACCGTTTATATGAATGAGGCGCGCTTAAAGCACTTAGAACAATCATTTGATGAAGCAAGATCTCTTCATCAAAAGATTGTAGCGGCGCCTAGTGAAGAAGCAAAGGTTAAATATACATGGACGTGCTTACTTTTCACAAATTGAAAGAGCTATACTACAGGTATTCCTCCGAATTGAAGATGCAGTTAACAAATAGCGATAGCCAAAATCAAACGCAGGGTTTTCTAAACAATTCGATAATAGGAACAAAGGCCCCGTCTGTTGAATTAAAGCTTCCCCCTATTAAAATCCCTACTTTCTCTGGTTCGTACCAAACTTGGCCCGAATTTAGGAGTTTGTTTGAGAGTTTAGTCACTAAAAACTCTTCGATATCTGATGTGCAAAAGTTGCATTATCTCAAGGCCAATCTATCCGGTGAAGCTGAGCGTTTACTTAGAAACACTTCAATCAGCGATGGGAATTTTGAGTCAGCTTGGGCGACGTTAGTCAAGCGGTATCAAAATCTACGATTACTCAAGGATAATCAATTTAAGTTGCTCTTCGAACAACCGAAGTTATCTCAGGAATCCTCCGATGAAATCAAATTGTTGCTAGATACCACGAATGAAGCCAAGCAGTCTCTCGAAAATCTAGGAGTACCTGTCGATTCATGGGAAGATGTTTTAATATATCACACGGTACAGAAACTTCCGATTAGTACTCGGGGTCATTGGGAATCGCACATTTCGGCTTATGTCGATTATCCGACGTACAGCATTTTAGAGGATTTTCTGCTAATGAGGTCGAGAACATTAGATGTCCTGGAGCAATCCTCATCAACTTCGCCTCAAGCTAAATCGAAACGAGTTACGACGAGCACAGTTCGCTCACACAACTCTACAATTTCAAAATGTTCACTCTGTCAAGGAGCACATTCAATTAGAAAGTGCTTTAAATTCAAAGCACTCAATCCAAAGAAACGGCAAGACATTGTTAGGAAAAATAAGTTGTGTTTCAACTGTCTGTCAAACACACATTTTACCCAAAATTGTACAAGCACTTTCACCTGTTCGGAGTGCAACCAAAGGCACCATTCGTTACTGCATTTGAATATGCCAGCTAACGCAATGCAGGCCAATGAATCAATTTCAACAATGGCTCTCCAGCAACCCTCTCAACCACCCTCCTCTTCTGGTCAACCTTCATTGTCGGACATTTCAGAGAACCCAACATCTTCCATCAGAACAGCGTCAGCACACAATGCGTACATAGCAGAAAGCAGTCACCACCAAACTGTTCTTCTGGCTACTGCGCTTGTGAAGGTTTTTACAACCGATGGCCAGCCGTTGTTGCTGCGGGCGCTACTTGATCCTGGATCGGAGGCTTCGTTCATCTCTGAATCTGCCGTGCAACTGTTGAAGCTGAAAAAGGAAAGGAGTTACGTGAACATACTAGGTGTTGGCGAGACCAACACAAGCGTATCGAAACACAAGGTAGCCCTCACTATATTTTCGCAAGTCAATGACAACTTTAGCTTACAGCTCAACGTATTGGTCCTACCCAAAGTGACAGCTTTACTACCAACGCAGAAAATTTGCCGCGGATCCTGGAGCCATCTCCAAAATATTATACTTGCCGATCCAACATATTATAAACCCAGTAAAATCGATATACTACTTGGTAGCGATACATACACGTCAATCCTTCTCGATGGCATCATTAAAGGAGAACCAGGGACTCCCATGGCTCAACGCACTGAGCTGGGATGGGTTCTCTCCGGTTGCACATCTTCCGACACTCCAGCAACGGTAACATCTCTCCATGCCACGACTAAATGTGACTTGGAAGACATTTTGCAAAAATTCTGGGAACTCGAAGAAGTGCCAAGAATGAAGATGATGTCAGCCGAAGAAGAGCAGTGTGAAATGCATTTTTGCAGAACTCACCAGCGTCAAGCAGATGGGAAGTATACCGTTCAACTGCCATTTAAGGAAGGAACGCGTCCTCGATTGGGACTGTCCTATAATTCTGCACTAGTCAGATACATTCAACTTGAAAGAAAATTCAGAGCAAATCCTTCATTCTACAAAGAGTATACGAATGTAATTAACGAGTATAAGGAATTGGAGCATATGACTGAGGTAGATCCCGCGTCACTGAAACACGCTCATTATTTTGTTCCCCACCATGCAGTGATAAAGCAGTCTAGTTCAACCACAAAACTGCGCATTGTTTTTGATGCCTCCTGTAAGACGTCCGATGGCACATCACTCAATGACCATCTCTTTATTGGGCCACGATTACAAGATGATATCTTTGACCACATTGCAAGGTTTAGGAAAAATAAAATTGCATTTGTAGCAGATATAAATAAAATGTATCGCCAAATCTGGGTGCCTTTGGAGGACTCGGTCTATCAACTCATTTTATGGAGAGATGTTGAAGGAGAAGAGATAAAGACATATCGCCTTAAAACGGTCACGTTTGGTACTGCTGCAGCACCGTATTTAGCGATTCGGACCCTTCAACAATTGGCTTTAGACGAACGAGAGGACTATCCAGTTGCATCTGAAATCGCTAGGAAGAATTTTTACGTCGACGATCTGATACATGGTGCAGACTCAGAAGAGGAAGCTGTTGAAATGCAGCGCCAACTCATCATAATGTTAAACCATGGAGGTTTTCCATTGCGCAAATGGGTTAGTAACAGCGAGCGTGTGTTGGCAGCAGTTTCAGATGAGAACAGAGAAATACAACTACCTCTCTCTTTCGATGAAGGAAATGAAGTCAAAACGTTGGGAATACAGTGGCATCCCGCCAAGGACATCTTTAAGATTCAAATCAGTTTGCAGGACGTAAAAAGGACCACCAAACGAACGATCCTCTCAGATATCGCTCGGCTGTATGATCCAATGGGATGGATATCTCCTTGCGTCATCGTTGGGAAAATTCTAATGCAAGATATCTGGAAGGAGCAACTGTCATGGGATAACGAACTCCCACTTTCCATTAGCTCGACTTGGAATAAACTAAGGAGTGAACTAAACAACTTAGATCGCATCGAGATTCCTCGCTGGATTGATATCACCAAGGATTCTCAGGTTGAAATCCACGGATTCTGCGATGCATCCGAGAAAGCATACGCTGCAGCCGTGTATGTGCGGTCTATCAACAAAGAAGCAACATCCACGAATTTGCTTGTTTCCAAAACGAGAGTCGCTCCTCTCAAGAATCAATCGCTGGCACGTTTGGAGCTTTGTGGAGCACAGTTACTAGCTCACTTGCTGGTGCACACCGTGAAGACCATGGAACTTGAAAACGCGGAAGTCTTTGCATGGTGTGATTCCCAAATCACACTAGCTTGGATCAAGTCAGCCCCATATATTCGAACTACTTTCGTTGCTAACAGAGTAGCTGAAATACAGGAGCTCACAGATCCGAATTGTTGGAACTACGTTCCGTCCCAGCAGAATCCAGCCGATTTTGCCTCCAGAGGAATATCTCCTAGTGAACTTCACAGGCAGAGTCTATGGTGGCATGGTCCTGAGTTTCTGCAACATTTTGAAGCAAAACTACAGACGCCAGTACAAGTTACAACCACGGATATGGAAATGAAACCTTCAAAGCTTTCAAGGGCTCAAAACGACTTCATCGCATCTGGGTACCCCTTTAAAAACATTTTTCAGCTCTGCGTTCATTTCAGCGCCTTTGAAAGCAACGAATTGTTTACTAGGTTTTCTACGTTACAACGTCTACTTCGAGCTACAGCATATTGGCTTCGCTTCGTTAACAACGCCCGAAGAAAATCTCCGGGGTTGTCTGGGCCACTTTCGGTCGACGAAATTACAGCTGCCCGATTGCGATTGATCACCATTGTACAACAAGAATTTTTCAACGAAGAAATCTCGAAAATCTCCAAAGATGAAACGGTTTCCAAGGGAAGTACATTGGCGAGATTGTCGCCATTCATCGACGACAATGGAATACTGCGAGTTGGTGGGCGATTGGAAAATTCCGATCTACCCTATTCACAGCGTCATCCAACAATTCTACCTTCGCGCAACATTTTAACGACACTAATCGTCCATGATGCTCACATCAGATCGCTTCATGGCGGCCAGCAACTCATGATGGCAACTCTGCGAAATGAGTACTGGATTTTGCACTTGAAAGAGAACGTAAAAAAATGCATTCACAAGTGCCTCAAGTGCTATCGTTACAAGGCTATACAAATGCAGCAGAAAATGGGAAATCTTCCCGCTCCTAGGGTGCAGCAAGCTCGACCTTTTCAAAATTCTGGAGTGGATTATGCAGGGCCGGTGCAACTGAAAGCATGGAAGGGTCGTTGCAACAAGATAACTAAGGCCTACATAGCGATCTTCGTCTGCTTCTGTACAAAGGCAGTGCATTTGGAGCTTGTAAGCGACTACAGCACAGCCGCATTTCTAGCTGCTTTCAAACGCTTTACTGCACGGCGGGGCATCTGCACAAATATCTACAGCGACTGTGGAACGAACTTCAAAGGAGCTGCCAAAATTATGAACTTGGAAAGGTCTCAATGGACAAAACAGTGGACTGAGGACATCGCGACACAACTCCAAGCTAATGGTACTACATGGCACTTTAACCCTCCTGCAGCCCCGCATTTCGGGGGACTGTGGGAGGCAGGTGTTAAGTCGATGAAGCATCATTTAAAACGAATCATCGGACACTACACTTTAACATTCGAAGAGTACACAACCGTTCTTGCGCAAGTGGAGGCCTGCCTAAACTCACGCCCACTTTGTGCATTAACTGAAGATCCTGAAGATCTGTCAATTTTGACACCAGGGCATTTTTTAATTGGTGCATCACTGAACACGGCACCCGAAAAGGATTTAGGCAACATTAAGACAAACAACCTGAATAGATGGCAGCTGATGCAAAAAATCCAGCAAGATTTCTGGAATAAATGGAAAACCGAATACTTGACTCGACTTCAACAGCGTCCAAAATGGCTGACTCCAAATCTGCAAATCAAGGTAGGACAATTGGTACTCTTGCCTGACGATCAAACGCCTCCCACCCTTTGGCGACTTGGTAGAATTCAGGCAACGCATCCTGGGGCTGATGGGAAGATTCGTGTTGTCACAGTTAAGACGGCAACCACAACTTTAAAGCGGCCAATAGCAAAACTATGCCTGCTGCCAATGGACAACGAATAAAAGGCATCATTCGCAGACACACACACACAAACACACACACACTTATGAATTTATAAATTAAATTAATTAACTAACTTATAATGAATTAAACTAACCCCTATAACCTAGTATTGCCACACACCATTCACCGAACCTTCCCTTTTTACTTTTCATGTACCGACCACATCGAGCGTATCATCAATGGAATCATCAATCAACACATCATCACTAATCTTCAAACCAATCAACTATCAACGTAGTCATGCAAGGAGACGACAGATGCCATTAGATGACAACAACAATTGACTCTTCGTTCTGTGGCCCGGCAGGATGTTGCAAATCATGAAAGTATTGCAACATGAAACCACCCCAGTCAGCTGTTTATTCAAAAGGCCGACGGCAAATCATTATGTTTTGACCATTTCAAATGCCGACGGTAAAACTTAACTCGCATCACAAATTATTGCAAAAAAAAAAAAAATTGGGAGTTCAGGAAATAGCGCAGCACCCACTTCCGAACGCAGTGTATGAGAGTCGTAGTCAAAAGGTGCATACAAAAAAAATGCTATGTTTTGGCAATCTTGGGTGACGCCCACTGATCTGCACTCTCACCACTTGCATGTAGTGGTACATATGCTCCCATTGATGCTTGACGAAACATCGCGCTGTGCAGGAGGAGGTAGCAAAGCTGTAAACTTTGCTAATTGTTCACGACAAATGGCAAAACAACACCCGCAATCACTATGGGTCAATGAACTGGAGGAAGGGAAAACGGCGAATCAGCTGTATGCTAAGTTTTCTTTTTAGCTAACGAAAAAGCAATCATCCATTCCCAATTGTATCATCGCATCGAGAAGAATAAACGGCTTAGCTACAGTCAAACTAAAAGTTTTCGGTCATTTGATTTTCTTGTTTTTGCTTGCCCTTTGATTCCTTTTTTTTGGTTTTTTTTTTTTTGGTAGTTTTTGCTAGTGTCCTTGCGGCACAATGTCCAACCTCCGCATAAAGACCTTCGCTTACGTCTCACAAACATCCGAAAGAGTTACTTAATTCGCCGTTTGTGTGATGAAAAAATGTGACCGGTCCAAAAAAAATAAAACTCACTCAAACGAATTATGTAGTTTGATATAGCTAGAGCACGATTCCTATAAGGCCATGCCATAGAAGGCGAAACCATAGAAAGCTTCCCAGGGAATGACTTTCATGCGGCTAATACTAGCGAAGAAGGAAGCGATAGGCTATTATCAGCCGCAAAAGAACTTTCGAAGGAAGTATTGTAATCGGTCATGCAGTACCTACTTTCCAAAGCACAGCGGAAGTACTTCCGCATCATCACAAAAATGATTCAATAATGCAACTAGCACGCAGCTGTTGCATGTATAACGTTGGATACTGGAGAGGCAGTTAAACATAAAACTGATGCAACCTATAGGTACCTACTACCTATAATTTATGTCAGCAACGATCTAACGGTAAGGTCTTTATTGCAATTTCAACGATGCGGTGTGTGCTGAGTGGTATGGGTTCCAGGTATGCGTCCCACTGTCGCAATTACCACTAGGTTCACCCTAGTCAATCGATTGTAGGTACCTATAAATAAATAAAAAAAAAAAAATAGTTAGAGGGTCCAGGAGGAATGGATGGCAATCTTATCTCGTTACCGAGAACCCTTTTTTAATACAGTTCTACTCTTGATTGCTTGTTAAACATTCGGAGGAGGTGGCAAAGTAGTCTAGCTCAGTAGTCCAGCAGACCAACGGATCAACCCCGCCAGAACAGTATCTCATGCATTACTGTATGAAATAGCTGCCCACAGTTAACTAGGTAAGCTGTATCTGCACTCATGCACATGTTTTATACCTACTTCCAACATCCAGATCTCCTCTATATGCTATCTTTGTGAACAGCTAAAAAGCGTTTTCCCATCTTTACTTCATAAAATTGAATGAAACTCATTTTGACACAAAATATAATCCACCTGTCCCATTCCACCTCTTCCACATGCGTCACAAAAGCGTACCTACCTGAGTGGTAAGTGGTATGATTTATTCAACCCCTCTGAGCCACAGAATATGCATGAATAATAAAAAATTTAAATTGCAAGCACACAAAAAACAGCACAAAGTACACGAGCGCAGTCAGGTAAACAGCTCCGCAATTATCTGGACACTTTTACCGCACGCTCCTTGAGCACTCTCATCGTTGGTAACCTTCACCTCCAAGCTCCCACCTCCAAGCCACACGGCCACAATTTCCTCTGTCTTTTCTCTCTCATTATCTTTCATTTTCCTTTAAACAACAGATTGTAATATCTTATTTAACATCTTACGGTGCGTAATCAAAGAGCAAACCCAAAGCCATCAGCAGTAGTATACCTACGCCCTACTAAGCACCGATTTTTAACCAAACGTCAGCGTAACACGAAACGTGATTAAGTCGGTAATACTAAGGATATACGGAGTAATTAAAAGGCATCGCCAGCAAAAACAAAAACTCCCATCCGCATGTACACAAACCTTACAACACACATTGAAATGGCGGTTCTTTGTAGTACACCGTACACCCAAGACACCGTTTGGATAAGGGCACAAAATAGTACCGCATTCAACCCCACCCGTGTCCACCCCATACAAGAGTAGCGAAGTGAAAAATGTGCACTGACGGAACAAATTCTAGAGTCCCTTTTGTTGTGTTGTATTTTGTCCTTACCTGGGAGGTGGGACTATCGACTGTCGACTGTCAACTGTCGTTCTGGCAGTAGGCACAGTCGCAGCCATGGCTTTCCAATAGATTTTGCCTAACACAGTTAGTCGTCTCCACTTACAAAGGCGATATCGAAGTTAAAAATCCTTGGCATATAGCAAATGTCTGCAAGTGCAGTGAGTAAAAGCTTTAGTCTCAAGTAACAAGCAACAAGCACAGATAACTAGGATAGCATAACGATATGCAAAATGACAATAAAAGGAGCCAACAACAAGTAGCTGTAACCTTCAACAGCACCATCATCAACAGTTGGGACGACTACGACAAGTGCTTTTATCCTTGAAAGTCCTTGGGAGCTTTTATACTGCTGCGCGCCATGTACGCACCGTTGTACTCATAGAACCGAACCGACTGGCAACACAGTGGCTCCTGTTGTCTTGCTTGTTACTACATAGCTGGCAGTTTCATTTTTCATTCAATACGGTACGGTCGCATCTTGTTAGCAGTGTGATGGTAGTCCTGCCTGCAAGACGGTTTTACAATACAAAGCACGCTTTGCACGTGAAATAACAAAATAAAAAAAATAAAACTTTTTAGATGCAACAGAAAATTGATTCAATGAAAATTCCTTTGTTTGTCAAGTAATTTGGATGAGCGAGTTCATTATTTTGTCCTGGTGCGGGCTTTGTGTGATATCCTTTGTGCGTTTATGTAACATAAACGCGTGACTTTCGTTCGGTAGCTTCGCGAGTACATACCTACAATATGTAACAGACTGTGCATATGTTTACTGGTGGAATCCTTACATCTGTGTCCTGTGTGTTTGTAGTGTCACAAGTGAACTATAAGGACATTCTAATGCATTTATGTTGTGCATAACGGCAACAACTGTACACGTTTGATTGATAGCTGCACTTGGAGTCAGGCGGAAGGATTTCTGGCAGCAAAACGTACTCACCCCTACCAGTTTGAGTAAGATGGAGCAATATTTAATTTCACTCTTATCCTTTACACAGGATAATGTCATAACATTCCTCTTCTCCGGGGCGAGTATACTTTCGATTTGCTCCTGTGTAAAATGGGACAGTGAAACTGCTATCGATCACGTAGTGTGTTCTCCCGCAATTTGTATTCCGCACAGGTGGCACGGGTTAAAGATTTCCTGCAAACACTATATATTTGCCCCCCATCTGCGACACTTTAGATCGATGAATTAAATGCTTCGTTGATCTCAGCAATGAGTGCTGCTTCGGATTTAGCTGCAGCAACTACTCCAAATTGCTTTCATGTAAATACACTCCTCTCCGGTTCGAGCAATCTATTCAAGTGTCCTTCGAAAGCAGCGATTCCTGATGGGATTGCGTGCACGGTGCAACATTTTTTGAAGGCTATTAGTCACGTACATCGATTTAGATTCCATTTGGAATTAGTAATGACACTCTCTCTTACTTGATGGCGAATCCTGCAGACAGGAAATTGAAACACAAATAGAAATGAATCTCGGCTGTGTTTGGTGTAGTATCTTGATTAAGGAGTAGTTGTGTTTCTTTGGGCTTGATGAACTATTGTGAAATGTAAACCTCCTCCCAGCAAGTAATTTTTGAAGTTTATTTATTTTTTATTTAATTGAATCAGTTTTCGTATATCCTCGGTTAGTTGTGGCTCATGGGACTTTAATCTCTTTTATTGCGACCCTGAAAAAGTGCGGTGTTACAGTTGGGTTGGGAGAAACTTCCCCGAGTATGTATACAATTCTTATTTCAACAAACTTGGAGTGTAAGTAAGATATTGATAACTAGCAGCTGGGTAAAGTCCATCGAAGAAAGGTGGAAATATTAATTAAGCGAATGCAAACTTTCGGATGAGGTCTTTTATATGATTAGTTTAGTGGGTTTAATAGCGCGCGTAAGTCCATTTGGTTCCAAGGCGACAAACTTAGGTTGTTCTTTGTCTTCGTCGACTTTCTCATTCAAAGAGGGCAAGCACTTGAGTGCCAGTTTATTTTTCTATTAAGAGCTTACAATTAAGTGGTCTTTAACGACTAACGTCTTAACACGCAATAGGGTTGGGATTTGCTTATCTTAAAGGCCGTATAAAATGAAAGCCAAGTGGGTGCATAGAAGGGGTGGCAATATTATTTAACCAATTTATTTGGAAATTCCCTTAAGTAGCCTTGCACATTCTACAATATAATTTTTAATTGCTGTAAAGCTTAGAACTACACGTACAAAGGGAATTTAAATCTAAGAAAATGCTTTATTACAACCCTTAAAAACTTGCAGTGGTATTACTAGGGCTTTACTGTTATGTGGTTACAATGAAAGTGCTCGGTGGCCTAAAGGATTATTTAAAACGAAAGAAACGAAGTCTGAACTAATGGCCTTTAAAAAATTACCGAAATCTAATGGCAAACATAAATAGCTCTTCTCTCTTGGGCGGACATACATTTTAGAACTCTCTATTGATTGGACATGGACTAGAACATTATGTATATATCACATTTTATTTAACATAATTTCAAAAGACGAACAAGAAAACCGCAAGTACATGATAGCTGTACAAATGAGATTTTTGTTATCTTGCAAACTTTTGGAAGCTCGAATTTTTTGCACCCCAAAAACTGTAACCATCACTACAAGTTTGACTTGCATTTATTAAAAAAACCTTTAAGATCTTCATTGTATACACTGACATTTCTCTTTTCACTTGGGTCACGTCATCATCCACGTGATCTTTATAAATAAAATCAAGTTTACTTCTTGTCCCTGCTTCTATTTCAAACCGCCACATCGCTGAAATTTATCAAGGGAGGTAGCCGATGTTTTAAAGTTTTTAAAGAAGAAGACCTTTGTACCTATACCTTCATGGCCAAAATCTTGAAAATAAAACAAAAACTATTATATGACTGACTGTACCTACTGACATGTTGCGAGATTCTTATTTTTCCGAAATAAGATTTTGTACCCAAGCTTTTGATTTTGATCTTTTACACTATCCACTGCTATAAATGACGAACCCCTCTTACTTACTTACTTAGGTGGCGCTACAGTCCGGGGTGGACCTGGGCCTCAACCAATACGCCTCTCCAGTTAGCGCGATCTTTGGCTAACTGCCTCCAGTTGCGCACTCCAAGTTGGTTGAGGTCCCCTTCCACTTGCGCGCGCCACCTAAGGCGAGATCTTCCTCTACTGCGTTGTCCCTCCCGGTTGGAGTCGAAGACTCTTCGGGCCGGAGCGTTGGTGTCCATTCGCTCTACATGTCCTAGCCATCTTAGTCGAATGATGCGCACTTTTCTGACCAGGTCGATGTCGCTGTACAGCTCGTAGAGTTCGCTGTTAAATCTCCTCCTCCAAAGCCCGTCAACGCAAACGGGACCGAAAATCAATCTAAGAATTTTGCGTTCAAAACGACCAAGGAGATCTTCATCCGCCTTTGATAGCGTCCATGCTTCTGCGCCATAGAGTAGGACTGGGATGATGAGGGTCTTATATAGAGTCTCCTTAGTGGTTCTTGACAAGGCCTTAGTTCTCAATTGCCTTCTTAGACCAGAGAAACAGCGGTTGGCAAGTGTAGTTCTTCGATTGATTTGTGATGTGATGTCGTTGTCAGAATTTATAGCGGAGCCGAGGTAGACAAAATCCCTAACTACCTCATTTCTAAAAACAATTGTTAACTCGAATAGCTATCCTCGAAATGTAATGATAACGTGAATTTTAGGAATTTTAACCGAAAGGCGAAAACCCAAATCCCAGCTTAGGGTTTTTTTCCACTGCCCCACGGCTGACAAACATCTGATAGTTGTAAGATAGGGGGTTCTTAGGATGATGTTGTACCCTGGTAGTACTAATGGCACGCTGGTGGTCGCACGGCGACAGCTCGTCGGATGGGGGGGTCTTCGTACTACCAAACCTATCCACAAAATGAATTATCGTGCCGATATCGAAATAGACATTATTATAATTAGATGTCTTAACCGATGCCATATGAACTTGAATGCCGATTGATATTACACATCCATAAGGGATGGCAAGGTAATGTAAAAATTTAGTAAAGAATGAAAAGTAGGAAGAGACCAAGTAAAATTTTAAGAGAGTGTTATAAAAAAAATAATTAGAAAGAGAGAGGTTGAGGAAGTCAGGTGTTGTTGACTTTGATAGAAGATCAATGCACTTCTTCGATAGGCAATCCCACCCTTAAGCATGACCGAAGTCATGACTCCATGATTATCTCCAGCCTGTCGTTTTTTGAGATAATCCCTAATAATACTACACGAGTTCTCACACCCTACACTCCCTTATCCTTCGCTTAACCGCCACTCATTCTCGCCAATCGAGATCACTTAGTTGATCATATTGAATGAGAACTTATTAAAAAAAGGTAACGAGCCTTATGTTTCTTACTGTTTTCATCTATCTTATTATTCAGCTCTCCATATTAATAATTTGTATACAAACGAATTCAAAAAACAAAATATAGTACTAATATAGTGACCGCACCAAAAGAAATTTTTGTCTAAGATTCTTTAAAATATCGTTCTGTGGTTGCCAAATAGAATATTCAATTAAATAGTACCACATATGCAACAAGGTAAATAGATTATATGATATCAATTCATTTACGACAAGGTATGTGTTCGGTATATAATAGGTATGTAGGACAATTATGTAACTACTTCAGGTTTGATTATGTATAAGCTCTGAGGTAACTTAATGGTAAGTATATATTTATAAAGGATAGGGTTTTGATAGTAAATATTTAAAGATTAGGTAAATATATGCATAGGAAAATTTGATATATGATAAATGTATAGGGTAATTCAACTTTTCTTTTGCTAAGGTAGATAATGGGAAATTTTGTTTGATTGTTGATTGAAATTATGTTGTTACGTGTACGTTTGTGCAGAGGGCACAGCTAATTAGCAAATTTTATGAAGTTTAACAATAGTCTTAATGCATGTCGAAAATTATTAGCCAAAAGATTACTCACTGTTTCCTTTCTTTTGTTTTTTTTTGTTAATATTTATGTAGATGTTGTCTTTTTCTCCGTGACGAATATTTATTTGATGTTCCGTATCTGCAGACTAGTTGTGCGCACATCTGGGTCTGGAGTTTTTGTTCTATATTATGTAACTGTTTAAAGAAAAATGTTTAGATATGTAACGATATATATATATAGTAAATATTAAGTAAATCTTTTGGCGTTTCTTACCTGCGTTCGACTATTTGCATTATGTAGTAGGAATTATCTTACTTAATACTTATTATTACCTAGAGCTAGTTTACAATCTTTGTCTCTATTTAAATGTGTAGTTACTTTAGAATTTTTGTGTGAATTGTTGGTACTTTAGGTATAAAGAAATGGTGGTTTGAATGATGCTGGGGTGTTGAATGTTGCATGCGATATATTGTGAATAATGTTTGACGAGTCCTATGTATATGTATTATGCAGTGTGATTTGTATGTCCGGTTATTGTTGTATCATATGGTTTGTTCTGTCTGGAATACTTTTTGGGACGCTCGCAGGCCAATTCGCGCAGTTCAATTTGAAACTACTGTGCAGTCTAGTGAGGCGATTTGATTGACAGGTTGGAGTGGTGTCTGGTGATTTGTTGGTTAGGTTATTCTTGTACTGTATAAAACAACATTTTTATTTTGTTTTTTTGGAAGCCGTGGTTTCTGGCGTCGATAAGCGGCAGCGGCACGAGTGATCTTTCCTCTGACGATTAGCGGAACCACCACGTTTGATCGTACGGAGTACTGGGTTGCCTGTGCTACTTGAAGCAAAATTGGAAGTCACTCGTGCTTGATTCGATCGAAATATTCCTACGAATGGGGAGGAAAACAATCTTAAAAACATTCCAATCTATTGAACTCGTCGGATTACTCTTACCGATTTATATTTTAAAAGATTATTTTTCTTCACGTGATCAGGCTAAGCTCTCTTAACTATGGCTAGTACATAGTTTTGAAGACGCTCACTGTTTTATCACTATTTTAATTAGATCAGGTATTTAATCAACGTTATATTTCAGTAGGCTAGCAGGTATAAACCTAAAGAAAAATTATTTCACTTTATGATATCTATACAATTAAACTTTATGGTTTTAAATTAAAAGTTTACCATTTGACACTGAACAATGTGTGCACTACCAGTTGCTAACCAAGAAAAAGGCAGCTAGCCGGGCAACTGGTCTATATAACCACTAATTGGGGAAAATGTGTACATAAAGTGTGTACATAAAGTGTGGTGTAAATTTCGCCTAATGACATTACAGCGGTTGTGGTGGTTCATGTACGACGTCAAATCAGCAATAAATTAAAAGGTATTTTCAATGCGCGCGCTACATAGTGTTATACTGTCTTCAAAGATTGTAGATCCCTTCCGATCGTTCCTGAAATGCAAAACTCACACAAAACGAATGGTTGTGAGAAGCCTAAGGTCCCTACGGACCTGTTGCGCCAACTGTTTTTTTACGGAAAGTATAAGTCTGGTTAAAAAATTAACCTCTTTTATTATAATCGACCACAATCAGCATGTTCACTTACATTTTAAGCTGATACCATGTACCCACCAACGTGATTTAGCTCATTTGATTTGTAAGTCACGAAAGGCGTCTCCACCGAACTTTACGTGTTTAAACTTGACATCCAGGAGAAAGAGTTCATCCCCTTCGGACCAGGTATTTTTTTTTTGTGTTGTTTTTGTTTTGTTCTCATACCTGACGGCATAAATAAAACAATTTATTATTGTATGTACTTAATAAAAATACCAAAACTCACCGAAAGACGAAGATATTGGGCCTTACTAATAATCATTTTTAACCTTCACACTAAATATTTCCTAGGTCACAATATGCAATTTTGTATGGAAATTTTCGCCATTGTGAGCTCGAAAAATTTAGCCTGGACACTAAAAATGATTATTAGTACCGCGGATTGGGTTTAAAATATTTTTTTGGAAATTTGTTTTGTTTTTTTTTTTAATAAAATTGAATTGAATTGAATTGGATTTGTGTGGATTTGCGATGACAAATACGTAATAAAAATTTAAATAGGTACGTATAAATCATGTAATTAGTAGGTAATCACGAAAATGTATGTGTAGCTAAAACAAGTTGGTGGGAACATGGTATGAGTGCAGATTTAAATGATATTATAATATCGAATATTCCCAATGACGTCGATGTAAATGTAGACATTACAATCTTGTGCTGAAAATAGGTATAGGAAGTATATGCCGTAAAAAACCTTTTCCAAACTTATTGATAGACTGCTTGGAAATTTTTATTATTATTTATAGTCGGCACCCTGAATTATTTGTTAAAATCGAAATTATAACGGCGAGAGGTTAAGTGCAAAATAAACAGCAACCTATACAATTATCTCTTCCTCGCAGAAGAACTTCAGAAAAACTACAAAAATAAGCTCATTGAACGTACATAATATGCGTGCGCTAATTCCAACATGATACATGGTATCGTTCACAGCGAAAGGAGAATTAAATCGCCGTCCTTCTGTTTCAATTAAGGTAATAATTTGCCTACGCGCGGGGCGTACCAGTGCTTAATACGTTTTAACTGTACGTGGTCTTATTATAATATCTACACTCGGTATTTATACGTTCGGTATAAATACATTGGAATTTTATTCGAATATTCGAAATTAACGATAAGTAGAAGGAAATGTCGCCACTCAACCTTTAATATTCGACTCATACTCTATAGTCAATCACTTCTAGTAATAACCTATCGATAAATCTGAAGGGGGACCTACATTACTATGGAGGTATGGAGTTGAAAATTATATTAAATTTCAACGTTTATGACTTATTGTGGCGACCATGTATTTATGACGGTCATAAAGGATGGAACTATTGGCACCTTTTTTTTTTAATGCTCTCCTCATTATACCTACTTGTATAGTAGTAGCTTATGGTCGACTTAAGACCTTTTATTGACTGCATGGGCTTATGATGAATGTGTCGTAATCAAGTTTCAATTAAGCGGAAAAATAAACTGTCCCCATGTCTCTTGTGAAGAATTTCAATCAATCAGGCAAGAAGCACGCAACGATTTATCAGCCTAAATAAATACAACTTCCAAAAGAATCTCATTCTTAACAACCGATAAAACGTTCACACAAGGTCACTAAACAAGAAAATAAAAAAAAATAAAAATAGTCATCGTCTCAATTGGAAATCTCGTCATTTTCAATAATTTACGCAGATACAAAGACCCCTCGAACGATATTATAGGTTTCCATCTGCCGATTAGGAATTTTGTCATTTTCCGAACAAAGTAGAGTACGTTTCATGATTTATAAATGGATCTAAGGATTTGGATGTCAAACCTACCAGATTCATCAGGTTAAGTGGTGTATATAACTTTTGTAATTCCCATTTAAATTAGAGAGTCATCAATTCTTGTTTGTCTTGTACTTTCGATGAATTTATTAATTATAAGCTATAACCATCAGCTCATTGAATAATCTCTCAAGTGTCACGTCACGCAGTTGAAAAGAATGGAACTGCCTGACGAAAAGGTTCTTGAGCTATACATATATGTTTGCAATATTTTCGGGATTTAAAATGCGATGCAAATTATCGAGTTGTTCAAGCTGGCAAGTGAGACGTTTTGTTCTAGATTTTCCACTTAAGGACCATTCACATGAGCGCGAACTGCGAATAGGCGAACTGCGAACAAATCAATTTATCTGTATTTATGAATTGAAAATTGCTATTTGTTTTTTACCACAAAAGCATTATATTCAATTAATATAACACCTAATCTAAAAAAAACGAGACTTGATTGATTAAAATAACGTAATTTACAATTACAGCAATTCTCCCGCGAATTGAAAATTCTTGCCGCGAACTGTCACACTTTATTCATAATCCACATAAAACAGTCGCGATCCACAAACCTGCGAATGAAAAATTCGGTCGAACTTAACCTTCTACAATACAAATGATTCGCGGGCACCTGCGACTAAAAAAAGTTTTAATGTAAATGAAGTGTCACAATCTACGAATATTCGCCAGTTCGTGGTTCGCAGTTCGCTCTCATGTGAATAGTCCTTTAGAGAAGACAATTTCAAAATTTTGACTTCGATTTTCATAGAGTAACAAGACTATTCTTATTCATTCTCTTGTGTGAGTTTCTTTTTCGTTTTTGGATCAACAATCTTATGCCCGAGTCCAGACGGCTAATTGAGAAGCTCTTTCATGATGTTTGTCAGATTTTCGCGAGAGGTGTCGCAATGGAAAACCCCTAACGATGCAATTTGTATGATGATACCCTCGGTCCAGCACACTAAAAAAACTTCAAAGAAACTTCAATAGGAAACTGGGGCCGGGAAGACTCGCTGATGATATTAAACTACGCATAATATGGGCCTTGCATAGTGGTAGTCGGTTTTAGGACTGGAACTCGGGGAACATTATGAATGCAATAAGAGCAAAGCGGAAAGAAAAGCCACGTTACGCCAGTTGCATCAATGGTATTAGCTTAGCTATCGAACATTAAACGAGAGGGCTAACCTTCTCTAATAAATAAATTTAGATGAATCTTGGAAAGACAAAAGGGTAGGGTCAGTGGCGAAGCGAGGGGGGGGGGGCGAGGGGGGCACAGGCCCCGGGCGGCACTTTGTTAGGGGCGGCAGTTAGGAGCTGCCACAATTTTTAAATATATAAATTCTATAAAACGGATTCTTTAAAGAACTTACACATTTACAAAAGTTTAGCAGCATTAACACTGCTTCACAGTAAGTAATGAGATATTCCTTGTGTTGCTTAGCAACAAAATCCAATGAACGCAGCACCCTAGTTAGCAATAAAACTTTATTACATTGCAGATATACTTCTCTCTTGAGTTCGTGTAATTTTGTTTTATTTTGCTCAAACGAAGTGAAGTTTGCAAACATACCTACACAAACATTCTAGTTGGCAATAAAAGTTGCAGTCTTATCTTGTTGCCGTGCTCTTTATAATTGAAAATGAATTACCAAGGTAGAGGAAGAAAAAAATCTTCAGCGTTTTCTCACATAATCCTTTACTTAGGAATTTTTCCTCAACGCTGTACTTTAATTCGAAAAATTCGTAAAACAGATCGTCGTCGAGAGAATCAGATATTACCAATCCACCGAGCCTCTTACAAATTTTTACTCAACAAATTTTTTGGTGTAAGAATTGAAAAGGATGTCCGCACCTTACACTTACCAGATGATTTAAAATTTGTTGGCCTGTTTGGCATAAATGCGTGCATTTGTTTTGATTTTTTGAGTATAAAAATGGTATCACAGGATGGGAATGAAAAAATAAAATTAAATGTTCTCCTCAAAATTATTTTCGAAAGAGGCAACGAATTTCTTCCCCGCTGTGTAGCAAGGAGCAATCACCACCATGTAATTCTAAATGCAGTGTTGCTTTTTCCTCTTCTCACATAATCGGATTCATCAAGAAGAAGTTCGATTCATTTTAGAACGGTACTTGGATGTTGTAACTAATTTTCTTAGTATAAATTAGCAAAGTCCTCAAATTTATCAGACATTTAACGACTTTTCGTACCACTTTTTTGAATATTTGAATTATGTATCTGTCATTTTTCATAGATTACGTTCCCCAACTTTTTGGTCTTTGTCTCTCTCTGTGAAATAATTTATTCTCACCAGTTCCATTTTGACAGTCTTTTCCATTTTTACTACCAAATAAAGTGCACGACTGGGTCGAACGAAACTTTATCGTTAGAGTAATGGACATAGAATACCTTATATCTGAGTAAGTTTAGCAGTTCATTTACTACGATGGACCATAGCAGGGCGATAGAACATCACTCTGGGAGCAACTTTGGAGTTTTAACAGAATCATGTTAAGAATACTTATATTGGGGACGTTCGGATTCGTAGTTTAGTAAGTCTAACAGCTGTCTGACTAGATGCGTCTCAGTTTTTATTGGCCCAGAGTGTTCACGTGTACCTATAGTTTTTGCAGTTGACGTTTATGGAAGGGAAGCCGACCAATCTAGTCGAGAAAATCCTGCCTGCGTACTCAGTTGACATTTCGAAGAGTCAAATTTAAAATAAACAGAGTGGCCGAATTCAGAGGAGTCGAAAAAAGGCGCGATGAGAGAAAAAAGTGTGATTTTTAAGGCCACTCTGGTAATTTAGAATTTACACACGATTAACAACCATTGGTTTGCAAAACACTATAACAGTGTAGTGTTTGCCAGCCGTGCTACATTTTAAATGTACTTATTTGAAAATAACAATTTTTTAAAGATTTATGAAGGGCCTTTCCAAATAAAAAAGTGCAAAATCAAGAAAAGGTAACGCTGACAAAAACAATTCAACTTGCTTAGTCAACGCGTTCGGATTCATAGTCACGACCAATCTAGTTGACGTTTTACATAAACTAGGTATCCGAACGTCCCCATTATCTTTTATATGTATTTTGGTCAAAATCGTTAGAGCGGTTTTTGTAAAATATGCCAGACAAAATAGTACCAAAAATTGCAATGTTTAATTTGAAAAATACTATTGCGTATCTAACTATTTAGTTGAAAACCGATTATAAGCTATTGTTCATTGCTTAGTTTTTAAAGTTTTATCGAAATCAAAGATGGGGTTTTCGAGATATGAGCAGTTTTTAAAATTAGCGTTTTCGGTGCTTCGATTTGAAAATTGAGGACACAATAGTTTTGAAAACATCCATTTGACTCTAAGTTTACATTTTGGTCAAAATCGTTATCGTCGTTTTCCGGTAAACTGAAGAAAACTAAATTTAAAAAAAAGTGACGTTTTTTAAAAAATTAATTGTACGATTATATGGAGGAGAAACTGAGGTTGCTATTAAGTTATAAATGACCACATAACCTTAGAAATTAATTTTTGCTACAATCGTATAGAGCGTTTTCGAGATATGTCGAAATTTCAAAAGTTCCGTTGCTCGAATTTTTAGCCAAAAACTGAGTGCGCAGTGATGATAATCTCACCTACTTAAGTCTAAATATCAATTTTGGTTGAAATCGTTAGAACCGTTTTCGATCCAATCAAACTGGTACGAAAATTTTATATGGGAAGTACCATTAATATTGAGGTTACCTTGAAAAGAAACTTGGTAAAATGTGGAAATTTGACCAATTTTATTGACATACATACTCGTGTGTGCAGATAAAACTGGTTTGAAAAAACTACTAGGGGCGGCATAAATTGGGTCTGCCCCGGGCGGCACCAACCCACGCTACGCCACTGGGTAGGGTAGCATTCATTGTTATTATCCCCGTATGTTGCGAGGATCCTGGGGAAACTGGAAAACTGGTGTAGTGTTGAATTTGAAAGTTGATCTTTTAAGGATTTTTTAAACTTCCCTCACGACTATAAAGTAACCATAATTCGGTTTTGGTTCGTAACCTGAATATTTTCGCCACTTGGAGTTTTGAAAACCGATTTGGAGGGGATGATTTAATGGTGTTTAAAGCCTGATTGTGAGTAAATATATAGTAGGTACTCAGATCTGAACGCAAGTGGCTTAGTGTTTAGTGTGTTGGACTAGTAAGCGAGGGGTCCCAGGTTCGTATCCCGCAAAAAACCAAAACCAACTCAGGGTTTTTTCCATTGCTCCACCTTTTGCGAACGTTTAACAAATATCCGAGTGTATAACTGTCTTGAAAGAGCTTCTCAATCGACCGTTTGGAATCGGCATAAAATTGTAGATCCCTTTCATTCGTACCAAAAATTAAAAACTCACACAAAACGAACGGTTGTGAGAAGCTAGGCCCAGGGTCCCTACAGACCTGTTGCGCCTACAATTTTTTTTTATTTCTATAGGTTTTTTTTCCAATGGTTTCTTATTGTTGTTCAGTGTTGGGTTATGAAGAGGGTACTTTCAACACGTATTTGATTTGAACCTATAGCTAAGGGTAGCTCTTCATATTAAATTCCAACCCCGCCAGAATAGCGGATAAAACACCCGTCTCCTTGTTAGTTTTCTTTTTCTGAAGAACGTTTACAATGTTCATAAATCTTATCCATCTTGATAGCTAAAATTTTCCCTGAATGTGCTTCCCAAACATTATTACACACGTACCGCAATAACTTGGTTAAGCCTTCTTATCTGCATATCATCTCTGTAGGTATAATCAAATATTCACATGCCCACCACTCTTAAAGGATGTTCTGTGTTCAAAGTTGTATCCATATACATTTGGAAGAAAACATAATATTCCCATGTCAAATACCCGCAGCAAGTAATTGGAAAGCTTTTAACGGTTACCCAACAAAACCCAACCCAACCCTCGTTAAATCTTGAAAGTAATTAACATTCTTTCTGCTCTAAATGGCATACCCTTAAGGACAATTTTTTTTTTTTCGAATAAATACAAATAATACCATACCCAATGCTCCTCAACGCATTTCAAAATGTATGCTGCTCCAAAAAGGAATAGCCCAAAATGTCTTGACAAGTAGGTAATATGTGAAACGAACTGAAAAATCAATCATATCCCTTGGGAATCTTACGAATGCTACTTTTGCAGAAAACTTAAAAAAAAAGAAAGCAATCAAATATGTCAACCTATGTGTGAGTAAACGATAAAAGGCAAAGCAAAGGAAACGCAAAGAAGACACTTACAATACGGCAATATAACAATGCAGCTGTTCAGAATATTTGCCGAGCCAATTTTGAGATTTCACAAGATATGGGAAGGCCGAAGGCTTCACGCAGCATGAAAGAACAACGATTTTCCCACACGTGATTAGGCGGATTAGTTGGTTCTGGCAAGGGCAAATATTGGTTTTGTGAACATTTTTGTAAAAAGCAATTTAAATAAAAAGTTTGGGAGAATATTGTTTCTTTCAAATTCTACACACCACACAGGGACACAGGTCAAAGGCTGTGGTAAAATGCTAGTTTGTTGGAAGCTTCTGAATAGATTTGAGTAGAAAATGCCAATTCGTGGCGTTTATCGTATATCCAAATTCAACCCCTACATCGAAAATAAGAGACCTGTGTCATCCTTTGAAATCAATTGCTAAGACGAGCGTTCGTTTATCTTTCGAGAAAAATTATTATAAGTACTTATAGTTATAAGGCTTAGAAGCATGCGGGCTATACCGAGTCCCTCTGTCTGTACAAGTTGTTTTCAACTTCCGGTAAACGGAGCCCTGTTTAGTAAATACCTTTCTCTTTGGTCAGTGGATTTTGTACGTTTGAAAAAATATGCAAAAGAAGAAACATTTGTGGGTCAACTTTAAGTGAACATAAAAATCAACGAGTGAACAAGTTGTGGCGAATTTTATAGGACTGTTCCTTCCGTTGAATACACGTTGACGGATCCGTCGACACAACGGACATAGCAGATTTTATGGGTTATGGTATGGCTTAAGGGCTTCAAGATATTACAGAGAAATTATCTACCAGCCATATAGTTATCTAGCGTTTTTCGCAGGCTCCAACGTCTCGTCCTAAGACCACCCGAATCTATAAGCCGTTCACGATGCACAAGCTTCAACAAAACGAATGTTGACAAAGAATTGTTGACTTTTACAAGAGACAACATGTGTCATTCTATCATAGGGGGGACCGTACTTGGTGTCACAGCTAAGTTGTTGTTCTTTAATTAAGTATATTGGTTCATACTCTTACCTCATGAGATTTGGATGATAGTTATAAAAATAAGATCGCGGATACAAAATTCCGTAATGAGATTTCTTCCGTGCATTCGTATGAGAAACACCAGAATACGTGAAGTACCAAATGTCGAGCAGCTATACTTACTTGGACGGAGCGGTGCACGCTTTTGGATAGACATATATGTCTACAACTCGCTTTTGAAGACGTGCTAAGAAATTCTTGTGCTCCGGTAGGCATCCTCCAGGTACCTAGGCCGATTTTGTACCCCCACCGGTAGCGCCCTTAATGATTTACAGTCGGTAGGGGAAGATCGAGAGGTACATAGGAATCATACATCATACACCCTTTTAATGGATAAGTGGGACTTCACCACCTAAACTTACTAGATACAGAACTAGAGAAATTTGTACTTTACTCCTGCCACAGTGCGTGGCTCTCAAAACTCTATCAATTTTACGCATGTGAGTTTTTTTTTTCTTTTTAAAACCCTGACATACAAAAATACCAAACTACCTTTGTGCGACCTCATCGTGCGCATTTCCTTGTGACGCTTCCTTTATTGCCTTGGTCAGGGTGGAGTACATGTGTTCATTATGTATGTCACATGTTGAATAGCAATCGTAACCAAACCGCAGAGCAAGGCCAAGGCCAGAGAGGACTTGTTTATGTTAATGCTTCACTAGGGTGTATGTGCTTTTATTGTTCAGTAATGATTTCGAAGTGCGGCAGATTAGGTTTAAGGGATCTCAATACCGGAGCATAAGCAAGGCGCTTTTGCTTTTCATATAAATATCTAGGCCAATTGTGTAAGTGAATTATTCATTACACAGCCTGTATCATATCGAGGCAGAGTCTGAGTGAAATCACATCTACGTGGGTGTGGGAGAGTGAATTATTCCGGTTTACTTATTTATGTCATTAGTGCGCTACATGGACGAATGGGAAATTTATAAGAACACATCAACCCCCCAAACTGTGAAATGAAACCCAGCCAGACGATATTGTGAAAATGTCTGTGCCATCGTCCTTAAAATAATATTTATTGCAATCCTTTGTGTTTGCTATCTTCTGAGTCTACTTTTTGTCCGAATTCATCAATTCTGATGTATGTACCTATAAAAACCTTGGGGCGGCCCAACCCTACAATGGGACAGATTCGATTGCCGAAATCGAAGTGCAAACACACAAACTGAGATGACTTTCCTTATCACGCAAACAATACAGATAGAGATACATGCGTGTCAGGTTCAGGTATATATATCTAAAGTTGTTGATTTACTAGCATTATTTGTTTTCCTGAAGTCGAAGTCGCAGAGAAATAAAATCAGAAGCACATATCGAAAACAATGTGTGGAGAGCGTGATAAATTGATGGTGATAAATTCAATTAGAATTTAATATGACAGCCTGCTAACATGTAGCGGAATAAACATGTTAGTGTATGCCATTTACAGATTGCTGTATGAATGGATTCTTATTAAATTATATGACTTTGATCTTTATTCGGTACATAAGAGCTATCTATACCAACTATTCGAATAAAGTTTGCCTAGATCCTAGAAAACTAAGAGTTATTTTTTCATCTGAAAGAGGACTGCTAATCAGAGGATAAAGATGATACTATGATTTAAGCGGGTGCTCAAATATCGCTTCCCAAGTGGCAGATCTTGGGTGAAGGAGTAATCGGACTCTTTCGATTCGGGTCAAGTAAGGGTTTTCCAATAAGAGGTGTTATTGTGGTATTCAAAGAAAAATGTCTATTTTTGAGATAAATGATCGGATCTGTAGAGTTCTAACTATATAAGTAGAACATTTAAGATCAATTCATTTTGACTTTCATGCAAGTTGAGCCTTCCTCCTTTTCCCACTATCCTCTACTTTTCCAGGCACCAATAAGCGACGCACTTTGCACATGAGCGGGATGTGAAATGCGGTGCGCGTTTGATACGAGTATTTAATAATTGAATAATTAGTTGGCGCAACAGGTCCGTAAGGACCCTAGGCCTTCCTTCTCACAACCATTCATTTTGTGTGAGATTTAATTTTTGGAAAGGAAGGGATCTACAATTTTATGCCTATTGCAAACGGCCGATTGAGAAGCTCTTTCGAGACGGTTATACTCTCTTTTGTTTGCCAGACGCTCGCAGTGAAAAATCCCTGAGTTGGAATCTGGGTTTTTTGCGGGATTCGAACCTGGGACCCTTCGCTTAGTAGTCCAACACACTAACTACTAAGCCACTGCGCCTACTATACAAGTATTAACAAAACCAAAGTTTCAAAATTATCTCTTCTTAAGATGTCTCTACTCGTTTGGGATTTTATTGGGCAAAAAATGATTTTTTTTTTTTTTTTTGAGAATTTATTGTTCGCCGGGGTTTCAATTACAAATATTGTCCTTGACATGTGTTTTCGCAGATAGAGGAAAGACAATTTTTCAATTGAGCGAGCTGCCCGTGATTTTAATATTTCTTTTTCCTGAGTATGATTAATCGATTGCTGTGGTGCTGACTCATATTTTATCTTTGTCTTTGTATAGAGCATATTGTGATTGCGAGTAATCGAAAATTTCGGCGACGATTTGAATAACGCCCGGGAAAAGCATCCTTCTTTTGATAAATATCGTAGATATATTTTGCATTTATACACCCACAGAGGAAAAATCAATATGTGAATTTTACAGAGCAGACGGAAAACTTTATTTCGTTCCGGATTGCCAACTTTGCTAACATGGGAAGACGTGGGGAATTACTGTATCAATCAGGTTGGTTCCCAAAGCTTGTTTCTGTCATGTGTGTGTGATTGATTTGTTTTGACAAATTGTATTGCAGAAAGGAATAGGTACACTTTAATTTGCCGAGCTGACAGGCGAAGACGGAAGACTGTACTCTGATTGTGATAGTAATTCAATTCGAGTGTTGTACTTAAAAAAAAAAGGAAATTATTAAAAAACTAGCTGGCCCTGCGAACTTCGGTCCGCAAAAATTCGTTAATGTAGTTAATGAAATTAATAATTCCGAGCTTTCGCTTCCGGTCTATCGCTTTTTCACTGAAGTGCTTTATGGTACATAGCATTTTTCCATTTACGGGTGCGTACACGTACAAAGCGAGAAGTTTTGCCGACACGTGAGCACGCCACATACAATTGACCGTGTGAGAAACATGGAACGCTATGCTGATGACGATTGTGTTGTTGTCTATCTCGGTTTCCAGTATGAACGACAGTATGATATTCTTTCCCGAAGTTCCGACATATTCTCTCGATTGTTAATATTCGGATCTGACTGTTCGTCCTGATTTTCTGCGAGGTGACATTTGTCTTGGAACCGCCGAATCCCACACAAACTTTCATCCCCTATAGCCTATACCATCCTGTCAAAGTTTTGTTTTTGAGACATAAAGTAGCCTATGGCCTTCCTTGGGCCCAATCGAAACCATCAAGCTCAAAGTCTTTAAAAACTCCTGTTTCATGTCATCATCGTCATGTACTAATGCAAGGATCCTGAAAATACTTGGCATTCAAACACCATCAAACAAATCGAAGTATCTACTCCATTTCAAAAAGCTACTCAATGTAACATAGTTAACATTAGGTGTAAAAAAAAAAGAAATTTGAAAATTGTTGACAAAAACAATTTGCTTGGAAAATACTTAAAAAAATTGACAATAACAATCGCTTTTAAAATTAAAAATATTTTTTTTTTTTTGTATTTGAAGTATCACTATACACGATTTTATTCCCGTATTATTTTTTTTCAAAGTGAGGTTGTTGCTTATAAAAGTGGACATATTATGGATATGGTATTTCATCTTTAAAAATATTATTGTTGAAATGTCCTACTTTCGGTCCTTCGACGTTCGAGCTCTGACATTATGGTGCGAGGGAATGGTACCATATCGTCCTGCATAGTTTAAAATGTAGACCATCTACTTTTGTACGCTTAATGCACCCGATATTTCCAAGCCTAAATGGACGGCAGTTAAGTTTCTGCTTCTCAAAGCGTCAAGAAATCAATTTATTAGGTAGCACTTCTTTAATAACCTACTGCACCTGCATTATGCCTTTACGAAATTGCTGTAACTCTTGGAGGCAATTTTAATATTTGGCCTATGACTATTAGCATAGTATTTTAGTGAAAACAAAGTACGATGCAATCCATCCTGGGGGCTAACGGAGCAGTTCTTAATGTTTATGGTTGCAAAGTATTTTTCAATTTGATTTATCAATTATTGACGAGTGTAGGTCCCTTCCATTCTGTCCAGGAAGGCCCATTTTATTCGAAATTGAACACAACTTTGGGATTTTTATATGGAAAACTCCCCAAGTTGTGGGATTTTTATATGGAAAACTCCCCAAGTTGTGTTCAACTTCGACTGAATAAAATGGGCCTAAGTGTGCTTGTTGCGTCAACTGTTTAGTTATTTTGGCGGCATTAGACTCAACAAGTTTCGACTGTCGGATCGCACAGTGAATCTGGAGTGAAACATAACACCGAAGTGCAGACTGCAGATACGAAAGGATATCTCTGTTCCACTGCATCTCAGCGTGAAGTACTTGTCATTGATATATGCACCAAATTTAACCTTCAAAAGATGTTTAGGGGCAACACAATTTTTTTTGTCAGTTCGGAACAGCACTTCCATTATCAGCGCCAATACTATGGCATTCCATTGCTGCTCCAATATATTATTGTATAATCCCAATACCTAAGTTGTCGTACTAATTGGAAAAGGTACTGTAGGGGAACAATAGCTCCATGTGAACTAACTGGACCGATCTTCGAGTTCTTAGATTAGGTTAGGAAAACGGATAGCTATAGCTGTACCCTTACCACACTTATATCCTTGTGGACTTTGTGTAATACACTTTTGTGAGGGCTAATTTTTTGTGTTGCATCGGTTGTCTTTATTCTCGTTCTTCCTGTGTTTACCAAACGCTATCCAGCATTCCCGTTATCCTCAAAACCTGTAAGGATCAGACAGTAAGACATTATAAAGTTTTTGTAAGTCATGAAACTAATATAGCTTCCAAGTGTTCGGTTCCTCAAGTGACAGAGATTTGGGCATTGACAGTGGAAGTGAGGAAGGTCGTGTCCTCGTGTACCTCCTGGTCCTCCCAACCCCTGCATATATCGTAATTTTTGAGTTTCAACTCATTATTAGGGCCCCTAGCAATTTATACATCGGCGTTCTTTCAAACCCCATAAGATTGCTATTCCGACTAGGATTATATTCCGGACATAGCTTCCGTGGTGATTCGCTGGTAGTTAATTATTCCCTCTCTCTCTCTCTCTCTGAGATTATAGAGTGGTGGTTTGATTGATCTAATCGCCCGATCTTGGTCTACAGCAGAACCATTTCTTGCCAGCTCATCAGCCATTTCAGTGCCGGTTTTGTCCCTGAGTTGAGTCCAGCAGAGACGCGTGGTGTGCTGCGAGCATAGAACTTTAAGCTTTTCGCCGCCGTGTCGACAGCTTCGATTTTATATCAATAGAAGACACTGCTTTTATAGTCGTCTGGCTATCAATAAATATGGTAATATCATTATTTGGTATTGCTAACATTGACACCATGTATTTGCAGCTTTGGCGATTACCAGAACCTCCGCCTGAAAGACAATCTGACTGAGTGGTGTATATTTAATTTTTCAGAGAAAATTCCAGCACCTGTTCCACAGTCCATCTCATCTTAGATCCATCTATGAAGATGAATATCGATTTATCTTTCGTAGGCTCATCTGTATTCCATTCCTCCCTGCTGGAAAAATAACATGAGAATGGTTTTTCGAAGTCAAGATGGGGATACAAAAAAGTATAGTCAGAAATGACAGAGCTCCCAAGTATTTGTTTCCAGCTTTTGGCTGCAGATTCTTGCATGTAAAGGTCTATCGGTTTAAGATTGCCTCCATTCCAGCAGTAGGTGTTGTCCTTATTGCGCTGGTTGTACCTATACATGCTAGTAATTGAATTTTTGTCATTAGTTTCAAATGCGATTCTTTGTTTGTGGCTTGCCACAAGACTAGGCTTCCGTACGTTAGTAGTTGAAGCACAATAGTCGTTTACATCCGCACAGAATTATTTTAAGGTTTGGTCCCAACCTTTTTCGAAGATTCGGTAGCATGTGTTAAAAGAATTTTCAGCTTTCTTTACTCCTTCATTGACGTTTGATATCCTATCTAAGGTTCTTATTTAATTGGTATTTAACACTCCCGACTACCCTAAAGTGTATACCCCCAATAGCTGGAAGAACGAAGTTTGGAATCACTCTTTTGTCACTGTCAGTCTTCTGTGCTTGCAAAGTAGCAAGTATTACTACATCTTTACTTTTCTTTTATTTTTGAATTTTACTAGTATTTCGTTAATGACAAAGACATGGTTGACTCTCAAATTGAGCTTGAGTTCGTTGTACCATACACAAGGAAATCTGTAAGTACATACTTTACCAAAAGCAAAATTGTTATTGAAAACAAATGAGAATTTTTTTTTTACTTTTCTTCCTCTTAGTGGATAATTTGGTACCAAAGTAGGAACTGCGTCCACTATGCTTGCAACGTACCATAAATTGAAAAGAAAAACAGAAATAGATACAGTTGGCCTACAAGGTAAAAGATTCAATCACTGTCTGGAAATACATTGAGGCTGTAACTAGAAACTAGAAATTAAATTCGCTCTAGACAAGTCCCGAACTTATGTACCTAACTGCTGTGAACTGCAAATTGTTTAAGGAGAATTTTGTCACTTTTCTTACTATAAATGAGTTTAAAATTTTTTTTAAGGACATCAGTTACCACATAACATGTTCAGGCAAACGTGGCTCTTAATGGACCCAACAAAGTTCCAGTTGCACCGAGTAATCCAAGCTATTTCGTATCAATAAATCGATTAACCAGTTGGAGTTATGTACAAACACATACCAGAGGTGAAATATTTCCCTACCGTGTACTACTTTACTTTATATCCCAATAGCCAATTTTCTTCAGAGTTGAGCACTAAATGAGTTTTCGAAATCTTTTTCGTTGCCTCAATATTGATGACAACTATATAAAACTAAAATAAAGTAAAAGTAAAATTGTAGGCTTTAAAAACTGTTTTAACTTCTTTAATGAGACTCATCTTAGGCAATTATAGCTAAGCATCAAAAGACCTGAAATGCAATGGTGCAAAACTACCACTTGTATAGTTGCAGCTTGCAGGTTGTATAGGTGTCGCCGTCTCATTTCTCTTACAACTAATGTCTCGCAAAAGTATATAAGAGAAGTCCATAAACCACCCCAACCTCATAACTAAAGCTTTTCTCTCTTAAATATATCAACAGTTTAAAGTTAACTTGGTGGGACTTTTTCGAGGCACTCAGAGTCAGAGCTCAGAACAGAGACAGACTATGCCTTTACATACGGTTTCACCTCGACCTCTTCCCTGCTGTTGCGCGCTGTAACAAGGGTAAGTACATTCAAGGTTATTTTACAGGAAATGAAGGCACATCCCGTTATCGCTTTGTTGAGTTCACCATGTCTAGGTCAAATTCTTATACACATTACACGTTACACCGCGTCTGCGATTCGTCCTGCGACCCACAGCAATGTCTACCTACCTATGCACTGCACAGTGCACATAGCTTCGCATATTTCATCATAAATTGAAACTGTATCTGATTCCCTTGAATGATGCCTATTTGAGTGAAATGGTGCTTCGTCCGTTGAAAAAAAAAATTCTCCGCATCTGGGCAGAATAGGTACCTACTTGCTATATATTTTTGGTGCACTAATTTAGTGAATAATTAACTTCAGTCTTCTAACTTCTGTTGCCAAAATACTTTCAAAAGGACTTTCGTTAGCGCATTTTTAGTGCTACCTCATTGGGAATGGAAACGAACTCTTATCTGAATAGTATTAATTTGCTAAGAGGTTTCGCCGTTTTGAACAAACGGTAGATGCTGCGGTACGTACCATTAATGAGGCTGGTAATTATTAAACGAAAAGTCGTAGTTGGTAGTTGAAAGGAGGGGAAAATTGCTGATGAGCCTCTAAAGAATAATGAGCCTAAAGATGCTTCTTTGTAATTAAAACAAGGCGAGCATGAAGAATTGCTTTGTATAGGTGCTCGGTTTGCAAGCCCCATTCGAGAGGGGGCTATTAGTGGGAGATATGTGTAGTTGGCAGGGTTTTGAAATAACAATGATATTCAAGTGCAAAAATTGGTTGCGGAGTTACAACGTGTTTTTGATTGCAGGGGTAATTTAGTGTTGCGAGGTTAGTCAAATAAATAATGGCTATTTAGGCTCGTAAAAGGGTATATACAGGTATACATGTTAAATTTATTATATTATTTAAGGTTGGCACTGGAGAAATAGAACCAGTGGGGGAGAGTTAATGGGTTTTATTTTAAAAGCAACGAGGGCTAATTAATAATAAGTCATTTCAATTGTTTTTTATATGCGGAACTTTTAAATCTATTTTGCGGTAGATACTAAATTATTGATTTATTTTTAAATGTATGTAACCTACTACTTAACAAAAAACCGAATAGCAAGACCTAGCCGTCAGCCTGACTCAAATTTTATTAAACACTTGATAAGAAAAAGAAAAGTATGAACTGTTAAAGCGACGAGCTTAAAGCCGTTCGTTTATGCTTAAATTTAAACTAGAGCTATTTTCAAGACGAGTATAGTGCACAGGTGATTCCAATGACGATAACGTTTCGGGTAGAATAGATCCCATTTAGTTTCACGGAGTGAATTACCTTTGTGGCAAATGCAATACAGCTGAAGGGGTCTGTCTTTGTTTCTGTGTGGCTACATGACGAGCTATGCGGGACACAAAAAGAGATTTCTGCAAAATGGATTGTTTTCAAAAGACCAGACTATGTGAATGAACTGTATAAGTTACCTAGAGAGCTTTAGGTTACCTCGGGGTTTATACACAGTTTTGTGGTTTTAATTATTATCATTGATGGTATCATTGTCACTGATAGGATAACTAGCAGACCTTTTGTTCTATGTGCAGGGTCTCTAATATCATTTTAATCATGTTTTAGTGGTAGGTATGTGCGTTGGTTTAACATGCGACTCATGACAATTATTGATTTGTACAAAATCTGGTAACACCTACTTCGTTTGAAGCAATAGTGTGCGGTTGGGGTTTTTCGATTCAAGTCTTGCATGGGACTGTTGTTCAACGATTTCTAACAAATATTACGCATTCTATTGACGTTTACAGGCTTGGATTAGGGTGGCGTAGAAAAAGTATTTATTTAGATCGCAGTGTGAAAATATTTCTTCAAATGAATTTACGAACAAAATTCACAACAAAAGAGTTGTATCAAAATGTTCAACTAAAGTTAAAACTTTTAGTAAATATATTAAAGTGAGTGCTGGTCATACCAAAAATTACCTACAATAAACTGCCAAAATTACAAAAAACAAAAACTCCCTAATATAACAACTTACCTAAGCCTTTCAAATTTCTACAACCTATTTTTGCCTTAATGTTAAATAGGTAAAATTTAATATCAATTGGGATATTTTGACAAATAAGGGTTCAACTGTCGTTGCCGTGTGTAAATTCTTTTGTGAACTTGGAATTTTTTTTAAGTTATGTGCTTTGTCAAAGTTAAGGACGGTTTTTTCACTTGAAATTAATGGCCCAGTGAGCAGATATACAGCCTGCGGCGTCTGAGTTCAATTCTGGGTAGGATAATCATTTATTTAAAAAAAAATTGTCAAACCAACCGTACGTAATATGATTCAGAAAATCTTGTTTTTATACCAGTTTTATTTTATTTTAAACTTACCATTATTATTGAATGAATTTCGGTGGAACGAAGTTCGGCGGGTCAGCAATTTCCTTATACAGTCAAACTTCGATTTTATTGTTAAAATTTAAAAACACGCTTCGATTTCGATGCCATGATAAGCAATTTGAATATTATACAGAACAAAACGTTACGTCTGGCATCTCTAGCCGCATGAAATAAAAATGTTCTGTAAGTATACTTACAACTTACAATCAGCAATGAATCCTACATGTATTTAAAATCAGATTCCCTTCAAAATTCCGAATTTCAAATTCATACGTGATGCTGTTATTTTGTCTCACTAAAAAGTTCAACTTGCTTGATGCATTAGCCTTTTTTTTGGTAGAGTTAAATTGAAATTTGAGTTATAAAAGTTCGAGTTATCAGGAAAAAAATGTATGGGATTCGAACTCTAAACGACTGAGTTCGACTGTGTGTATAGTGTATTTATAGCATGATGAAATAAAATTGCATAATGTACTTTGTTGAATACGATTTCTTTTTTAATTTAACATATACCATGATAATTATATCACCGAAAAGTGGAAACAATCTCTCCGCCCATCTATTCCTTATATTTTTAAACAGCCACACCCTTAACTCTAACACTTTAAATACAGTGGCCAAATATTTCGAAGTCAGTTCCGTTGGTACATACGAGTACCTACTTAATGCAGCACCCTATCAAATATCTCCACATCGAAGAAGCTTAAAAAGCTTAATTACTAGTAAGAGTCCTTAAAGTTTAAGTTATCAGCAGAAAAGGATTCCTTGGCATAAGCAAAGAAGCTTCCTGCAATTTCCCTTCTAAAAACCTATTCACTAGCCGAGCTTTGAAATGAATCACAAAGTAGCCAAAATCGTCAGAATCCATGTGCTTTTCCTATGAATACTCACATAGTTCCTATTTAAACTAATTGCACTCTCGGAGCACATACAAATTAATTCGCCACATTAAAAAATTCGCCACATTAAAAATCTTCTCTACACTTTAGACATTAAAAGTTAGCCAACCAAGTTCATGCCCCAAAAGTGCTTAAGGCATGAAATGTCACCTGCTTTCGTTTAAAAAGAGAAACGTTGCTGACTTCCACACCTAAATTGAGTTAACCCCTTTTCAAGATAAAATCACCTGCAAATTTTCACCAATAAAACTGTTGAGGTAATTAAGTTTCCAGGTGATTATTCTACCGTCGAGTATTAGGCTTCAAGATATGCTGATAAAGGCTTGCTGGGGAAAGGACTCGTTTCGAAATTACCTGTCAACGAATTTCACAGCACACCCTTCACTTCTTTCACACATTATGATCTACATAAGCATTATCGTGTCGTATCACAATCCTAGCATTCCCCAACTAAAAAATATGGAAAATATTTCCCAAGACTTTTCAAGTGACGTTAAATTATGTGAAAGTCGTTTCCCCGAATTTGAAAATATTTACAATCACCGAGAGAACGCATAACAGACTAACTCGACAAGGAGTTGGTGATTTGAATAGTATTTCGTTTATGTCCTTTTTTGTTGACAACAAAAATATGAAGAAAGGAATAAAATTCCCAAAGGTTGTTACCCCAATAAAAAATCGAAAGTAAGACCCCCCGGAGTGTGGACTGAATATTTCAATGGACTCTCATGTGTCAAATCTCATTTCGAATTCAGAACGCAGCCTTTGTAGTAAAGTTTCTTGTATGATGGACGAATCAACCACCAGCAACCAACTCTCAAAAAATGATCCCACAGAATTAACACAATCATACGAGGAATGCGAAAAGTCAAACTCGCCAGCAGCAGCAACAACTATCGATCAAGGTAACAATTCGGAGACGCAATCATCGGCAACATCTTTAATTAATCCACTGCAAAGAAAGAAGGGGCGACTTCAGCGTTCACATCGGTTGCCAGTGGATAGTTCTGTTACATCGTATTCAGCTTGGGAGGCACTGGTGAAGGATAGCTTTGGGCAGGTTGCGTGGCCGGTGAAAATCACATCATGGGAACTTGTTGACGATCGAGTTAAAGCTGTGCCCACAAGGTGAGTCCTCATTCACTGATATTTTATTGCTTTCTTTTGCACTTTTCCTTTAACTGTTTTTCCCTAAACGTCTTTAGATTTGCAAACAAATGACAGTTCTTCAAAGCCTTTTCACACTAACTTAAATATGAGCCACTACCAGTTGTCTATAATTTTGTGGGTTTAGTCACAAAATTCAAGTTGAAAATAAATCCTCTTTGCTGAAGTTAGTACCTTAGCCAAAAATACATTTTTTTTAAATACCTACTGTTAAACAATCAAAATGTGATGCTTCTCGTGCAAGCTTTAATAACCGTAATCTGTTAAATCTTAGCTTTTTTTGTTGCCCGCACTGGTGTAAAATTAAAATTCTGCGTGATCTTAGAGACATGAGGTCCGTTCGTGTACTTTCATCATAGAAAAATTAAAAATGTCAAATCTATAAAATCGAGAGAGAGTTCTCTGAATTTCAAGAGAAGTGGCTGATGAATTAGAGGCCCTTACTCTATACGCTCGTGAGGAAAAATATGGAAGGTCTAAGGCCAAATTTTTGTCGAGAAGCTTCGGGCTCACAAGGCAGACCTACTACTCTACATACTCTACAGAAGACTTAACTTTACCCTACATAATAAAAACAAAACAAAAACGTCGATGATAAATATGACATACTGAGACTGACCAGTGTATTTAGTGCGGAAGTACAATTTGGTTTAAATATTTTAGCTCTGGCTCAATGCTCCGTGAAATGACTCACAAGTGTCTCAAGACTTAAAATCATTTCTTTTTTTTTAATACATATTAAAGAAAATAAAACCTGTCACAAAACAATAGCTGGTTAAAACAATTTACCAAGTGAACGGCCTCATAAATTTACTTTTTGCAACAAACTCCCCCCTCGCTTTCGATGTCGCAAACAAAAACTCATTGCAGTTCTGCCGGTAACTAAGTCATGACGAAGTTCTTTTTCTAGTTCGCACCATTCGCATCCGTTTGACAATCGGTCAGACGCAACAACCAGGATCTACCTATAGTCCTTATTCGAAGGTTAACAAGAAACCCCAAAGTTAACGTTCGAAGAACCCGAAGATCGTACAGTTTTATTTTTTATTTTATATGTCATTTCACCAAACTCTGTAGTTCTAGTCTGCAAACAGAAGTTGTGAGGCCACTATTTTTTATTAATTTATCAAAACCTAGGTATTTATATTTTTTTTTTGTGAAATCGAATTCAAGTTAACAACGCAAACAAAAACACTACATACACCTATAGCTACAGGCTGGTCAAATATTTTTTTTTGTATGTAATTCATATAAAGTACTACCAATACTAACTATATTAATATCTACCCTTAAATTTTTGTTCCGTAACATCTCATAGTTATATTCGATCATTGTTAGGTAGGGACCTGCGAGAGATTTTATCAAGTTTAAAACTCATTTCCATTCTTTGCTTTCATTTATTGGGCTACATTTTGTTGAAAACTTACCAAGCAAACTTTTTTTTTTTTGTTTTCCTCTAATTAGAGCCGTTAAAGCTTATTTTTTTGGTTTCATTGCAATAAAATCTTCACAAGAAACTTGCTACACGTCTTGTTGCGTACAAGTAAATTATAAATCCTGTGCAACTGCAATTTTAAACACTTGTGAGTTGTGACGAAAAATCCTACCTTTACAATTTGTTTGCAATTTCAAGTTATGAATTTATGAATGAAAAAAATATATTACAATTTTTTACTTGTAATTAGGTATTAAGTACAAATCTGTGGCTGTTAGGTCCGCTTGAACCAAGTTACTGGATAACTAAATAAACTTTTGAATAGCTAACCAAAGATAAACAAATAAATAGATAATCCTCTGCTTTGCATTGCACAAGCTCAAAATTCCGTCTCGATAAGTAATTATAGTAAATATAATAATATGTATATCTATCTAAAATAGATGGTGCGGTTATGCCATAGAGCGATCCAGATCTGAAATATGCAATATTAAAGCTTTCCCTTTTGAAGAAGCTCAACAATACTCGTATAATTGAAAATAGAAAAAATTAAGCAACTATAAAAATAATCAATTAAATAATTAAACTTTCAAACTGATTTTTTCTTTCCAATGATGCTTCAATATGAATATGAATGAAATTTTTAATTTCTTCATTTAAATCCACTATCGATACCTTTTTTATATTTTTCGATTTTAATGTCAAACATTTGACACTTTGTATAAATATTTGATGCTTGGGCACGACTATCCAGCCTTTCGAAAATGGATAAATATTTAATAGTTTATCCATGGATATGTGAATAAACGTCGTCCTGCAACACAATTTATACCTAATCTACGGAATAAGAATAAACAGTGAATAAATACTGTTGTCAAATGAGTTTGTTGGAAGTGGCCCTCATTATCTTAAAACTATTTTCCCCCAAAAAAGTCTAGAAAGACTACAAATTTGGTTTACCTAACCACTTAAAAACAAAAAAAAAAAAAAAAAAAACAAAAAACCTTGTAAATAAAACTTTAGAATTTTCTGAAATAGGACAGAGGTGTAAATTTAACAAATTAAAAAGTGCACCTGGAGAATAAGGTTGGAAAAAGTGGTTTTGAAAATTAGGACATTGTTTAACTATAGGGAAGACAACGAAATATGAAATAAGTTTCGTTTTGGTAACATAAACAGATGTACACTCAGTTACGTATTTGCCTGAGGATGGATATTAGACGCGATTGTTTATAATTTTGGGTTTATGCGGAAATCTATGTTTTGCCTTACTACTGGTTTTCGAAAGCTCCTTTTAACCTCACAAATACTTTAGTGAATATGAATACGTAATGTAAAATGTGCTAATCAAAAAACTTAATTACGAGTAGGCTTATTCGAATCGATTGAGCTCTTCTTTAGTTAGTAGTGTGCAAATTAAACAAAATGTCTGTTCATTGTACGGAAAATATTTATTTATTGATATAGGTACGGGGTTTTAAGTTTTACAATTTTTCTCGAAAAGAGAAGGGAAGTGAGCGAAATTAATTTTCGGAATTGTATTCAACGAGAGGGTTGAACAATAGATATATAAATTATTTGTTGCGCCGTCGTCGTATACTGGAAACTTGCCACAACGTAATATACACAAGCTCATGCATATAGTTGATCTTTTGAGCACTTGCTTTCCGGAAATATTTTTTCTCTGTTTTAAAAAAAATTATCTAGTGCTCAAGGGTTTTGCTCTGACCCATATATGACGTATATGTACGAGTAATAAAAACGGGAAAAACCGGTATCAAAGAAGGGGAAAAAAATAATTTTGGATTTAAAATAAGGGAATCCACATGTCAAAAGTCTGGCAACGCTGAGAGTACCTACATTGAATCATAGCACGATTCATGAGCGTAAGAACAAAAAAGAGTGAGGAAAAAGACTCGCTGTTCACTAATGCAGATTACCCTCGAACAATAATCTACGTTCTTAATTTTACCGATTGCAATCTTAAACCAGCTTCAACAGATACCCAGGTAAGTATTTCGTATTTCTTACCTAATCCAATGTCATAGGAGATTTCATTTACCCTTATTCTTTCATATGTTCCATAATCGTTCCGGTTATTTCATAAGCTGGATCAACAGTCCTTTCCGGAATAATTCAAATTCTTATCTAATTCATCGGATTTATATCTTTTGCATATGGGCAAGTTGTATAGCATCCTTTGGCTGAATATTTCTTATATGTGTTGCCATATTTCTGTCAGTAAAAATGTACATCAAAATACGTAATAACGAAAATTATCAGCAGTCCACACACAGAGAAAGAAAGCTATTAATCAGTCAGGGCCAGCAAATAACGAGTTACCCGTCAGTGATTCGAACTACAACACCATTCAGTTATGTCCTACACATCGGACAAAAGACAATTTGCACGAAAGGAGTACCTATCTCAAATATCGATTCGATGCTTTGAAATTGAGCTTCAACATCATATTGTAGCTCAGGTGGGCAAATAACAAGGGAGGCTGAGAGATTGCATACACACAATATGGTTGTGTGAACTGTGAACACAACAACTTTGATTAAAACGGACGAAGGATGGGTTGTCGGTGTAATTACGACACTAATTCGCCTCATTCAAAACTGTTGGAACTTTTAATTAAAGAAAAAAATCAGTCTACTTATGAGTTGGGCAGCCATCTGAATAATTATCGTTCGTAATGCATTTAAGAAAAACAGAACTTAATTAACCACCCACAGGTGTCCTCGCCTATGAAGGGGAACATTTACAATTCGCCGCAAACTATAATCATCTTCATCATCCACGTAAATGAGCAGAACGTGAAAACATTAGTAAAATAAAACTTTTTCTGCTTTGAGGGGCGAAATTTTCTTGCAAATGAATCTTATTCAGCTGCTACGAGAGAAAGATATAATTATGGTCTTATTTACAAACAACTATGAGTTGGCAAAATTAGAACAGAGTATTGTGCAACTTTGGACAATGCATTGTTTATTACCTATGTAGATACATTTGGGGTGATGGTGCAATTCATAATATTAGGAAAGTAATATTCTGAATGCATGAAACCTTTTAGATATTCATTTTGAGCAACGTTAAATCAATCACTTGGCTCCGTACACCTAGTAGCTATAGTTGTCGAAGTCACTTGATTCACTGCGTGCACTTTGTTGATCAACATGTCTGATTTTGGTAAACTAATCAGTTCCTCGAGTTGATCAACTGCGTTTTCGTTGTGGCTCGTGCTCGACAACTGATTACATAAATTTATTTTTTATTGTATTGCCACAACGAACCGCACTGTTTAGAGATCAATCTTGTTTAAAACCCTCGCCGATGAAAATATCTACACACTGTTAAAAAAAAATCGTAGCCATGAACTGTGACTGTGATATTTACCAATGTCAATGGCTCAACTCGCATAGGCACATAAAGCAACGCGTTTTGCAACGATCTCCAACCGGTTGAACTATATTGGTTGAATATAATTGGGATAATCGGACATCAGATTTGTATACTTTGAATTGAAATTTGATGCGTTGTGCATTAAGTGGACGAACGGCATTAAAGTCGTGACTTGCGGGTGTGTAGCACTTTTAAAAACTACATAAATATGTGCTGTATGTAATAGATATTAAATGTGAGAAAATAATTGTTAAAGTACGAATTGGAATAGCGAATTTTATAAATTACGCGTTTAAGGGTGCCTGTTAAAGAATGAAATTCTTAATTATTATAAGTTCAAATTGTGCTGGCAAAAACAGTTCAAGTTGACTTTGGCTTTACGGGCGAAAGCAATCCGGTAAAAATGTCTGTAGGTAGGTATATACTCTGCTGTGAGTAAAATGCAAAACTGTATTTTTCTTTATTATATAGCTAAAGGCTGTTTCTTTTAGAGGTTTTCTTTTTCAAATTCACAAATCCTTTTTAACCGAAAACCAATTTGACATCTGACAGCATTAAAAAGCTCCCGTTTGTTATTGAACTTGTGGATTAAGGACAATAAAAATACTATGGAATTACAATCAACCTAATCTGGTCGATGTGTGACTCTACTGCGGCCTTTCTACAGGCTTACCTCACCTAACAATTAAACATAAAAACAAATTGGGCGCAAAATGTCCGTGGGGACCCTATAGGCCTAGCTTCTCGCAACCATTTTGTGTGAGTTTTTAATTTTTGGAACGAAGGGATCTGAAATTTTACGCCGAGTCTAAACGGCTAATTGAGAAGCCACGACAGCCACTACGCCGACAGTTATATATTCAACAATGTTTGTCAAACCTTCGCGGGAGGTGGCTTAATGGAAAGGAAAACCTTAAGATAGAATTCTTTTCTGCGATCCTTAACCTTTAAACATACTGTCCTTAAAACGACATTGATTGTGCAAGTATTCGGGAGGTAGCGACAGACGATATAGCGAGATGTCAGCTAGTCCTTCTTTCTGTCATTCTAGCAGGCCTTAGTTTTGGTCATAGTATCCACAAAAGTAGCAGTTGATGTGCCTTCATAAAAAAGATGTGGCGCATTTAGTAGGGCTATCGCAGCTCTGTAGTTTTCTCAGTGATGATGTGCTGGTTTGGTGAACACTGATATAGGATTACCATTTTACGGTTTCATCGACAAACAAACAAACTATACTGCCAAAAACAGGTGTCTTTTTAGTAGTTCAGTCGAATAGCACTCTAAATCTTTCAAAGTTGTGAAAGTGACAACGATATACATTAAATTTTCCATCTACTTTAATAAGATTCCTCTAAAATGCAAATCGGTAGTAGTTTCGAAACCACATTTTGATGTATGCACATGTTTACTTCCACACTCCTACCGTCTATAAAATATAATGTTAGAACCTCATGAGAGGCTGTCACAGAGCTGTCAGAACCTCATAAGGAGGTTGTGAGCCCAAATGGGAAGCTGAAAAAGCCTAGTAAAAGTATTCTCATGCCCCCATAAACCTTGGTGGCTTTTTAAGCCTTTTTGAAACATTATAAGCTATTCATACTTAGCCTGACTTCTTAAAAGTTTGGATAGCTCACAACTATCTCTTGAAACCCGGTAAATTACTGCATAATATATTCGACCTTATCTGTTGAAGAGGCAATATAAGAAATATATAAATTAATTTAAAAAAGAATCGGTATCACTTTCCATTTTTCCAAAATACATATAAAACAGTTTTGAAAAAATGTTCAAGCTGTTACCTGGTGAAAATAATTACACGTCGTACATCACGATTTCTTTGATACTAATAGCAGTAGAAACGAAAATAGAGAATTGCTTAGACCTTTGACCAACACAGTGCTGTCATAGCCGCATGTCAGTTGTTATAATTAGAAGGACTCAGTTGTCACTTGTTCTACGAGCCAGAACTGTACATAAAAGAGCTATCATAACCGTATGACAGTGCTTGTCCGTAACGACTAGCTAACTCAGCTGATAAAAGGTTGTTGTAAACAAGCATAGCAGGCTTAGCGGGTAACAGGACATGGGTGTACAGTTTTCATACCCTACACAAATTGAGTTGAGTTCGTTAACAACCGCGTCATAGAGCTTTGTTGGCTGCAATAGCCTCGATTTGGGGATGACGTCAAAGATATGGGTAAGCTTGCCAAAATATGGGTGTAGTAAACAAATTTTCGGGTTTGTTACCTCTATTTTTAAAATTAATTTTCTCAGTGAATGTTGAGCCCTTGTAGTGTTTCTTGACAAGACCTCACTTCCCATTAGCGGTATAAGACCACCGGAAAAGCGATTAACAAATGCATGCCGCTTGATTTCACATGAGTGATATCCAACTATCATCCTTAACTGGCTTTTAATAAATTTCATAAAATATAATGTAAGAAGTTGCACACCATCCAAACGATTCAAGCCGAGTCATACGTAGGTATATATGACCAAGTCAAGAAGTACCTTGTGTGCTTAATGAATGTCTTTTTGATTCAGCCAGAGTAATCAACTTTTGTCAACAAATATACTTCTCACATCGTAAGCTATTACAATGTGACAAATATTGACAGGTTTACACGAGAACCGACGATGTTGACTCAGTATTCTATGTGCTCACCATCTACCCTCAAATTTTGATGTTGTAACAATTTGTGTATCAATGTTTTCCTTCCTCGTAAATACCGATATCCCAAACACTGCACAAGCACTGGAAGGACGGAAGTTATTTTGATATTCGAGTATGCCCTTGAGCTTGAGTCATGTTTTATAGATATTTTATTTATTTATTAGCTGCCATTCTTGAATGAAATCATTGTCAATTGCAGGTAGACCAAGGCACAGCCATTACGTCACAGGTATAGCCTGTACAGCTCGCATATAAGCGACCCTCACTTCGACAAAGCAAAGAGTAAAATCAATGTCCTTTACATGCAAATGGAATTTACACAAATTAAATATTCAATCAACAATCTCTGGTGGTATGGAGTTGACTCCTATACGAGTATATCCCCGCGCTGTCGTGTACCTCCGCCATTCATTCATCCATCCGATGAGAATGACTATTCATTGCTCGTCCTCTTGAGCAGCGTTAATTGCTCCGACTCCACCAAGCACAGGCATAATACCCTCCGACCGACGTTCGGATTCACCGTCACCCCCCGAAAGACGATTGGGTTTAGTTTTATCCCACTGATGCAGTCCATCGTCCGCCATCGCCGTTGGTCGACTCAGAGTTAGCAGCTCGTTTGTTCCAATTTGCGATGGCTAAAAATAATGGTGCACCCCTTTCGACAAAGACGAGGCCACAGCATAGTGTCGAAGTAGATATAGGTAGCTAACCTCAATCAATTCTTCTTGAATTGATTCATGCTGGCCATTTAACCAAAGGGAATTGCAGGAGAAAACAGAAAGGGATACTATCGTCGACACTATACCTGTTAACTACCGTCACTCGTATTTCCTTGGCTTAGGTTATATAGCTCCTGGTCATTTCAGTTAGCTTGTGATATTCTTCCGCGATAGTTGTTTTCGAAATCATAAGCGGAATAACTACAACTTTGTGCAGTTCGTAGATAAATACTAGCAGCGTTTCCAAAAAAAAATTACCCACCTAAAACTTGTGTAAAATTATAATATCAATGTCGAAGTGGTCCTTTTTGCGAAACGAATTTATTCCGCTTAAAGCGCGTAACGAGGTGTCGCGCCAACATCATAGTGCGGAATCCTCACCCAAAAGTATTCTGAAATGGCCCAAGAAAGCAGACAAGTCTGCGCTACAGAGCAGACAGTACCTAAGTGAACAAACGAAATCAAGGAGTTTTGACTTCGTCACACTCCGCTATCAAAATGGCAACAGTGAAGTGGTTACACACGAGCCAGACACAAAGCCTATTCCCGGAACATCACTATGTCTGCAACGAAAACGACGTGAGAATGTTTTTCAAAAACGACGTCGATTTGGTTTCAATTCATGGAAATTCTTAAAGGACAGTTTGGAGCAAACTAATGCCGGGTAAGGGATGTGCTGTTGAGTGGAACATTTCAGTGGAATGGTTGCGCAAAAACGATAATTTGTTGAAATTGTATATCAAAGTGAAATAATTATGATTTGAGAGTGGGAATGTGAGCGGGACTTAATATGAAGGTCACGAGTAAAGCCGCGTCGGTACCAGCTACACATGAAAGATACTGACTTGGGAACGGATCATTCGATTTTTACGAATATGTAGGTACTTATGGGTTTGGTGGATTCGTATTGAACCAAGGAAGGACATTTCGTGATGACGAAACTTTAAGGCGATTCAATTGGGGATAGAAGTTTGTGTGGAGAAGCGTACTTTCAAACAAATTTACTGGATAGAAAAACGGTAGTGTCGCTTATAATTTTTTGAATTCTTTGGATGTTTCGGGCTTACCGCTACACAATTTGAATATGAAAGTCGGCTCAGATAAAATTTCAAATCAAATTTCATGCAAGCGACGCACGCTTTTTGGGGAATATTAAAGGCAAACATTTTCATTCCGTGGATTCCGCTTATTCAGAACGTTTTGCCAACAATTTTAAACGTCCTCAATTTCATTTATGCGTCTCTCTTTCGCTGTGACAATTAATAAGTTGCAAGAACTATATTGCTTGATATTTGTGGCATCGATCGTATACTCCCATGTTTCTTACATCATGGTCAATTGTATGTGGTGTGCTGGCGTGTGTGTTGTGTACCATTCCTTTAGTTCAAAAGCGGATCGTTGGCCAACACGTCAATCATTGCGGTTTGATTGAAACACATCGACATTGCTTCAGTTTTCTCTATTGTACAAGTAAAGGGTGTTTTTTTTTAGAGGTATAGAGCTTTGAAACGGAATTAAAGAAAGATGATTTTTTAAGTTTAGGTATACAAGAAATTTACTTTAATCGAAAGATAATCTTCTGGCATATGACATTATTTCTGACATATGACCGCCACGGCTGGCTTGGATGTAGTCTTATCTGGAGGTCCAATTTTCGATGACTTTTTCCAACATATGTGGCCGTATATCGGCAATAACGCGACGAAATTTGTGGTCAATCGTTTCGGGCTTATCGGAGTAGACTAGCCACTTCACAATATCCCCACAGAAAATAGGCAAGCGGAGTTAAATCCCATGATATTGGAGGTGAATTCATGGGTCCGCAACGCGTCAAACGAGCTGTGTGACATGTTGCGTAGTCTTGTTGAAACCACAGCTCATGCACATCATGGTTGTTCAATTGATGAACGAAAAAGTCAGTAGTCATGGCCAACATAGTTTTTAAGAAGATGTACGGACCAATTATTCCAAGCAGTCTGTTTTTGTGGATGTAACGGTGTCTCAACAAATATTTGAGGATTGTCATCACTCCGAATACGGCAGTTTTGTTTATTGACGGATCCATTCAACCAATTCGCTTATGAAAATTGACGAAGTGCGCGATACGTACCTACTTCGAACAGAAACATGATTTTCAAAATAAATTTGCACAATTTGGAACCGTTGTTCAAACCAAACTAAAAATAAACCGCTTGACAGCTTTGTCCACCAGTTGAAATGGAGTTGCCAACTTAAAACCTCTAAAAAAAAAGCATTGTGAGTAAGACTAATTACTAATTAGTATTCTCGAAGTTCACTGCTGACGCTGAGCCGCAGTTTCTGGTCCAGGAGCCAAGTATGGAGAGAGCTCCATTTAACTGTTTGGCCAGTGCTTGCAGAAATTTGACACAACGTCGTCGGCATATGCAGTAACTGTGTCTAAACAGTCTTAGTAGGAGACAAACTCGCCCTGATGTGTTATTCTTGAGACGTAAGCTTTAAGTGCCTTGACAATTCAGTTGTAAATAGTGGTGTCGATGTTGAGCTTGCGTTGTGTACTTTTTAATGGCATTGGTTTTGACATTATTAAAAGCACCCTCAATATCTAGGAATGCCGCTGGTGTATATGGCGATAGTCGACAATGGTCGAAGCAGTGGCTTAGTGGTTAGTGTGTTGTTCTACTGAGCCACGTTCGAATACCGAATAAAAAAAATAAAAAATTCCAACAACAATTGTTTTTTCCACTGCGCCACCCCTCGCGAACTTCTGACAAACATCCGAGAGTATAACTGTCTCGAAAGAGCTTCTCAATTAGCCGCTTGAACTCGGCATAAAATTGTATATCAACATTGAGTTGATTTCAATATTTCAAGCGTTACCGTCAGTTGAGCACTTTTGTCACAAACAAACATTGCTGAGAAGAATCCAAATCGCAGTAAAAGAACTGAAAAACCCTAGCATCCTTGATACCAAACTTTCGACTTCTGTGAATTGCTTTCAGCTATCCAAGTTTCATTGGATTGGAACTAAACTGTCGATTTAGAATTCAGATGGTCCATTAAGTTATTGTACGAACCATTTCTTTGGTTCCGAAAACTTTCCGAAAAAGCTTCTTCCAATGCAATCAAACCACACCTATCGCCATGTTAGCAGTTAACAAGCAGTACTTTTCAAAACTTTCTCCAAGTAAACAACTTCTTTCTGAAGCCTGCGCTCTGCTTTAACAATCCACCATGTGTCCTTGCCAGGATATTCACATCGCATATTGTATTTGTATACCAAAACAATGCGGACGACTCCTACAAAAAACGCGGACGTTTCTACTATGATGTGGATTGCATTGCAACTAGTACCCATGCCCACAAGAATGGAAAAAAGAATCCACGAGAAGGAGCATGTGTATATAGGCTACTAAGAAGACGTGGTTATATAAAATTCTGCATTAGCCTCACGTTCAGTCTGACGCGAAGCTTCGTCGTGTTTGAGTGTGGTCTTCCGCCATTTATCGAAAAGGAACACAACGAACAAATTGTAGGTTATTGCCATTTGGTTACGCATAATTTGTATAATCTCTAACCGTGTGTGCTTCTAAATAAAATATTACCACTGATTCCGTTTTTTTTTTTATAATAAACAAAATATAACTATTGCCAAGTATATTAACTTAGCCCACCGTTTTCCCCATGAAAATAGTTCCAATCGGCATAGTGAAATTGCTGCGTTAACTTGTCTTTTCAAACGTCGCGTCGCAACAGCAACTACTGCAACTCTTCAGTGTATAATAGAGCACAAGGATAACAATCTGCATGCGTGTGTTCGTCGATTTATAGCGTGCTCTGCGCGCAAGTTCTTAGTGCTAGTTATGTCCAATAAAAAAAACACACATCGTCTAAAATTTGATGCATTGTTGCGGTAGTTAAATTTTAAATTCTCACCCAAACCTCCCCAAACGAAAGGATATTCACCGCCATCAGGCGAATGCATTTGGCCACCATGACATTGCCAACGAAGCCGTACAACGAATATGGGTCACAACAAAACAACAACGAACACGCAGAGTAGTTTCTGCTCCACTTTCGTACACCATACTACTCGCAGTTTCAGTTTTGGCTCCCATTCAAATGTGACGCTATCCTCAACTCTTGACCTCCTTCTACAGTATTTTCTGTGCGAATTTTCCCAGTTTTCCTTTGCAATTGCTGCGCGTCAACCTTAATGACTGTGGTTGTTCGTCCTCGTCGTCGGCGGATAAATTCAAGTGTCAGACTGTGTAGATACACTGGATGAGAGAGAGATGCTGTGCTTCAATCTAAAATTGGCCACTATTTTCCGATCGTATCGTGATGAGTCCGTACGTGACCGCAGTCAAAGTTTGTGCGCTCCACCGAATCGTGTACCGCCTAATAAGGATATTGGTGCGCTGAGAGTGCTCCAGCGAAGAGCTTCGAGTGTGATGTAAGTGTGAGTGAGTATATTTTAGATGCGATAAACTTGAGTAATAATCAGTGAGGTGCACTTGAAGTGACAGCTTGACATGAATAAACAGTGCAACACATATAGAGCCACCCTCAAAATTGTCGTGTCACCTGGTGTGCCAGGGATGAGTGTGCCGGCGGAAGGGTCGCTGCTGTCGATTTGTCTCTTGTCTGGCAGGTGAACGTTTTTAACGAAATGCTAACTTGACCTATAAATCGGGCGGCCAGGTGTGGGCCATTTTTTGTTTGTTTTATTTCCTCTGATTAATGACTGTCGATTGAGGGTTGGTTTATTGATATCATGGTGACGGTGAGGGGTGCATCCAAATTAAATGATTTGATAATGGGCTACGCAGTGGCGTTCCCTTCAATATGGGCTCATATGAATACTGTAGCTCACTGTCGCCGTCACGCCTTGTTGAATCGTATAGACTTGGACGCCTCCAGTGATTAATTATAATAGAGAAGGGTGTTAGACGGGCAGCATATACCTATTGAGTGGCATCAACTTCAACTGGCAAATGATTTATGATTTGGAGCAGATGGTGGCGCGAAGAATGGAATATGCAAAAAATTCAATGTTATCTAATCTGCGGTAGTACGCCGAGTGATTGTGGCCCATTAATCACTGCTGTGGCTGGAAGAATTACCCGCTGGGGAAATGACACCAGCAGAAGAGTTTCAACATGCTTTAATTGCCACAAATACTAAGAATTGGCAGTAGTGTATAGGTCGATACATTTTTATTTTCGATAAGAAAGTGACTCCCTTGTGAGTGGTTGGGGTGTGGTTGGGGTGTGGTTGGGGTGTGGTTGATGGATTTCACGACCAACGACACGTGGGCCAGATTGTCCCAATTTCGACAATATAGGAAAGAACATTTCGAAATAACATTTTGCTATCTGACGTCCTAATTCACTTAGCTCCGTTTCCAGTTGCTGTATGCATGCTGATGATGATTTGCTTAGCGCAAGTTTTTGCTACTGAATGTGGGAGGAAACACAAAAAGTATGAATATAAATTTAACTTCGAAGAAACAGCGCACGAGAAAACAAAATTGCCTATCTACATCAGACATGAATATGTAATGTGGGTTGGATCCTAATTTGCTGTATTTAAATCCTTTCTAGGCACAGCTGCTGCAAGTGCGGGTCGGGCTGCATAATTGATATTCCCTAAAGGACATTTTAAAGAAATTCATTTTATATAACATAAAACTGAAAAGATGAATAAAAAAATTCTTTCTTTTGTTTTTCCCACGATTAGAGCTTATTTGTAGTCACAACAACTTGCGATGTAGACTACCTTTAAGGGATAGACTGCAATACGCCTTGGCTTAGGTATAGAGACAAACTACATCTCTGAACTTTTAAGTTCCTCCCGAAATGCCAATAGGATTGACCCCAAGGATATAACATTGAACATTACAAAAGCGCTTTCTTACCTCTTATTTAATTTAACCATGATGTAAGAAGAAGCCGCATTGGTTTACTGTTTTCGAGTACCAACTCAAATAGCATTACAGCAAACTGTGAAATCAATCTAGAAGTTCAAAAGTAGTGACGGACTGGGATAATAACAGGGCCTCCTTTAAATTATTAAAGAAGGAATTGAGGAAAGTCAAGCAATTGTCTTTGAAACTCCTTTGTGGCAACATAGAGCATTCTTGTGAGGCCTCAAGGCTAAGGCCATTATCGCAACGCTTTTAAAAAAAATCTGTATTGAGTATTCTGCTTAAGCTCCTGCCATTTCTCCAACATCTAGTCATCTAGAGACGAAGCTCTTAAAGTTATGCCCATTCACATCTGCAGGACCAATTATGGCATAATGTTCTTCCTGCCAGTGCTGGAGATAAACCCGATGAGTTGCACCACATTCCCCTGATATGAAGAGAAGTGTAGGTGGCTTTCACACCCAAGGCTCCAAATGAAGCTACTTTTACATGTCCGGTGGGTCAAAATGGTTACAGCATAGTGAATTGGCTGAGAAGGTTGTGCATATGCTTAGATGAACCATCGACCTATCTCTTCACTACAAAGTTCGCCAGTATGGAATAAATATATCGCAAAATACAAAATACAGTTCCGAAGCGAAATTAAGTTACAAGAAGGTATATGTATGTAAAATAGAAATACAAAATATCGACGTATCCACATTTTCCTGCAACTACGTGGTTAGTGAACAGCTCACATTCCTCCAAGATTTATATTGCAATTGGGAATGAGTAGTAGTAGTAGTATAAAAGTTTATTTTCACTAGTTATATAATTAATTACAATATTTCAAAATATATTTAGCTTAATTATAATAAGTAATTTAAACTAGAGAAAATAGTGACATTCCATATTTCTGAAACAGAAATAGTATTAAATGCCACTTCAAGAAACTAATGACAAGAAATAAATAAATGGGTGGGGTGACCCTTACAGATTAAATATCTTTATAATTCAAAATTAAAAACAACAAATTCATTGAACTTTAGCAAAATAATACTTCATTTACCTAATTGAAGAAAAGGAATACAATTCAAAATATTATATTAGAGATTCGAGTTCTTTATATGAAATAACGAGACACCATAACATCAAGCTTTAAACGAGAACTTATAACGGATTCTAAGCTTGTAACATCATGAGCTAGAAGCCAATGTTTTACGTGATTCATAAATCTATTAATTGGACAAAGAGTCCTGATCCAAAGAGGAAGCTGATTAAAAAGACGGCGCGATGCAATTGTATAAAAATTCTTAAAGGCTGTGGTGCGAAAACTAGGAACAGTTACTTGATGTAAGTGATTACCACGTATATTGTAATTTTCAAGAACTCTTACATTCAAATGACCAGATCTATAAAAAAATGACTTAAGAACCTTAAAACAGTATAAATGCCTGACTGGAAGAATTTTCAAATCGTAGAACAACGGGAAACTTGGATGTAAGCGATTTTTCCTGCATATTTTTCTAACAATATATTTCTGCAAAACTAGCAGCGGTTGAATTTTGTTAAAATAAGCGCCTCCCCAACAAGTAATGCCATATTGTAGTTTAGAGTGGAAGATTCCATAATAAATTATTTTAAGAAGATTTTCTGAGCAGACATTCCTGAGATAAAAGAAACTCCTAAGCGTTGCGCGAAAATATTTCCTCAAATTATCGATGTGATTATAAAAACACATTCTAGAGTCAATAAAAAGACCCAGGTATTTAAATTCTTTCACACTTTCAATTTGAAAACACTTTTCACTGCAGTCAAGATTGTAAAAAAATGTACTAGTGGATCGGGAGCTACTACAAAAGCAGCTCAGTTTAAATTTTTGGCACTCAGGTGCATGGAAAAAAACTTCAGCGTCAAACGAATTTTGCGCTGCCAGACTGAAAAAGATTATTTTTGTTTTGGAACTGATCATGAGTTTATGCGCAGCAAACCATGCTCTAAGTAGTTCTAAATCCGAATTGATATCAGCTATCATATTTAGAGGGCTTAGTGAACCGTAGGCTAATCCTACGTCATCTGCAAAAGCAGTGATAAGGCCTTTGAAATTTAACTCGAACAAGGAGTTTATATAGATCAAGAATAAGATTGGTCCCAATACAGAGCCCTGAGGTACCCCTAAATTCATTCGCTTGATTCCACTTCTAGTTGCTTCAATCTTCACTCTTTGAGCTCTATTAACAAGATAAGATTTGAACCAATCGAGCATAAAACCGCGAAAACCAGCATTTTGTAACTTCTGCAACAGAATGAAATGGTTAACCATATCAAATGCCTTGGTAATATCGACGAATAGACCTGCTGTGAACTTTTTATTATCTAAACTTGCAAAAATTTGGGAACAGAAAGTCAACAATGCATCCTCCGTACTTTTACCTGTTTGAAATCCATATTGAAAACAGCTGAAGAAACTTTTTTTATTAAGAAAACTAACAATCCTATTTTTCACAACTTTTTCAAAAACTTTGCTTACTGAAGGAAGAAGCGAAATAGGTCTGTAGTTACTTACATCATTGGCAGCACCTTTTTTGAAAAGTGGAATCACATCCGCAGATTTAAGAGCTGCGGGAAAAACTCCAGATAAAACACTTTTATTGAAAATATGCGCTAGAATGTCAACAACGAAAAACGCAATGTTTTTAAGCAACCTATTCGAAATGCCATCTATGCCACAGGAATTTGAATTTTTAAGAGAACCGATAGTTTTCAACAACTCTAATCCTGTAATGGACTCGAAGAAGAAAGTAGAACTCTGAGCAGTTCCATACGGAGTACGTAAGCAACTACAATTATGAAAACAAGATGCAGTTGAATTCGGATGAATGATGTTCGCAAAATAATTATTGAAGATATCAGCAATTTCAAGTTTATCAGTGACAATGCAATCATTAAATAAAACCGTAGTAGGGCTTTTAGAGGAAGAGGGCTTATTAAGAAGCTTATTAACTAACTTCCATTCTCCTCTAATATTTCCTCTAGTTAGATTAAATTGATTTTTATAATATGTATCACGGCATTTCGGAACTTTATTGTTTACTTCCAGACAAAGCCTTTTGTATTCATTCTTCAAATTAATGTTTGTAGGGTGTTTATAGCATTTCCGTCGGAGTTTATTTTTCTTATTAATTAAGTTTACAAGGTCAGAAGTTATCCAGGGTTTGAGCCTTTTAGACGATCTTTTAATATTTTTCGTAAACTTACAATTTTGTATGTGATTGGCTAGACATTTTATAAAGAGATCATACGACTTTGATGGATTTGGCTCAGAAAGAACATTTTGCCATGACTCAAAACAAAGAATGGACTTCAATTTTAAAAAATCAATTTTAGTGACCATATTATGTGATTTTGAATTTTGGTGATTTTGACACTGACTGACTAATAAGCCTGTCATTAAATGATCAGTAATTTTAAGATTCAAGACACATTTTTCACAGGCGTCAAGAGATATATTCACAAAACGTCCGTAGATATGATCTAAACAGCTACCAGATGGCAATCTTGTCGGTTCACTTATAAAAGATTCTAACCCATGAGACGCTAATAAGGCTAAATATGTTGTTACCGTGTCATTTTTATCAAGAATATTAAAGTTGAAATCCCCCAATATTATTAAATTTTTGGATTTTATATCATCTAGTAAATTTGAAAATTCTTCCAAAAAAACTGAAAAGTCATATTTGTGAAGCCGGTAAACACATAAAACAACATAATTTACTTTGTTTACTGTGAAAGACAATTTCAAAATATCAGCACTCAAGAAATTTACAAGATACGTCGGTACACAATCATTATACTCCTCTTTCACAAAACAACCTACTCCGCCTGCCACATAATTCTCATTAGTTTTTGCAAAAAATTCATAACCCGGTAAACTATAATCTGTTTTCTCGCATTCATAGATCCAAATCTCCGATACAAAAACAAAATCCGGCAAAGAGACAAAAGAGTCTAGATGAGCCACAAGCCTATTGAAATTTTCTCTCAGACTTCTGATGTTTTGGTGTATGAAAAAAAGTTTGTTTACACAATAGCTACTAGATAAAATAACTTGTTCGCAATTAGTATCTATAAGGTTAGAGGCAATAATATCATCAAAATAATTTAAATCAGAATTCATAGCAAATATTAAATAAATTTTCTTTATCAACAGACTAATTTAAGATCTTCGAATGATTTAATTGTGATGATATTACTACCTTCAACTTTTCTCATGCACACTCGGCTTTTGCTAAACCATACATATTTGTAATTCTTCTCCTTCTTCACCTCTTTCGCTCGCATTAACAATGATGTAGCTAGTGCCCCTCAGTTGAGCTCTAAATTGACAGATTTCTGTACACATAGGCGTACCAAAATAAAACTCAAGTTATCATCTTTTCCAGGAAATTCAAAACTCCACACAAATGACCAAACAATACTTTTTGGTATTCCTCCTTAGTGTATTTAGTCGTTTTGTGATGTGGTAGGTTTTAGAAACTTCTCCCGAAAGTATATAACCATTCGAACATTAACCAACTTTCTAATGCTTGTGTTAGGGCAATACGTCGGAAGGCTTCAACACTCCTGTCCTCATTTCCAGTTTTATGACAACTTAATATGATTATTGGCTTACCTTAAGGTGGGTCACTGTAATCAGGGACTCAAACCTGAAGCTGAGTCCTTTAAAGAATAGTCTCTTTGAAGTGGACCCCTATTTACCGGCTTTGTTGAAAGACTGTAACCCAACAGCTTTTGTTGAGAGATACATATTCTAAGCATGGAGATAGTCCAATTGCTTAAAAACATTCTACACCTAGCTTCATAAGTGAGTCTTGCAAGATTCAAACTTGATCCGCAAAAGCAAATCACCTAACAGATTAATATGCTCCGAATTAGTAGTTGACAAAATTACCAAAACCACTAAGTACTCAAACACCAGCCGGTCCATTCCGATGTAGCCTGTGTTCTTATTTTAACTCTTAGTTAAAAATGTAGATATTTTGTATGCTAGTAAAATAATGATAATATAATAATAATTGAAGCAGGATATCTTTTCTGCAAAAGGCAACGAGCCCAGGTATCACGTATGACAAGGTGTGAATTGCCATGAAAAACTTTTCCTTGTTCCATTTTATACAAACTTGCTGGTATTTCCTACAAAAGTCTAAAAAACGCTTTGAAAATTCCCGTCCAAGTAACCACTACACGTACTTCATAAAGGTTGGACTGGAGTGTACTGTACTGGAGAATAATGGCACTATTAAGACGATGATTATAGCTGTCATAGGTCTTAGGGTCTTAGCTGATGTTATTGGTTTTTTACACAACTTTATGCAGTCTTTATGGGATCGTCAACACTGCTGACAGTGGGGGTTCTTACTTCATACAGATTGAGACTCTTCGCCAAAGAAACAAGCTATTGACAGCCTATCAATTGCACGTTAATTTTATATAGGTTAAGGGTTAATGCCCTTTTCTCACCTCCAAGCTTTCGATAGAGCTATTTATTCTGTGTCACTCACAGATAACAGTTTTATCCAACAGTGTTGCCCTCTCGTTATCGAAGCTATCTAGGTATTGCCATCCTAACCGGAGGGACAAGTTTGACAGGTATCCCCCACCCAACTAGACATAGCTCGTCTTTAGATATTCCGTCAGAGGCAGTCTCAAAACTGCTAGAATCATGGTAACTATATACACCTGTCAAATCACTTTGAGCTTCGTGGATATTTTTCAGCATTTATATTAAAATCTTAATATTGTAGCTGTACAACCTCGAACTGAATTTGATATAGGCGTCAATGGAATTAGTGGCACACTTCGAGGGTTTGACTCAATTTGAGTGAAAAGACCATTTTTAAGATTATCTAGCAGATAATTGGAGGTATGTATTTTTAATAAATAGTTGGCCTATATACCTTCAAATGTTCTACCTCAGTTCCTGAAAATCATCATAAAAAATCAATAACCAAAATAAAACAAAAATGTAATTCACATTGAAGTTGGCTGCGGGTACGAAAAACCAAAGACAATGAGCCGACAAAAAAAATAATCCTTGAATATTAGAAAAGAGACACAGAACGAAATGTTGATTGTTTTCATAGCTCAATTGACTTGAAGTTATTTGCTTTTAATTAAACTGCTATTTGCCTTTTAAGTTTTTCCTTCATTCCGTCTATGCCATTGCACAATGGTTTTTATAACAATGTGACATAGATATACTTGGAGATGCATGCATGCGTGCAAAAATGGAGCACGATAACAAAAACAGGATGAAAGAAAGCAATTTTCGAATAATATCGATTTGCTGAGAATAGTTATATGAACCGTTGCACATAAATCTTAAAATTACGCATGACACACATACGACCTAGTTAAACTCTGATTTACTGGCAATGCGATTGTTCACTTGAACTGTGTCTCTTATATGTTTTGCAGACACGCGTAAATCTGTAAGGAAAATTACTTTCTTATTAATTTATTAGTGACTTTGAATTTGAATTTATTGGCACGAGTTAAATCGAATATTGTCAAATAGGACTTGTGCAGACAGCAGACCAATTAGCTGATTAGTTGTGGGAGTGATCGCAAATTATGCTATAGCTTTAAGAATGTTGCCAATCAATTCCACGCCATGGACAAGAAGTTTTCCTTTCGCAGACTACAACTTGGTGAATTTTACCCTCGGCCTATACGTCCGCACAATATCCGTCTGACCCAGGAGATCAAAGTTAGGAAAAGGACCCTATAGGTTTGGACGAAAAATCATCTTTACTTACGAGGCACATTTTTGTCATATAAGGATATGATCCCAACTCACACGAGGCTCACGAGGTGGCAATGGCATCATTGGTCCGGACTTTTTTTTACAAATGACGTTGGTGAGGATATTATTACCAATAGCAAGTGTTACAAAATGGTACCAACCGATTTATTTTGACCCAAATTGGGCGATACGGAGGTAGACGACATGTAATTCCAGCAGAACAGGGCTGCATGCCAAACAGCAGACGCCACGACGGGCATATTCTCTCTGAACAACTTGAGTGTATGTGGTTATCTCACGCAGAGGTGAAGTGAATTAGGCATTAATTCCTCGTGAGGTTTTCTGATGTTGCATGTCCATGACAATAAGTTACAGCCGACCTTGGGTCGATGCCCTTTAAGCCAACATTACCATCGCCCAAAACTCATCCGGCAGTCATTAAAAACTAAAGCTGTATAGCGGACGATGTTATATTCCATATAATATAAAATGCTATATATGAGCCTTTCAAAAAAAAAAAAAAAAAAAACAGCATTTTGCTAATACCTCATACTGCTTCCGTTTCAATTTCTACCCGGTCCTTATTGAAAAGTTATTTATTTAAACCCTTCGGCACTTCTTTTTTATTGTTGGGTTCGAACACAAATGTTTTCTTTTTGTTGTTAGGGAGGCTCCTACTAAAAACATTGCAACATTGTTTTCGTTAAGTATTTGTTCAAAGGTGGTTTCCTGGAACTTTGCCATATGCCATCAATTGTATCAACTAGCAAAAAGGTTAGGCTAGGTTAGGTAGGGTAGGCACCATTTCCACTCGGAGGCTCGAAGGCCCATTGTGATTCCCTTGGTAAATTAAACATACCCCAAAACAATCGGTTGGACTCTTTATCTTTCTGATTGTTTAAACCAGTTGGTGCTCTTTGCAAATTCGGGAAGGTCCGGTATCTCTACTCCTGCCAAATTCGAGAGATTTTCAAAGAACCTGGGCCCCAGGGATCCGAGTCGTCGTTCCAGCAGAGCGGGGTATTGACACACATGTTGGATTGTCTTCGATTCATCCTCGTCTCCACAGCTTCTGGCATAGGTTGTTGATTTCTCAATTCCGTTTCCAGAACATGGATTTGGTTGCGCAGTGACCAGTTCATCGCTGACCCCAATCCTGCGAGCTCATCCGCCTTTTCGTTCCCTCCGAGCTCCGATATTACTATGTCCAGGAGCCCATCAGAGCTTGATATTGTGGGAGTTGATGCCGCTTAATGAGTTTGGATTTGGACAGTTTTTTACAACCTTTGATTTTACTGTGTTGGCTATAATCGATTTAAAAGCGGCTCGACTGTCTACAAAAATAGTTATGTAGCAACAAAGTAAAAAACAAAATTTATATCATTTTTCAGCTTTGTAGTTTTATTTATTGCAAAATTGAAAAGAAAAAAGATATCATTCAATTTGTTTGTTACAAATAGGTACGTTATAAAGTAAACAAATAAGTAGCTTTAAAAATATTTTCCAAAAATAAATTTGTATAGCTACATGTTTAAAAAATACAAATGAGTGAATTTTCATACAATTTATAAATCTTTATAGAACGTTTATTCATTAGGTCATGCGGACAGCAAAAGTTAAACAACAGAGTCGGGTTAACATATTTAAAACAATGTAGGTAATTGCAAAAGACAAAGTCATTAAATTACCGTTTGGGTTTCGCTTACCGCTAACATAAATTTATATAAGCTTTTTTAACACATAGAAAGGACCTACCTACAATTTTATTGCAGATCCGAAATTAGCAACTTTTTCGGTAGTCCTTGTATCCGGAAAACCTTCCCTAATCAGCGTAAAGGTGAAGGGAAACAACAAAAACGTCCAAAATTACATGCCAATCCCCCAAGAAATAATGTACTATTAATCATAATCATTATTCATTAACATTGATGTGCCTAGGGAAAACAAGCTTAACCTTCAAGAGGAACACAGCGAAGCCTTGCCCCCTTACTTTGCTACCAGCGGCTTTTTTCTCAAAGTTAATTGTTTAATTACCTGAACACCATGCTGAAGGCCACAAGGTTAAGCACATTTGTTTAATGGGTTGCTTTAATGCGTTCTTTCATTCGAAAAGGGATAATAACATCGTCTTCAATTTAAAAATTTCGTAAAAATCCCACTCCAGTTAAAGGTCAATTCATTTCCATTCATCAGCCACACATGCTGCAAAATATAATGCAAAACGAGCACATTAACGATCCAAAAGGATGTCCACAATGACAAATTGTTTTCGCTTTGCCGTTTGTTGCCGGTGGCTTTGACATCTGGCTGTCATTTTAAGTAACGTTATCTCGTAAAAAGCCACCCCAACCCTTTTCTGATACACAGACAGGGACTACTCAAGCAGCTGACACGTTTCGTGTTGCAATACGGAATATAAAATGAATGAATTGCCATTCTTGCACAGTCCCAAACGATACGGAAGTAAATATTACTGGGCTCGATTGGGCCGAAAAGTTACAGCTGCTGTGCTACGTTGGTCCATCTGAATATAAAATGATTTGTCCAGTCACAAAATTAAATGACCTTAAAACCAATTAGTCTTAACTGGAAAGAGTGAATAAGTTTACGAGCATCCTGGGAGCCTTGATAGTAATGGTAACATAGCCGCAAATAATAAGTTCACGCTCGACTGCACTGAATTATAATGTCGCTCCAAAGTTGTTAACTTTCGATGGGGAGAACTATTTTCGGTTATGTGCTTGTAAATAATTTTCGGGAAGTCGTCCAGTTGTGTAGTGCTGTTTGTGTTTGCCGTTGCGATAGTGAGAGGAGTTTTATATTTAATAATAGAATTGTCACTGAAAAGTTTAATGCGTGCTAGTAAATATGGCTTTTGGAACTATGCCAACTAAAAGTTCGCAAAAAGTTGTCAAACTTTTTCAACGGTTTTGGCATGAAAACCATAATTTAAATTCACTTAACCTGAATTGTTGTTTAAAACATAACCCAGATGCGTCTTTGTTAAAAGAAAAATCCGCCATAGTTTTGAAATGACCCCGCTTTTTGTTTTCCAAAATGTGTTCTTTTAATCACCTTCAATATTGGGCATACTCCAATGAAATAATGCACGCCTTTTATAGCTTGCAGATTGCACGAAGAACAGGAGGATATATACTTTGGTCAAGAGTATCTGCAGCCTTCCTTTAAATGTTGTTGCCTTCTGAGCTAATAATTAGACATCATGATCATGTTCGTTGCATAGTATACACCATTCATTGAAAAATTGCAGTTCATGGCGTATATGGTGCACTGCGACGATATGTGGCAGACGCTGGCTTGGAAGTGACATTACTTTTAAAATATACAAGAAGAGTTCAGGAAGGTTATGCCCCTGTAATTGTAAGGATTGCTGCGATCTCCCTTTTTTTGAAGAGTGGGAAGATTATATTTTTCTTGAAACTGTGGGGCACTTCCCCCCCATCAAAAATTAGGTGTTACATGTCCGTAAGTTTCTCTATGAATTCTTTCGTACGAGCTTGAAAATTCGTACAGGACCTGATCCTCTCCTGGTGCGTTATTCAATTTGCATCGATGGATAACTTTGCAGACTTCTTGGAATGTGATTTTGCAAATCCAATACATCCAATTTTTGGTATGGTAGTGCATATTGTAGTCGGTTTCTCGTGTATGTTGGATTAAGCAGTTGGTCAAAATAATCGGCTAGCAATAACGCTTCTGCTTGTATGTATAGGTAAAGGCTTGGCCTTTGAGTGTTTTTTTCTGCTTACAAAGGGAACGGCTGTCTTTAACTCTTGCCATTTCCGACATCAGTTTCTGAGTGTACCTTTTTTGTTGAATACCTTGCATATTATTTCAAATGCTTTGTTGGCGCAGTCCTTAGCTGCCATAATGATGTCATGCTTGTATTACCTATGCTATTGTCTAAAAAAAAAATTATAAAAATCTGTAAAAATCCGTTTTCAAATAATTAGACGTGAGTCTAAGCTGCGGATATTTTTAAAAATAAATAAATGTGCGGCTAACACTTTTATTGCTCCCTAGACATTTTCAAAGAACAATTTAAGGCCTTTGTCAGACATGAATATTTTTAATAAATATGTATTCTGATTACAGATTTACTATAGGGTAAACTTGTTCAACAGTGGACCAATTTGCGTTTGACTAGAGCTTAGCTTATAAATTACAATACAAAAAGTAAAAAAAGCAACGAAATGTAATAAACAACAATAAACAATAGCAAAACATGAACAAAAATGACTTTCAAGGGCTTCAGTAATATCACAAAACTTATAAGGTTATAACTAACGAAAAATAATAGTAACGAATGTTAAATGCTGTAAGGTTGTAAGGTCATATTAAAAATATTAAAAATATGGAATTCTGAAGCTGAGAAGTGCTACCGTATTTACCATTGTTCACTGTGTACCACTAGGAGCTGGTTCACTGTTGGACAAGTGCCTTTTTTGGAGAAATGTCAAATATCACAGTTAAAATACAAAAAAAAAACTTTAAGAACTGCAATAACTGGCGCAATAAACATAACAATTTTCTATTTTTCTAAATAATATAAGGTAACTAACATTCTTGAACGAAAAAAGGACAGAATGGGAAGCCATCAAGCGGGTTTTCATAGTTATCGGTTTTGTGTCGATCCCAATCAACACCCTGCATATAATTCGCAAACAGTCAACAGTCAAGTAGCTGTCAGCTGCAGTGTGGGTTGGATTGCCCAACCAATGATGTTTGGTGTACAAATGAGCGAAGGTTGATCTCCATGATCTTTTAAAGCAACAAAAACACAGTTCACAAACTCGAGGAACTCATTTTTTTTCCAAAAGCATTCAAAATTTGTGGAGGATCATTCAACAATTGAATGAATTGGTCAACTAGGTGTGCACATTCATGATTCAAATTTTCAATTTCAACTAAAAAAAACGTTGTTTAACATGAACAACATGAGTTTGTGCACAAGTAGTGTTGGTTATTTGGTCGGATTAAGTACCTGTATTCCCCGTTTCTTGACGAAGGAAAACACAAATAATGCATTGAACGTCGTTTTGAGACCACAACTAACGGAACCTGAAGATAAAGAGGAAGATGGATAATAAGAGAACTCAAAATCAACCTTTGAAGTTTGTTGAAGTGGATGCTTTGGATGACCGAAAGGTCACCATGAAAGGGATGACCTAGTGCAAGGCGTTTGGTTTTGGCTGGGGCCGCACACTCACAAAGAAGATGAAACACTGTTTCACTCTTGTTTGTGTCTAGTGTACGAGCCTAAAAATGTATTTGCCTCAAAAGTTGAGCATCTAAACTGTTGAAGAAAATTGGTTGATGAATTGCGCACGTAGTGCACGACCGCCATTACCCCTAAAAAAAAAGTAACGAACTACGTTCTCCTACCCACAAGAAAAGCTCTGTGCTGATAACTGCATATCACCGTTTAAGTGCAAAACCTTTTTGTTTATTCTTGGAATGTAGGTAATTGATAATTTGGAAAGGTCGGAATGAGCACTCACCCGAACTGACTCCATAATTATTGGCGTATATTTTCAATTCTTGCAACCACAAATAAAGCAAAATATTTCAATAATTTTTAATTCCAATCGGTATATCTTTTTTTTGCAATCAATATCAAGGCACATAGTTCTATACTACATATTTGCCTATACTACACCGACACAGCTACGAACTGTTGAATCTTTCTGGAGCATAATCCTTTATCGATGATGATAGATATTTATTTAGCTCTCGAAGACAATCAAGCAATCTTTTGTCTCGAAGCGATGAAAGTACCTACTTATTTGTTGGAAATTGCATTTTTCATTTCCCCACAAATAAAACCGTTTGGTTTACTCCAAACATCCTCTTATTGTTTCGAAACAATGAAAATTGAAAATGAAAAAAATAATTGCATCCACCGATTGCAGTATATGATCCGGAGATTGTGTAAATATTTGCAAAAAAACAATTTATATTATTTTTAATTTAAAAAATAGAATAATTAAACAAATTGCAATTTGAACAAACCAAGCTGCAAGAGTATTTATTACTACTATTGGTTTATTAAAAAGGTGAGTATTGAATGGAATGGAAAAAAAAACTCTAAAATTCCAAATATATATACTTATCCTTTGTTTAACAACTTCTTTCGATAAAGGTGACTTCGACGGTTTATAAACCTATTCTGTGTAGGTTGTAGTCCTCCGGAAAAATGTCTCTACAAAGCGAGTTTGCAAGTTTGTTGTTTGAGATTTGGAAAAATAATGTCCTCGCTGTTATCAAGTTGCATTGAATGTTGCAAGTTATGAAAACCGTGAATTATTTTAATTTATAGGTACCTACACACAGTGAGGGTAGAAGTCTGCAAGTAATGTAAGGAAGACTTCTGACAATCGCGTTCATATTCTTGCTGCTTTGTGCATGAGCAGATGCAACACCTCTATATTGAAAATGTTCTATGTTTATACGAACAGGATATCCTCTTCATTATTTTTCAAGGCGATGATGTGCGTGTGCTTTTTAATTTATTTCACATTTCTTTCTGTTTCCAGCTCTTCAGCAACTGAATTGATTTCGAGGCGAGGTGTTTTTGCACGTCATCATTATGGATCCGTTGATCAGGTAAGAGCTTTTGCAGTTGAATGTTTAACTAAATAAATATCAACCATATGAAGTTGGTGTCTACGAAAGGCCATTTAATGTTAAATGTGTTTTCTTTTCAAATGGCCTATAACAATTTTCAATGGTGAGAGCTTAAAAAAATTAAAAAAAAAAATTCTGCCATCATCAGAGTATATCTAGTTACAGTACAGCACATAGTATACCAACATTTCTATTAATTTGTTAACAAAACGCACTGATACACTTTGTTTTCTCAATTGATGGTATTGAACAACTGACAAAAGACATACGAACAAATTTAAACAATCCAGTCTTCCAGCGTACCTAAGTAGTTAGTGTGGCCATCTGCTATGAAATTTACTACCTAAAAAGTGATGGCAGGACTAGAAGGAAACATTTATTTTAAAGATCCATAACTAAGCTCATTCAATCAATAACCCATGCCAAAATTTAAGCGACAATTTTTCAGCAAATTACTTTTTGGGATGCTCTTATAAATTGTGTCAAGCGCCACGTTTTGATCTTGGTTTGGGTTTGATGTCTCTACAATTGATACAAACGATACTAGAAAGAAATAACAATTGTAGTATCCGAGACATAATGTATTGGGTAAATATTTGTTGTGCCCTGTTATTTGTTGTAACCTCCAAAACTTGTATGCTAAGCGCCATTACATAAAAAAAGAATTTGTACTATCCAACACATCCTACGAGAAACAAAATTTGCACATGGCGCTCTAGTTCAACTGATATTGTCACTAAGAACATATTGCCACCGCCATTTGACTCTGTATTAAGTGACAATCTTTGGACCACATAAATGTTCTATTAAGCAACAAAAACTTTTTATCTAATTGACATTTTGTTCGTAGAATAATTAAAAACAATTTGCCGTGCAAATCTCAATCGAAATATGCTTAATACAACCAAATATCTTCACAGGAAGACTTATTTGTTTCCTGTAAAATTTTAAAAACGAAATCCCGAAACGCTGCATAATGACTCTGACTTTTGCAAGATCACGAAAGATGGAATAATTATTCGACGTATTAGTGAAATTTCCTTTTTTAAAGAATTTAGTCAAAACATGATCTCATGATTTTTTTACATCCTACTTAAGCGATTGCAATATCCCTTTTTATCAAGGCGCCTTTCATACGTTTTAATGAGAAGTGGCTTACAATCATTATCTCTAGAAATATGACAAAACAAAATTAATGTCGCATTGGGTTATGTGTCGTTAAACAGCATCCAATTTAATCGGAATACTTAGGTACCTATACCTTCCTTTATTCAGCGTTGGAAATCGAAGAAAACTTTATTAAAAATGTAACACCCCAACTTCGCTATTACACTTTAAATATAGAAAAATAATTAAAAAAGCTAGCACTCCCGTAGAGCTCTGAAGTAAATACTTTCTTTAAATTTTCCAATTTACGGCGCTGACATAAAATAACATCATTCACTCAGTCGATTATTAAAAAAAAATCAATTTATGAACTAATTAGCGGATTCATTATTTCGCAGAGAAACAGGATAATCTTCATAATGATCCCCTTCAATACTGAAATGCTTCTGAGGGTATTTACTTTATCTCACAATTTTATGCAGTTGGTAAACCCACCGCTGACCGCTTGACTCAGTTTGGCATTTGTAAACTTTCGTAACTTTCCGCAGTCGATTTTCTTATTTATGAGGCCTGCTTAAACTATTCTCCATACAAATCTGACAGTTAATTTACGAGGTGGTAAAATTCTGCTGTTTACTCAGTCTATGAGGGTTTTACTCGATTAAGTGAATATCCTTACTGTAATCGAACATAATTTCTCGATGCCGCGCCGGGACGACAAGCACTTTACGTAAAACCATGAAGTACTTGACGGGTAGTAGCAACGAAGGGATTACTGCTGCTGTTTCAAGAATATCCTATTTCTTAGCACTTATTTTTTATTTATTTTTTTTTGCTGGTTGAAGTAAGTGGATTTACTAAGTGTTTCCAGCGGACACTACACGGTCCCCTTCGATACAGCTGCTGTTTTCATCCAACTACGGGGCGTTTAAATAGGTTTAAAGAAAATTAGTTTACCTATAGGTACCATCTACATGACCACACCCACAACTGGGCAAGCTAAAAGGCAACAACGTCTGAGTGCCGGTTAACAAGTTAACACCGTGAGCTTCCATTCAAGTGGAATAAAAGGATTGAGCTACAGGAATATTTGCGGTTGAAATCAATGAAAAGTCTCATCCATCAATGTCGTACTCTATATAGGCAAGACATTTAAAGTTTTAATCGATTAGTACAACAACTGTGCGATAAATGTGTTTTTAAGATAAATCCTTTGTAGGGGCGACATTTCCGACAGGTTCTTGTGCTGCGAGAGGAAATTATAATCCATGGTGGTGGAAGTTTTTATTATGGTCATTAAACAAAGGGACAGTTTTAAAGGATTTGGCTTGTATGTTAATTTCTTAATGGAAACTTAACTACCTACGACCAGAATTCTCCGAAACTAATAGCGTTTGGAAGTAAGGAAAGAGAAACGATGCTGAATTAATTGGCCATACCTCTTTTAGAAAGTTTGACTTGTCGTGGGTAAGATGTAATTAGAAAGGAACTTTTGTGTTACGAACTTCAAAGTAGGCTCTCAAGCGGCGTATTGACAAGTCGTGTAGAAAAATTCGATTCTCGATGGAGCCTGACAATATAAGGAATGAAAACATGTTATTGATTTGACTTTTCTCGTGATCCTCGTTCACGTAACTGTCATCATTTGAGATGAGACTTTGTCAAATGCCTTCTAAAAACTAGGGAGAACCAGCATGCATTCGTAAAAGCAATAACATGGTCAGAAACTTTCGAAATGAATCGTAAAATGGGTTTTTAAGCACATTCAATATAGCATTTCTGTTTATTGTCAATTGTCACATTTTAAATAAGACAATCGGCTGGAGGTGTAAATTTAGTTGTTGCTTTTTTTTAGAGCTTCGACCTGTTCAATAGCTATATTTTCGGTGGAATATGCCGTTTCACATACCCAACAACTTGAGTGCAGATCACCTATAGTAAACAAATGTTGAGCACCATACAACGGAGCTCTAATTTAAGTAAACAACATTTTAAAAATTACTAAAGATCGGGAAATGTAAACGCCATGATGAAACCGCAGGCAAACTATACTAATACCTTGAAATTTTGAAGTAAACAAAAATACCTATATCAGAAACCGAGAAAAATATCACTTCTACAGAAAGAATCTATGTTTGATTTGCGAGAGCCTTAAAATTCAACGGTATGGTATTTATAAAGTCTGCTCGTGTTATCTCCCTCACTTGCAAAAATTGCAAAAATTTATTAAATATTATTTAGTTTATAGAACCTTCCTTGAAATAGATAAAAACCCACGAATGTATGTCACTCTCGGTTTTGTTTTACGCCACATAAATTATTCATGTCTGGACGAACAACGAAAAGACAACTATTTTAAAAACCTCACAGCAAGACCCTAATTTTCTTGTGGGTCTATAAATAAAAACAAACAGAAGATCTAACATCTAATGGAATATAAATAAACTATAAATTCACTTCACGAAAAGCTAAGCTAAAAAAGGAGGCAAAAACTTTTATTTGCTCAGGCCGAGAAATGTTATAAACATGTGGTTGCTGTTTCTATGGGGGTGCATGTGCTATATAAATTTAGGAAATGGAACATTTCACTCTAGACTAACACGTATTCTTAGAATATTTTTTTTACATACTGTTTAACATAGAGCAGATACTGAAAACGGTCTTTAGATTAGAGTTTGGAAGTTACAGACGGGATTCAAGTTACATGATGTGCTTTTTGACGGATGCAGGAATATCATTATGTAGTAACAAAATCGCTTGCACAATTTGGGTTAAAAAAAGCCATATTAGCGGGTTCAAATACCACAAAAACTATTTTTCCAAAATTGATGCAGATTGTATTGTTATATTATTAAAGACTATACCAGCGGACTCCCGGCTGCCTTACTTTATTTTTGTTTTATTTTTTATTTTTAAAACAAAAGTAGACTTGAACCTGCACATGTTTATTTCCTACATTTAAAAAAATAAATAAATTTGTAAATCAGTTTTTTTTTTTTGCGGACATATAGTTTTGAAATCTTGTTTTACAAACCTATTATGTTGAGGTTGCGCGACAAAATGATGGCCCAGTAGCTGACTTTCAATTTCAAATTGTGTAACGGTATAAGCATTTAACATTTCATTGAAATCGTATGAGTATTTTCGGAGAACGACACGGGGCCAAATATTGGTACCAAAAGTATCCTATCTTTCAAGCTGGAACCATTGAAATCAATTGAGTGGTTACGGAGATCGAAAACAGCGTCAACTATCGGGTGAAATGCAGCAATTCGAAAAAAAACTAAATCATAAAAGTCGGCCCAGCGGTAGGAATATAAATAATTGAATTGTGAACAGGAAAACTAAATGTGGGCCTGCAGCCACGGTTGCCACATTGGTCATTTGTGACCAAATTTGGTCATTACTTTTTCTCTTGGTCCCATGGTCATTTTTTATTCCATTTGGTAATTTTTTTACGAAACGAAATATTATTAATAATCAAAAAAATAATATGTCATCTGTGTCGATGCAACTGGTCTTGTATCATAGCGAAAGTACGATAGTGCAACTTTTTTTCGTTTTTATCTATATCCTGACCCTATTGTAACAGAAAAATAAAACAGAGTAAAGTGCAGCCTTGTCAAGTTGACAGTTCGACAAATTGTAAATTCCTGTGTCCCTGTGTGTAGCTTTCGGAGAAAAATAAGGAATGGGATGTCCTGGTCAAGACCAACATTTTGAAAGACGTTATAATAAATATTGAAGTATTTTTTATTTTTCGCTTTTTTGGCGTAATAAATAATTGAGAGACAATTTTTTGGTTTCAGAAAAAAAATTCAAAACAAATCTCAATTGTCCAACTGGATTTGTTATTTGTTTCAGTTTTGCTAGAGATGAGAAAAAGTGTGTTTACGATCTGATAAAAAAAAATAAAATTTGGCAATTTTTGCTTTTACACTAATTTGTTGAAATTTCTTATTTATTTCGGTCATTTTTAATTCCAGTTTTGGACACAAATATTTGACTTTCAAGTGGCAACCGCGCCATCCGATGAGAATTTTCCAAATTTTCTTTTTTCCTGAATCTTCGCGTAGCAATTACAAACCAAATTGCAGAAGGAAATTATATCCAATTTGGTTCACTAGCTTTCAAGTTTTAAGCTTAGCTATAGATTATCGTCCGCCCAACTGCCACAAGATGATGCACAATACCAAAATTAATTCTGCTTGGTACGATAAAGAATCGGAAAAACGATGCTGATTGACGTAAGTGACCTTTTCTCTTGTCATCCCTACAAGCTTGGTTTCGGTATCTCTAAACTTTGACTACCCTACCATTTTATCATTTCCAAAGTGCCGCAAAATTTCGATAGCTATATTTTTAAATCTGGTGGCACCTTCTTAATATAATAAGTCAAATGCGGGCAGCACAGATTTTGGTAATTCCTTGCAATCGCAGCTGTCCTGATGCGAGAAGCGTTCTCGATATCCGCTGGTAGTTTCAACTTCAACATTTTTCCCTCATTATGAATTCTACGAGCATAAAGGGATCTTCGGACCTCGCTTTTTTGGACAGATATTTCTTTAATAGTAATACCTTCCTATGCTATTACCCCTACTGCAAACTCGTGGGCTGATCTTATCACTTCCATGTCAGCATGTTAGCAATACTATTTTGTTAATTGAATTTCGGCTGCCGTAATGGTTGCGTTACAGTTTGGCAGTACCTATTTAAATGAAATACAAGACACATATTGAAGAACTTCTAAAATACAGAACATTATGTTTTTGTACACAAAATAATTCATAATGAACATCGCCTTCCAATACCGTACAGATTTGTTCATTATTGAAATGAACGCATGGTCACCGTAGTAATACCGTACCCCCAAAAAATGTCAGATTGATTGATGTTGCATGCATTTCCACCATTGATAATGGAACCTTAACATGACCTATCGATCTATCATTGCCAAACCCTTCAGCTCATACTCATTTTCAGTATTTACTGAATTACCCACGGATTATCATAAATTAAGCTACCATCGAGCAGCTTTCCACACTGAATACCAATCATATCCGCCCTCTGGAAAGGTACATAATTTAATTTCCTTCCAATGTGATTCAATCGATTTACTTCAGTGATTCAATTGCATCATTCACCTCCGTAACTGTGCAGTGTATGCCTTACCAATTACTATGGTTAACGTGTCAAATGTTTAGCTATTGACCTCAACGAGTATACTCGAAATCGTAATGGTATTGTGTCTGCGCAAAATTGCCTGTTGATGATCAAACTTAAACATCAATAATTCAATGAATAATAAATTGTTATTTTACCTCACGCATATTCAGAAAGCCAAAGAAACAAGGACCATCGCTCGCAGAGCATAATGAACAAGTGAAATTATGAAAGGGTTCCCAAGTCGTGGCACAAAAATGAAACTTTGCATGGGTAACAGCTTTCCACTAACTACATACAAGTATAAACAGGGTGCGGTTGTAATAACACACTCGGCGAAAATAGGCTATAAAAACAAAAACAGCAAATCCTACTCTGAGTGTTAACCCGCGGACAAGTATCCTTCTAAACAAAGTAGCTTAACTCTTTGCTGAGGGGGTGCCGCTTTGTTATGCTTCAGCTGTTTTTGGTGGGAGAAAAAGGTGGGAAACCACAATGAGCTGATTTCTATACCCGTCACAAAAAATGTTCCCCCCTTATGTTCCACATTACAAACGTTATGCTGATGTATGTATAGTTTGAGATGACTTGGTTGGTCATTATAGAGGACTCATTACGTAGGTATATGCAATGTTATCTCAATAGGTGAAAATGTCGGGCACACATGAGTTCGGCCATACTCATTACAGAATATATGTTAAAGGTGAAGGCAGAAAGCACGTAGATGAATTATTTAAGTGATATAGCACTCCCAATCCCATTGTAGTGCACATGTCATTGTTTTGCTAGTTCTGTGTGTTCCCTTAATCGATTATTATGAATGTCAAATATGCGCAACACTGACGAATATCATTTTTTTGACACAGTAATATTAGAACACTAGAACGAACGTGTCAAGGGCAACAGCACTACATAAATCATTACGTACATTGATGACTGTGACTGTATAATTTCACGAACAAAATTTCCAATGTAGGTACAAGGAACAAGGACATGAGATTAAAAAAGTTACTGAAAAGAAACAGGAGATGACAACAAAAAAAAAAAAAAAAAAAATAAAAAAAAAAAAGAACGAAAGAACATCAAACGACGAAATTTATTGAAGGAAATATTTCGTAGAGTTTTTGCTGTTCCTTTGGGAAGTGAAGTCGTTGTGTGTATAAGATACCTAACAAGAATTTAATGTATACTGCTACTAGTTGCTGTGGGACTTAAAATAAAGTAAATAGTGCGTTGGCGTTTTTTCTTTTCTTTTTTCTACCGTCTTGCAGGACACCTCCGTCGTAATTTCAGATTTAGTATCTCGCCTTAGGTCTTCCACCATGATGTAGGTGACAAGTATGAGACCCCCCAGGGAAAAGCAGCCAGATGTTGATGAAATTTTATTACAAGTGAATTAAGACTAATTTATAACTACCCATAATTTCACTGAAACAACTATTTGGACGGAGCGATCTCCTGGAATAGCTTCGATGTGAGAGTGCCCCCTGGCTTCGAAGATGAATCTGCATTTTCTTGAGGGAAACATAAATCTTTTGGGATTACAGATGATACACAGTCTTTTGACAGAGCTGTCTTTTGAAGAATGTTTAGACGAATGGAACATCATATGAAGAGCACGGCTGCGTTACCAGAGAACTTTCTACATCACTGCATCGGAAATCCTTTCGATTAGGCGAAAATTCGTCAAAGTGCAAATATGTGCAAATGCTCGAAGTACTTGCTTAATAGGTCACGAGTCACGATATAGGTGCAGCAGGTGCCAAGGTTTGCATGTCCCATCAGTACCTACTTTTATTTAAACCTTATTTAACTTACTTAAGTCGCTGAAAGTACTTCTTGCTTAGCTTTATAGAGCCCTCGAATTTGTTAAATGAAGTCTGCTGTTGCTTATTTCACCAGCAATCCTGTAGGTATAGCCAGACAAAGTCGTGGCTTACGTATAGGTACTCAAATATCTGAAATTGGCGATACAAGAAAGAGATGCTAGTTTCTAGATTTTTTTTTCTCAAGTTAATTAAGATTAGGTTATTTTTGTGAGCTTTTTTTACAAAAAAACAAATTATAGAAGTTTTTTTTTCTATTATCGTTACAACTTAAGCTGGCCTATGTTGAAACATTTTTTTTTAGATGTTTTGACATCTTCTGAGCAGGTTTTATTGGACTTTTTTTGGTAAAGTTTGTAGCTTAAATATTTGTGTTTGTTTTAAAATATGTTACCTATCAGCCATCCCCCCCATTTTCGAAAATATTATGTGCGATAGTTTAAATTTCCTTGTCATGGAAATCATTTCCGATGCTCAACACGTCTTTGTTGAAGGCAGATCCACAGTTAGTAACCAATAGCAATTCTTTGTTAAACAAATTATAACAAATTTTTGATTCGGGTTTAAGACTGATATAATTGCACGGACTTTGCTAAGGTTTTCGACAGAGCTAATCGTAGAGTGCTGATCCAAAAATTAAAAAAAATTAGATTGGATATCGTCATACCTAACAGATCGAATTCAACGTGTATTAGGAAGGTGGTTGTCTTTCATTTTATAGCCTATCTTTGTAACATCAGGTGATCCGCAAGGAAGTCACAATCGAGCCTACCTTTTTGTACTATTCGTTAATGATATTCCGTCTTATATACGTAATTCCACCTAAACTGCAAAAGATGGCTTGCTTCTCCAAGATGATATTAACATTCTAGATATTCGCTGTCGAAAAAACTTTCTTGACTTAAATGTATCAAAATGTCAAAAACTTACTTGTACGAGAAGCGTATGCCAATATATTTCAATTACCAAATTAATAATGTGGAGCTTTTAAAAACGCATCTAAAAAAAAATACCTTGGAGTCATATTGGATCCAAAACTGGCCTTTAAGCCTCATATTGACTACATTGTTAGTAATGCATTTAGAATGATTGGTTTTATTAGGCGCAATACGAAAGAATTCTCTGATCCTTATGAAGGATCTATACTTCGCATCTGTATTCTATCCGTTTAAGATTATTGAATCATTGCAGATACAGATAGAAAGGGTGCGAAAAGGTTTTACAAGATTTGTTTCAAAAAGCTGAGGTGGAATATAGAAACTCCACCCTACTTAACTAGATGCCTTCTTACTCACTTACTTACTCTTGAGAAAAGACGCAAGTAGTTCAGTATCATGTTTCTAATATATGTAATTAATTGCCACATCAAATGCTCCCATTTACTTGAGAGGATAAACTTTTTTTTTTCCTGAAAGGAATTTGCGTATGAGTTTTCGTGGGCGGTTTCATAGAACAAATTTTGGCAGTAATGAACCGATTGAGCTTTGCACAAACGAATTAAACTGAGTTATTGATCGCATTGATGTGTTTGAAAACAGTTCTTGAAATTCTTTTAAGAATCTGAATAATGTCTGTTCTCTAATACAGTAATTAAATACTTTATTTTACACTTCGTACTGCCTAACTATGTCAACGAATTTAATGACAACGTTAAGCAAAACTCTTTATTTATTATTTTAGCTAAGTTCAATAGTTTATTAGAAAATAATAATGGCCTATCAGCAAGACTTTGGCTTTGATGAAGCTTTTTTGTTTCATTGGTTTACACTTGGTTAATAAATCTTCACTGAAGCACCTTGTGATACACAATATTTTTCGCTTTGTTATCAGGGCGCGAAGAACATTGACTATATGAGAAAAACATGTATTTTCTTTAGTCTCAACGTTGAGTCATACCATTGCAAATGAGATTCCAATATTGCTAAGTTATTACAATTGCTGGTAAGTTAAACTAAATGCTGAGAAGGTGCAAGCTATCTTTTTTAGCAGAAAATGAAAGACTTGTTTTCTTCCAAGCGATCGGCTAATTGTAAATAAAACAAGTATTAACTGGGCCCAATCCGTGAGATATTTAGGCATTCATTTGAATACAAAACTCGCATTTAAGGAACAAACCTACTGCTAAAACAATACAAAAATTTAATATCGTAATAAACACGTTGTACCCCTTCATAAACAGAAAGATCTTACTGAATCGTAATTTTTAAAGCTATTTTTCAGTCAATCCTTTTATATCTATGGTTGACAAGGGGTAATTCAGCGCAATGCCTCCATAAAAAACTACAAGTTTCGCAAAACAAAATCCTTAAAATGATGCTTAATCTTTCCCCGCGTCACCCAACCCAATGTTGACTTGATCCAAGATCGAATTACGAAGTTAATCACCAAACTTCTCCGCAACTGTGAGATCTCCGAAAACCCACTTTGAACCAACCAAATGTTTAATCATGTGTTTGTTCTAATTTCTAAAGGCTTTTGTGTAACAAAAATTATTATTTTTGTTATTTATTATAACGGGTGATTTTTTAAGAGGTTTAGAACTTTTTTAAAAAAAAAACACAAAAAATTCGAAAAAAAGGAATGAAATATTTATTTGAATCGATAGTTTGAACCTTGCAATTTAATGTTTAAAGATAATTTCATGCAAATGTTGACCGCGGCTGCGTCTCAGGTAGCCCATCCGCTGAGTCCAATTTTGGCATACTCTTTCACACATATCGGCCGGTATCTCACGAATGAATGCATGGATGTTGGCTTCCAGTGCGTCAATCGAAGCGGGCTTGTCCCTATACACATAAGCCTTGACATACCCCTACAAAACATAATCTAATGGTGTCAAATCGCACGATCTAGGTGGCCAATTGACCGGCCCGAAACGTGAAATTAACTGTTCACCAAACTCGCCTCGCAATTGCGCCATTGTTTCGCGTGCTGTGTGGCATCTGGCACCGTCTTGTTGAAACCACATATCATGCAAGTCAAGAACTTCCATTTCGGGCAAAAAAAAAGTTTGTTATCATCGCTCGGTAGCGTTCACCATTGACAGTAACGCTGCGATTCGCATCATCTTTGAAGAAATATGGCCCAATAATGCCGCCGGCCCATAAACCGCACCAAACTGTGGCTTTTTCGGGATGCATTGGTAGCTGTTGCAATGCTTCTGGCTGATCTTCACTCCAAATGCGGCAATTTTGCTTATTTACGTACCCATTCAACCAAAAATGAGCCGATCATAAAATGGAAGCAGCGCGCGATGAACATTTCGAACCGAGCACGAATTTTGATAGTAAAATTCAATAATTTGCAAGCGTTGTTCATTTGTAAGACGATCCATGGTTAAATTGCAAACCAAACTGAAGCTGTTTAACAGTGACACAAGGTACTAAACACACGTCAGCTGTCAAAACCAGTGTTGCCAAAACCAAACCAGCTAAAAAATCACCCGTTACTTATATTTTGTATTTATTATTATTTTTTGTTGAAATCTCACTACAATGTGCCTGCTTAATTTGTAAGGTTTCCTTTTTCCTTTTTTCCTTTTTTAATTCTTGAAGGTTTTTAACGAATTTTTCTTTCAAAGTATATCAAGTATATCATTTCCTAATATTCTTTTTGTAACCATGATTTAAAATTAATTGTTCAGTAGGAAGACATAATATAATTATCACGCTAAGCAGTTACCCGTCAAATGTAAATTCCAATACGAATAAATATATTGTACCTATTTCCTAAATTCAGACAACAAACACTAAATGATTGACCATGTGATTTGTTCATCGTCATTGTAAATGCAAGAAGAATCGGAAATTTATTTCGTTCAAAGGCCATATCAGTTAGGATTGGGATCATCGGAATTCTCGGAATGAGAATTTTGTTCCCCTCCTTTGAATTTTCCTTTGAGTATCGTAGCGTGCGCCATATTGATAATCAGTTTACTTATCACCAAACCCGTACTTTGCTTCATTGGTTCCATTGCATAGTTTTGGTTGGTTTAAATTTCGAAAAATGATGACTACCGATACCGAACCTCTAGTTAATTGTAAATTGTTCGTTGAAATTGATCATACTTATCAGGAGCCTGAATCTCGAGCACCGACATATCACTGAATTAATTCACGTATTCTTATACAAATTTGACCGACCAACATAATACATCAACATTGATATGAGTCCGAAAACAGAAAAGGACAGTACGACACAATCCAACTCTTTTCTCCTCTCACCTTCATCGTGATGTTGTTTCATTATCCCCCGGAAATTTTAACTATTTAGCTTAGATTTATTTATTTGAAGTGACACTTCACGCTTTTTTCTCCAGTTTATTTTTTTTTTTTTTTTTTTTCAAAGTGCGATTCCCCATGCAAACTTTTATAATTTTTATTTTTTTTACGCTAATCTTTCCGGTTTAATAGTTATTTTGCTATTCGAGGCGGAAACGAATCTAACAAATCAAAGATCATCGAATTCAGCCAACGTTTGATAGATTATTTAGGTAATATGTAATTGGCGAAACAAACAAATAAATAAATAAATAAAATGGCTTTGTCCTTCTCATCATTATTTGCAAAATCGTGTAGGAACAGCATCAAATTTAATGGGGAACTGCTACTTTTAGTAGGTACCGCTCTCCCCTACTTTACTTATGCAATCTGTTTCGTTGAATTTGTCGAGTTTCCGCTTCCTGTGAAAAGGGAAAATTTACTCTTTCCTCGAGGTTTTTGTCAGCATGCTTTCAGCTGACAGGATCAAACTTTTTTTTTAATGAGTTTTCAAGTCAATAGATGTTCGTTTAACAAGTTTGCATATAATATTTACGTAGGTACTTCCTCCTATCGAAAGTAAAATTACTTATTTTTAACGTCGTGGCATTGTCCTTACCTCCAGCGAGCGCAGATGGTTAAATATGTTCCCACGCATTATTGTTTCAGCCATTTCCATTATAGAATTTTGTTGACGCTCGTATTGAGCAACAGGGCGGTGGGAACTTGGTTGGACAAAACTTTACCCGTTCGCGGAAACATATTTTTTTCCGTCGACTTTTTAAGGATTTTCTATTTTACATTGCTGCTGTGCAACAATTTAATTTCAAAGTTTTTCAAAATAAATATGACCTATGACTGGAAGAAAAGAACTTGTACAAGAGGAGCTTCTTGTCTAACGATAGGTTCGTGCTTTCTTTATGTCCTATATTGGGATGAATTTAATGGGAATAATCTTAGCACGCAAATGGCTATTTAATTATAGGAACGTGAAGATGGAAGTCCTTTGGATTGTCTATTCACCTGCACGGAATGGAGGCTTATGGTAGTATAGTAAGTGCTGCTTAAACGTTTTGATGTTGAACAATAACACTAAATAGAGTTGCGTCATCATAATATGTACCTATTTATATTTAATGTTTATGCTGCTGTCGGTCTCACCCTCGCATAGCAATTATCACACGCACAATAAAAGAGAGAGTAGAGTCGTATTAAAACCCATTATACATGTTGTCATAAAAATATGTCCGGATCCGGAAATGAACATCATTATCCTTGTTCGAATATATTTGTTTCCTCTGGCACTGTGAAAACCCCAGTCCCCATCCCCCATTCTTACAGGAATGAAAATGAGGAACTATTGTGTACACGCAGCAGGGATGATTAATTTTATTAATAAGGTGGGTGGCAACTGGCAAGCATTCACTCGCACCCGATAAAGCTCAAACTGAACAATTCAGCGAACACAAATCCCATTAGGATAGGTAGAATTGTAGACATCACAATCATATACGAAACAAACTGGTTATTTCTTACTTGCTTGCTGAGTTGACAGACTTCCTATACATCCATATGCCCGCACTTTGCTATCTTGCCTTTTTTCTGATGTTACTTTTGAAATCTGAACTCTTGTTGTTATATTTATTTTCCATTTCAGCTGCCGCAATCAGAACTCGATGGCTTTGATCCAAATTTAAAGAGATTTCGTATTGAAAATGGTGAATCGCTGGCGGAAAAGGATGAGGTGAGTGTTTTTGTTATCGTAGATTTATAGAAATGCGATTTTCCTCTTTCATTTTTCAATTTGCTAATTTAAATAATTTAGATTACCAAGTCCTGTGACTGTCAGCTTATATCCCGCATGAACGGGTTTATTTAAAAAGAATCTTTGTTCCATCTCTATACCTATGATCAGCTCATGTCAATACCTATCAAGTTCGACGAAGGCATGTTTTATCTGACATATGCGAGAGGAATTTTGTAATTGGGATTTTATTTTCAATTTTCTGACAGGGGGACTGTATTACGAGTATATTATGTTTTATGTAGGTAGTATTAGCTGCATGCTTCTTTATTCATAAGAAGTATACCCTTTTATTAATAAAGTGCACGACTGAGCCGCAAGAAACTTTATATAGTACTGAGAGAGATTTGTGCAGTTATGATGTGTCATTTTTAGAGTCCCATGAAGTTAACAATGCGCTTAAGTTGTAGATGTGAAAAGATGAAGCGACATTTATTTTACTTCAAAGTTCTCAAGGTCTTTTTCATGAGAGGCGGCTGGCTATCTGGAAAGTCCGATTTGTTTTCGATTTATTCGCAGCTTACGAAGCTATTGAAATTGTGTTGTAAGCTTACCTGCTTTTCCCACTATAAGTGACATTAACTTTTACTCCACTGTATCACGCAAACTATAATTAGAAATTCGGTCCATACGAAATTTACACATTTACCAAGCTTGGCTCCTTGGTTTCAACCATCATTAAATCCAAGCCCTGAAATAAAAAAAAAATAGTTACCTTCTTAGTTTAAAAGCTATAATGTTTGAATTTATCCTTTTTTCATTTGATAAATATTGCTTTTCCTTTCTTTCTGAAATTGCTGTAATATTCTTTTTGATTGCATTTTAATCTTAATTTGAACCTTCCTCTTTTTATCGACCTTTGTTTTGTACCCTCCACACAAAGTTATATATATCTAAACATAATTTATCATCTCTATATTTCTTATTTAATAGATGACACTAACTATTCTATATATATTATGTAAAATTGTTTCTATAATTCTGTAAGCTCATTTTTCGTATTTTGTACATATTGAATAAAGAATAGGTTGAAAATTGAATTGAAAAAATAAAACCAAAGGAAATCATTAAAATTGTAAGACAAAATTAATTCGGATCTAAATGGGTAAACAGGATGACCCTTTCGTTAGAAGTGAAAGAGTACCTAATGTTAAATTTTTGAACGCTCAAGCACTTTAACATAAACTCTCACAGTCTCATTTTTTACCAGTAGTTTTGATGAGGGTTTTTGTTGTTGACAATCACATTGCTTTATTTGATTTTCTTGTTATATGTTTTGAAAAAATCCACTGTGACCAGATTGAGGCTGATTATTTGCGGTTGCAGGGTTAAGATATTGTGCTGCTTCTTTTGTCATCTTTGCTCTAATAGTTCTGGCTTTAAAAAAATGTCGGTAGGCTGGTGGTGGGGTGACTTTGGCAGTTATATCTTCGTCTGCTTGGTAGCTAAAGATAAGTAACCTTTATCTCGGCACACCTCTTTATCACTTGATTTGGCATTAATAAGATGCCAAATCTCTCGCTTGCTTTATTATATTAGAGACTTTTTGGGCAGACTTTAGTTTTCAGTGGGCAAAGTTTCTCGTATTTGTTTGGGTTCGTGGCCCACAAGCTCCAAACAAACTGCTGATGTTCCGCACACCGCAAAACAATATTCTGTGCCAACATAAAAATGCTCTATCAAAAAAAATTAGTTAATACTTAAGTTAACTTCCGAAATAATGTCCCAATCAAAACAACTTGTCCAACAGACAAGTAAATGCAAAAGCAAAATCAATGTTAAAATCTACATCGTCGCCAATTTTCTTTTTCTCTACCATGTTCCTTTAAATTTTCCAAGAATTATTAACCAGCTACATACCTACTCCCACGCACTTGGCAAACATGTCCTCCATTCATCGCAATCGATATTCTTTCCAATCAATAAGAACATTGGGTTTGAGTGTTTTGCAGTTTTTTGTTTTATTAAAAAAAACGCACCCCGATTAAAAGTTAAATTCTTACCCGAGCAGAGGTTCAAAGACTAACACAAGTCTCATATTCTTCTTTATTCGGTGTTGTTATTTTCAAGTAGTTGTCGCTAAAGGAAGAAACATCAATCAACCCTTTGATAAGAAGTAACAATAGAAACAAACAAAAAAACTTCCATTCAAAAGTGTAGAATGCTCTTAAGGAGACACTTTCACGAGAACACATGCAAAAGGATAACAATGCGTTAAGATTAATGCTAAATAAAAACGTATCTACTATACTCAAGCAAACGAAACTTCAAAGCCATCCCTCTTCCTTTCAGTGTTTCTGTATATACTCCTCCCCGAGTACATAATATTATAACCAAATGTATTCCAATTGCGTAGCCCCTTCCCACACCCACGCTGTAATTTTACACTCTGCTGACGACTACCTGAGATTTAATTGTCGATTTGGTATATTTACAGGTATTTGGGTCACCGAGTACGCCAATCCTAGAGAATCCGGAACACCAGACGAGATGGTATTTCAAATACTTTTTGGGGAAATGTAAGTCGGATCGATTTGGGGCGAGGACAATAAGGTTCCCGTTACTGGGTCTCATCCAATTCAATAACATTTCAATGGATTCTGTTTATGCTTTTTCATTTCTCGTTCTATGACTAGTGCACCAGAACTACGTTGGCATCGATGTGGAGAAGAGTCCGTACTTTTTGTCTGTTGTTTCGCAGGACTCGGGTAACCAAGGATCTCCATTGAATAGGGCTATTCTTTTCAGGAAACAGGTGAGTTTGTTTTTATTTTATAAGATGGATAGAATTGTTTTTTTATTCGTTTTGCTTAAGAAATAGGGAAGCAATTTAATATAATTGAAGTGTTCTTCAAGAGTGATTTGAGTCGTCCCGGGAAACGACAAAAGCTTCCTTTCAACCTTGATCGTTATACAGTTTTGTAGTCTCGCGAAAAATTGTTGAAATAAGTTATTCCTTGTTCTCGTAGTGAAGTCACGTAGGTTTGCAGCCAGCAATGGTGTGGTCTACGTGAATTGGTACCAATTGATACATGTACCCGTGGATCCCAAATTCACTTAGGTCGAGCACGTTTTAGTAAAGTTGACCGGGAGCACGCAGTCGTCTTCAGCCACTGTTGCCAAAGTTCAGGGGGAAGTGGTTGGGTTAACATTAAACCGAGTCATTAATGGAAATGTTGACCACGGAAGCAGGCGAGCGTAGCCTTTGGACCAAGAGGATGTACATTGGTCATAAGACTATATTAGAGCATCCGGTGAGGCGGTGAGTACCGTCCGAGAGCAGACTTGTCTTGTGGTGTGAGGATTTTTCAGCATTACACCGGCTGTAGTCCGACTTTTTTTTGTGGTCGCATGTTTTTCCATCTCTACACGCGTTGCAGTCAACTGTGTGAATTGGTCTGTATGTTTTTATATAGTTTCAGCAATGACGGTTAGTATTTAAATATATAGATAGTTATCCTATTGCTTTATCGCTAGTTACCTGACTTAAGGTAAACGTCACTTAGGTCCTCGTGGACCCATTGTGATATTAACCTGAGTTAAGCAATGACATTTCGGCGGGGTGTTCACTTAAAGCACCGCTGAAATTTATATATGCATAAAATTATGAACGTAAACGGCTGTATTGTTTTAAACCGTTATTTTCTTTATTTTTGTAATGGTCCATATAAAATGTTAATACCAGTTTTACTTGTTCGAAAAACGGTCCTACCATATCAACGCAAAATTGATATTTGAGCTCAAGTAGGTGGGATTAACTTAACTGCATATTGAGTTCTTCCCTTAAAAAACGGTAGAAACTCTTAAAATTTGGTCATGTTTATCTCGAAAACGGTCCACGTTATATTTTAATTTTTAACTTAAAAGCGAACTAATTTTATCTCTATATTATCGTACAATGGATTTCAGCAAAAAGGCATTTTTTTAAATAATTTTTTTTTAGTTTACATGAAAGCGAAACTAACAATACCTAATTGTTAAAAATATAAAAATGGTGTGAAAATGTATAGTAATTTATCAATTGAGAACGGCTGAACTGATTTGCCTCAAATTTTTTCCTGTTGTTCATAATTATCAGGAGAAGGTTTTTACGAAATAAAATGTTGGGAAATCCCTAAGGAAAAATCGGGATATTTGGAAAATCTAAAATTGATTTTTACATTTATTTTATTGCATGATTTGATGTAAGGGTGGAAAATTCGTTGTAAAGGTTGAAAATTTTGTCCATAAAATTTTTTCGAAGATCATCGACTCAAATTTGATGTTTTCAAAACGATTGCGTTCTTATAGCCTTATCACACCGAGCCGAAAACCGGGTTTTCGGGAAAACACTCGAAAACTTCTACGAAAACATAAGTTTTCCCATGCCTACATATTTCAAAACGAGTCTTTTAAAGTCGTTTTCCACGACAACGACTTCCAATCGTTGGGTTGTTGAAACAAATACATCTTTTGCAATACTCAGCGAATTCAGCAGAATGGCTGACCCAACAAATATCACAACTCACAACTTAAAATCATTTAACAATTAATTGATGGGCTAATATTATTTTTAAATGCAATAACTTCATTTTGTTTGTTAATTAATGCTATTTAAATTTGTTACCATATAAGTTTGCACCGAAGTTAAACGACTAGTGTGTCACAGCTGATTGAAACGTTGGTGGCCGGTGTGAATGCATCGACGAGTTTTCGACGAAATCACGGGTTTCTCTGAAAAGGCTATTAGCTTTCAATTTGAAAACGTTAATTTTAGAAACTGTTCATATCTCGACCCCATTTTCGATTTGGTTAAAACTTAAAAAACCAAGTAATTCTTACGAAACGCTTACTTAAAATAATCTAATGTTTTTAAAGTTCTATACTAAGACTTGCAAAACTGCATTAGACGCAGGTCATGCGACTCGTTTTCAGAAAATTATTTTATAGGTAGGGTGAGTCGTATCGGTCGAAAATGATTGGTGACACAGTTGGGTTTGTACATAAGTTCATATTCAACAATAAATAATTAATGCGTTTCAAATTACAGATCGGATACGTACACCGTAATAAATCACTCACCAATTCCGTCCATGTATAATGGCAATGGATCTCGTTACCTCGTCCTCAATACAAATTGCATAGCAGCGATACAACAAAACTCATGAAGTTATACTTCAATATTTTGATGTGAATGTGGGATAATTAAAATACCCGTATCCTCACCGTACGTATTCGCATTGATATTATTATTTCATTCCCACGGAAAAGCAAAAGCATCCGCGATGTTCGTCGAGTCTTATTATTATTTCATATTGCCCCACTCAATTTTCAACAAAACTTACATAAATAAACGTGTGGATTTCTGGGACTATACGCTCTAATGCGTGGCGTATAAACATTCCGACTGAATCTAATCACTTTTGTGTTGAAAATATAGCAAACTAGGCTAATGGTCTGCTGCAGGTATAAACTATGTTATTACAAATGTTATATGCAAGTAGATAGTGCAAGTATAGGTACATAGACATAGTTCTATATACTCTCTTAGGAGCCATGTTCTCTATTTTATGAGGAGATATAGGTACGCCCCGTATATCGTATACGTATATCTTGCAGCTAGGACATCGTCATGCACCAAAGTTTGTAAGATAAAGTGCTTTTTGTGCACCCAGATATACCTTAAGTAAGTACCCCATTATAGTTTACGGGCTTCTTAAAAAAAAAGTTCATTAATGAGATATACCAAAGTTATTGAAGACAACTTTTAAAACCATTAGCGTTGCCCCGATGAGTGCATAATGTGATTTCAAAAGTAGTCAAGTTAATGCAACTTGCACGAGAATAGTTTATTCAAGTATTTTCGTTGCCATAATTGTTATGGTGGACTAGGGAGATTCAAATCACTTAGATCCGCTTGCAACAAACAATAGCATAAAGCGATTTACGCAAGGTAACTGCCGTATTTTCTGGGTCAATTTACATGTTTAATATATTTGTACCATTGCGTTGCCTTGCTCATTTGAGATTCGATTTGAGCAGAAAGTGAGGTTTGTAGAGCTTTTGTACATAAAAGTTAAGATGTGCGGTTGCCAAGTGGATCTAAAGAATTTATAATTCAAAAGACTAACATTGGATAACTGACAGCCGGTGCACCTATGGCGATGTATTTTACCAGCTCAAGGTGTAAACAATTTTGAAACTCTTTACCACTCACACAGATCTGAAAATATTGTCAGGTCTACCAATGAAAAAATTGTCCCAAATGTTGGACAACCGTGTAATTTTTGCAGAAAAGTCATTGCCAGATAATTGTCAGACCACCAATTCTTTGAACACAAAACTTTACAATTGTCAGACCATTTCCAGACGCTTAGGATATTTGCAGACTCATTTGCTGTTTGCTGTGTTTTTTTTAGCTTCGATTTCCAAGTAGATAGCGTAACGTATACAATTATTGACACCCTCTTCAAACACAAGGTCTCACTTGTTTAAATGCAGAGCAATTCCAGTAACAACTTTTTAAAATCGTTTATTCTTTTTCTCTCTACACTCGTGCTTTATTCCGCTGTGAGAGACTGTCCGTGTAGTGCAAAATTTCAGTCAGGTAACATCAGTGGTTCATGGCTCTAAAATCGGGCGCAGAAACAAGAAGAATTCCTTGGAACTCAAACCAATAAGCGACTTTATATGATTTATTTTAAGCAATCATGATCAAATTTTTCATTTCTTGCAAAAGATCTTGCATGATCTTTTATGTTTAATTTATTTTTTTCTACTGATACTTAATTAAATAAATGGGGTGTAAACTATTGTATTAGTATCTAATTGCCCAATTTCTTGTATTGACATCATGGTGTCAATAATAGCCTTCTTTGGAAATACAAAAGTTAGCACCGTGTATATAATTATGCTATTGGAGGGTGTCAATTATTTTTTCTTTCTCTAAATTAATAATATTTAGTTGAAAAAATGAGAAAAAGCAGCCACAAATACGGCGAAAACGACCGCAAGCCATGTCCAAAAGGGCAGCGGCCAAATTTTATCCGGTCCCTCGAACAACGCTTATATTTCGATTAAGCGAAAAATTTGTCAAAACAAGACCGGGTCATAGGACAGTTTTAACTGCCATCAAAGAAGAAGCCGTGGATGAATGCCACATCCCAGCCAAAAAGGTTTTCCTAAAAGAAAAGAGGATGAGCTCCATGCCGTTAAAGAGTTTCTCGATGGAGACAAATGGGACCATCCATTTGAACCAGAAAACATTCCGGGGAATGGTTGGTCTAAGGCGTTTTTAAGTCGACGCTCTTCCATTTTACTAAAAACACCAGACCCTGTTACATCAACAAGTGCAACGGTTGGATGTTGGATCTTCGGACATAAGATCGTGGTTTGTTAAATTGAAGATTCCCTGAAAGGAATTCGTGTAACATTCTATGTCCACACGGATCTAAGTGTGACTATTGTCCAAATTTCCTTTAAATTAAAGTCACCACGCGGTGATGATATTTTGGCCGTGTGACTATTTTTAAAGTCTATAACCAAAAACGTACAGCGATAGGCGAAGGGAAATATTTAAGAACCACTTTAACTGCCTTAAACAGGAACATATACGCTTGATTTGTTAGGAAGAGATGCAATGCTGTCTATAATTTGTTTTCCACTACGTTGTGAATAAGCCCGGTCAATTAATGGCAGAATTTCTACCCTATGGGCGAACTCTTGCTTACATAATTTCTCCATCGCTTCTTGAACAAAATACATTATCGATTACTGGATACAAATGTGGGGAACAATAAGCTCTCAGGGGCGAAATGCAATGCGGAAACAAAAACTATTTATTTTAGTGGGAAGACAAGTTTATTATTATAAGGACTACTCAGTACTCAACCTCACGAAATACAGATAAAAAAAAAATCAATAAGAGGAAAGGAAGACATCTTGTTGGTGAACTTGTCAAAGCATCACTCCTCGTCCTTTCTTCATCCATTAACCAATTGAATTCATTCCTAATTATGCTAGGCTGCTTAATAAATAAATGCATGAACGAAATCTGTTGACCACTTACGAAATGGCATCTAAAAAAATACTCTAGGTAAGCTCCCAGCGACAAACAAGCGAGGGCAAGACGTACGGACAGCTTTTTACGAGGATGCTATTAAAGATGCGTGCTATATAGTTACAATAAAGATACGGATACCAACGTAAACCTATATACTTTGGTGAATTAATTCCATTGCCCACTTTTTCGCGGACGAAACATCTGATGAAATATCCGTAATTGGGAATTTAGGACTAAAATGGGGCTCAATGGTATGTATGTTTTCTGGCAGACGAAATATATGGTTCGGTAGGAAGTGTGTAGGCAGTGGCGGACTAAGGGGGGGGCGGTGGGGGCGGTCCGCCCCGGGTGGCAGACTAATAGGGGGTGCCATCAGTAACAGAAAAATAACTTTGCACACTACAAAAAATAAAAACACAAATAAAACAATAAATTTGTTTCCCAAATACCTACCTAGGTATATATACATATGTGTGCATGAATTTCGTTACTGGCCTATTCTCTTAATAACAAGTGATTTTTTAGCTGGTTTGGTTTTGGCAACACTGGTTTTGACAGCTGACGTGTGTTTAGTACCTTGTGTCACTGTCAAACAGCTTCAGTTTGGTTTGCAATTTAACCATGGATCGTCTTACAAATGAACAACGCTTGCAAATTATTGAATTTTACTATCAAAATTCGTGCTCGGTTCGATCCGCTTTTTTATCGAAAAATTGTGTTCAGCGATGAGGCTCATTTTTGGTTGAATGGGTACGTAAATAAGCAAAATTGCCGCATTTGGAGTGAAGATCAGCCAGAAGCATTGCAACAGCTACCAATGCATCCCGAAAAAGCCACTGTTTGGTGCGGTTTATGGGCCGGCGGCATTATTGGGCCATATTTCTTCAAAGATGATGCGAATCGCAGCGTTACTGTCAATGGTGAACGCTACCGAGCGATGATAACAAACTTTTTTTTGCCCGAAATGGAAGTTCTTGACTTGCATGATATGTGGTTTCAACAAGACGGTGCCACATGAAACACAGCACGCGAAACAATGGCGCAATTGCGAGGCGAGTTTGGTGAACAGTTAATTTCACGTTTCGGGCCGGTCAATTGGCCGCCTAGATCGTGCGATTTGACACCATTAGATTATTTTTTGTGGGGGTATGTCAAGGCTAATGTGTATAGGGACAAGCCCGCTTCGATTGACGCACTGGAAGCCAACATCCATGCATTCATTCGTGAAATACCGGCCTATATGTGTGAAAGAGTATGCCAAAATTGGACTCAGCGGATGGGCTACCTGAGACGCAGCCGCGGTAAACATTTGCATGAAATTATCTTTAAACATTAAATTGCAAGGTTCAAACTATCGATTCAAATAAATATTTCATTCATTTTTTCGAATTTTTTGTGTTTTTTTTTTTTTTTAAAGTTCTAAACCTCTTAAAAAATCACCCGTTATAAGTAATATGGAAATAAAATATTTATCGCCCAAGAGCAACAACCAAGCATTTACCAAGCGTCGCAGTTCTGTGTTCAGTTCTTTTTTCTTTACTGATATGAGTATTTTTCTTTATTTCGTTTTTAAATAACGGTACGTATTTTTTATGGCATATAACTCTATTCTTCTATCCGACGTAGATACACAAGTTTGTGTGTATATATCTATTATCATTAGGCCAGAGGACGGAGTATAAAACCAAGCAAGCCGCGCAATTTTATGCTCTGTTTTTCTTTTTTTTTAAGCCGGAACCAGACTTGTAACGTGTGGTGTGTTGTGGAGTGGTGTGGCGCAATCGAAACAGGAGCGATTTTGACAAAACGCGCCACACTGCAACACAACACACGAGAAAAATATGTTTCTACGCATATGAAATACATTTAAGTGATTGCGTCAGTTTTCTCAGCTCTTCAACCGAAAATATTGCTGTATGGAACGGAAGAAGAACTGCGGGCTGTGGTTCCAATGCTTACCTCGACATTTACAGAACTTACAGACAACAGTATCATATTGGAAATCCAGCGAATTCGGCGTCACATGGTAGCTTCAAAGATAAATTTAAAAGATGCAGAAATTTGGACAGCCTTTGAATTTTTAAGCTTCATTGTTAAGTGGGATTTTTCAGACTCTTTACCGAGTCTGTCATTGGCGATGAGAATTTATTTAACAATTTGCGTCTCAGTGGCATCGTGTGAACGAAGCTTTTCCAAATTAAAATTAATAAAGCATTATCTAAGATCAACGATGAGCCAAAATAGGTTGACTAATTTGGCTATACTTTCAATCGAAACGGAGCACACAAAAAATATAGATTTTAAGGATATAATCGAAACATTCAGTACAATAAAAGCTCGTAAGCACCTTTAAATAAAATATTTGTTCGTGTTTTTTTCTTAAATTTTTCAAGGGGTGTAAGCTTGCTTTACCGCCCCGGGTGTCACTGCCTCTTAGTCCGCCACTGTGTGTAGGTAATCGGTCCATTGCTTTGTAGATTTGAAGCACAAAACACGGCATTTCTTATAGTAGCTTAAATAAAAATATATATATATTAGTTTGTTTCTATACGTTATACTTAATTTCCTGAAAGTTCTATCCTGTTGCAATCTAGAGCATTCTGTAGTTGACACTACAGTAGAAATGTTTTCTAAGTGGCAGCTTTGGTTTTTTTTTGAATTTTTTTCCTTTTCTCCTCCTACCGTTTTCCGGTAAACTGAAAAAAACTAAATTTTCAAAAATTCATTTTTTCAAAAATCCATTGTACGATAATATAGAAAAAAAATGAGTTTTTTGATTACCTACGGCTATTGTGTCGGAGATGCTACCCACAGGTATAACGGCTATATCTTTCTATTTTTACAAAGAGAATGGGGACGTTCGGATACCTAGTTTATGTAAAACGTCAACTAGATTTGTCGGGACTATGAATCCGAGCGCGTTGACTAAGCAAATTTAGTTGTTTTTGTATTCTCGCGGTCATCGTTACCTACTGATTTTAAAATTTTTTATTTGGAAAAGTCCCATCACAAATTTTTAAAAAATTGTACTTTCAAATAAGTTAATTTAAAATGTATCACGGTTGCCTATCACAACACTGTTATAGTCTTATCCGAACTAATGGTGGTTAAATATCGTGCGAAAATTGTAAATCACCACAGTAGCCTTAGAAATGACAACTTTTTCTCTCATCGGCCCTTTTTTCGAATTTTCAGAATTTTTCAGCGGCCACTATGTTTATTTTAAATTTGACTCTTCGAAATGTCAACTGAGTATGCAGGCAGGATTTTCTTGACTAAATTCGTCCGCTTCCCCTCCATATACGTCAACTGCAAAAACTAGGTATACACGTGACCACTGCCAATGATAACCAAAACACATCTAGTCAGACAACTGTCAGACTTACTAAACTAGGAATCCGAACGTCCCCAATGATAGAGCTACACAGAAAGTGAGTCGGTCGGTCTCAAGCTTTAGATTAGACAAGTATACTTAGGTACCTACTTGAATTTAAGAGCAATAAAACTGTTCACCTTAAAAAAACACGTTAACGTTTTTCATTTCGTTTTTTTTTTTTTTTTTGTGAATAAGTTTTTTTTGACTATATATAGGGTAAACTTTGTATATGCGACAAACATTTGATTCACTGTACGTACATGCAATTCAGCTAAAAAAAACCACAGGTCTGCTAAAACCATATTGATTGTCAAAACACCGCGTGGCTTAACTCCGGGACTATTATATTTTTTTCGCTTTACGAGTCATTGCCGACTTGAGCTTGTGAATACTTCAGTAATAAAGTTTATTTTGTATATTTGTGATATCTTCAAACTACATAAAAAATAGGTATGTATTTATGAAGGTATAATAACTAGTGCTGCCACCAGGTAAAAAATTTGCGTAGCAAAACTCAGAAGTCCAATTTATCATTTTTCGAAAACAAACAAAAAAGCACTATAACTTAATTCTTTATTCAAAGTAATGTTTGTAATAAATCTATAGCCAGGTACATAATTCAGATTGAGACAGCAAAGTTGGTTTTTGATTCAATTATTTCATACCTATATCCATAACAAACAGCGTATTTAGAAAATAACTTGTGGACAATACAGCATTTAACTTTAGATTAATTGTTTTTAAGCTTCAAAAAAGTACACAAAACACTCGTCGCGTCGCAAATGAAACAATAACAAACTCTGGCAGCAAGAACATGGACAAGGATGTGCGTGCATGTAGAATAATTGCAACTCTTATTTTGTAATTTCAAATCCGTAGCAGTTTTGCTATGATCGTGTCAAAGTGGCAGCGCTGATAAGAATATATTATTTTGTTTGGACACACACACGTAATCACTATCTGTTAAATATTTATTAATTTGAATAAAAAAGTTACAAAATATTCCTTTTAGACCCTTTTCCATTACCTTCGAAATAAATTTAAGGAATTATAAAAAATTTAAGATTTTCTTTTGAGATTTTGGCTTTCAAGATTTTGTCCAATTCGAGATTATTTCATTCGAGATTTATGAAAAACGTTTTCGACATTTTGTCCAGTCTGCATTCTAATCGTTCTAAGAGCGAAGAAATATTAGGGAGGTTACTTTTGCTCATGCCGATGCAAGCCTCATGCCCTCAAGGCTATGTCAGGTTCTTCCCGTTTTCTTTCCGTAGGTAAACCTAAATTCTTCTTTGAGGGTGTGATCCCCTTATCTGGAGAAAGTTTCTGATGCTCACTTTCTTTGCTAGGAGTCGGCCATTTTGGTACTCTCTATTCCCACATGGCCATGCACTATACACACTGGGTTCTTTTGCTTCTCCCACCCAGTTCGTTTAGTTTTTGTAGACATTCTCAAACAAGTTTATAGCAGCCTGGCCATCTGACAATATAGCTATAAAACAGTCGACGTTGATTTGGACACATCTATCATAGATCTCAGCCTCTAAGAAGTTGGTACTTTTTTTCATTGGTTCAGAATATTTGACCCAAGACCCGAATGCTTCCAGTTCCCTCATCAGTTCTTGGCCAATCTGTGTACCACCAGTTTGCTGTGTAATTGCTTAGTCTGAGAGTTGTGGATTCATTGCTCCAGTTCCTTGCTTTGGAAATTAAATCTTTTTATCTTTTTTGTCTCTCTTTGTTTCTTAAGTTTCGCATTTTTCGATGTGATGCACTTTCCTATTCCTATTGATTCTTTTTCTTCTCAGTAAATTCCACAATAAAAAACAAAATCATTCCATTGATTTAATTTTTAACTTTCTCCATTACGTAGTAAGAGAAAGATATTGGTTTCGTACAAAATTTCGAACTCGAGATTTTAATCAATTCTGATATTACGATGATAGAGGAACTCAAAAAAGTGGGTCGCAAAATTCTGTCCGGTCTGTCCGTCTGTCCGTCCTTCCACGGGCCTACAGTCTAAACGGCTTCCCGGATTACATTCAAACCTCGGATTTGGAGTTTTTGGACTTAAAGTTCGGGAGGTGTTTTTTTTTTTTCAATGTAACCTCAATATTAATGGTACTTCCCATATAACATTTTCGTACCAGTTTGATTTGATCGAAAACGGCTCTAACGATTTCAACCAAAATCGATATTTAAGCTTAAGTAGGTGAGGTTACCATGACTGCGTTCCCAGTTTTTGGCTAAAAATTCGAACAACGATACTTTTGAAATTTCGACATATCGTACAATGGATCTATGAAAAGAGTAATTTTTTAAAAATATAGTTTTGTCTAGTTAACTTAAAACGGCAATAACGATTTTGACCAAAATGCAAACTTAGAGTCAAATTGATGTTTTCAAAACTATTGTGTCCGAAACACCGAAAACGCGAATTTTAGAAACTGCTAATATCTCGAAAACCTCATCTTCGATTTCGATAAAATGTCAAAAACGAAGTATTTCTATAATCCGGAACAATATCATACAGTCAATTGTATTTTTCCAAATAAACAAAAACAAAAACTTCATTTGCACCGCACACACGAGCATCGGGATATACTAATGCAAATTAACAAATGACTGAATTATTACATAATCTTTCTAAAGATATCGGTCTATCACGAGCAATACTTCCAATAATTGAAAACTTAAACCATATTCCAATCAAAATTAAAAACATATCCTTAGGTCAAAAACATAAACTGCTACTAGGTACCTACGCTTGTCCTGTACTCAAAAATCAAGTGAGGAGTAAGACCTTATAAAATAGTACAGTAGACGCTTGCGACATTGCCAGTTACTGAGAGCTTTAACCTTTAAAAACTTATATTGTTATTTTATATAACTGCCATATGAGATGAATATCCAAAAGAGGATTTTGTTTTCTTTTGTCTAGTATCGAGAAAGTTTCGTTCGACCCAGTCGTGCACTTTATTTTACTGTTCCATCTGGCAGGATTTTGTTCTAATGGAAACCAATTAGTGGTGGTTGATTTGCTGTAGGTATAGGTAGTTGCTTTCGCAGGGAAACATTTTTCTGACAGAAATTTTGCTATGACCACCTAAGCGTAAAAAAATCATTTTCACACTGTTTCAACTTTTTCGGTTGGATTTTACGTGTGGCTATAACTGGGACCTTAACAAAGTAAAGCGTGATAAAGATGCTCATTTTATTTAAACATTCTCATAGTTTCCACTCGTTGAAAGTGGAAGGCGCTAACAGCAGTTTACAACCAATATTATCAAAACCATCACGAGAAAGGTGTCAAAATGAACTGCAGGTGTCCATTCACCTCAGTGTAGTAGATTAGTGTGTATTCGTTCTAATAACGTGCTGAGAATCATACTTCTTTTGCTTTGCTGAGATGTTCAATGAAACGAACACTTCAATTCGTTCATTTCAAACATAACTGAGACAGGTTACTAATTCCGGACGGAACAATAGAAGGTTTGTAACCAGTAAAACAACAAAAATTTAAATGCGCCACATCACTAATTAAAAACGATGCTAAACTTTGCAAAAGGGCTCAGAAATTTAAATGATCCTACACCTACGCCTACACCACTTTGTTGAACCCTGCCCTGACCTATGTTTTGCAAACGACCCAAACAAACGAAAATGCCTCACAGCCCATTCGTATCAATTAAATCGAACGAAAGGTTAAAGGTGTCGTCAATTTTGTTGTATTGTCAACTCCCAGCAATAGTTGGCCGTACTGTGGTTGAGAATTGTCTGCTGTCAGCTGCTATACATAGGATATCAGAGCAGACGACCTCTTCCAAACTGAAGGGTATTATACTTAATTCCAAAAGTGTTTTGGGGAGGTTATATTTATGCAAATTGATTAGAACGCAGCAAGCGGCAACTACCTAATATAAACGCCAGAGAGTTCAGGGTACTTGTTCCAGCAAAGAATTGTGCTTCGCTTCGCATCTACGTGAGAAAGGGAAATTGAATTAATTTTCCTGACACATTCACTTCCACCAATCATGCTTGTACTTTCTCCTGGCAGGGAAATTGCATTTAATCCCCTAGGTACGGAAAAATTGATAGAAGGAGAAAAAAAATGCAATTTTGCACTTTGTGCAATAACCAGTATACTTGTATCCTTGCAGGGTGCTCAAAAGATTGCTTTGCCCTACAGTGGGGGGCAGAAATCGACGGTAAAACAGATCCTCACCCACTTCACGGGCATAGATGTGTCCACAAAGAACCCAAAGGAGATATTCTCGGCTGACATACAGAAGGATTTGTTGCTGCTCGAGGAACAGGAAGGTTCGGTTAATTTCAAATTCGGAGTGGTTTACATGCGACAAGGACAAGAGTGTGACGATGAAATGCTCAGCAATGGTAAGATGGATGTGATTAACCGGCTTATCTCGTGTAATTACTTTTTTAAGGTGCATGTGTAAATGTGTTAATCCACAGAAGAAGCCAGTCAGGATTTTGAGGATTTCCTTGATGTGCTGGGCGAGCGAATACGTCTAAAGGGATGGGATCGCTTTCGTGGAGGACTGGATATTAAAGGTAGGTTGTAGAGTGACGCTTCGTGTGGTTAATTAGCTGTAAATCCTGTCTATATGTGTTTGCCAATTAGGTGATATGACGGGAAAATATTCTGTGTACACACTCTACGAAGGACATGAAATTATGTTTCACGTTTCCACCCTGCTACCCTTCTCCAGGGACAACAGACAACAGGTGCGTATTTCATTCTGGTCTGCTAATTAGTATCTGCCACACTAATTATTAGTTTACTAATTATATAATTTCTTCGGATACTGTGTAGGAGTCTAAATATCTCTCCTTTATTATCTTTATTGACAGGTGGAGCGTAAACGTCATATTGGCAATGACATTGTGAATATTGTATTTATTGATCAGAATCCGAAGAACGCCGAAAGGATATTGCCAACCAGCTTTGATCCGACGTGGATAAAGAGCCAGTTTACTCGTATCCTTTTTAAAAGCCATTTGGGTGAAAAATTTCAGTCAAATTTATGTGTTTAAGTTTGAAGTGGGAAAGTTCAGCTTTCGTTTCAGACTTACTTTGTAGCCATAACTTACATGTATGCGAGTTACCTAAAGAATGTACCTAACTTATGATTTGAAATATTTTACATCGCATAACAATGCGAGCTCACGGAACTATAAAATATAAACTAAAACAAGATTGAGTTCCATTTTATACTATTATATACCAAATCGTCTACTCTAGTCGAACCGATGTTGTATAAATTTAATTTGGGACATACATTCTTTCTGAATCGGTTTACATTAGTATTGTGAGCAAATATGATACAAAGTAGATGACCAACTGATAGCAGAAACGGTACATTTGCCTACAAGCTGCCTGTCCTGCATAGGAATTCCTAAGTATTATACATGTTTCCTTTAGTTATAGAAAAGCCTATGCAGGGACTTGATGGCAATCGGGAGGAAATTGTTTGGTGTAATTTTAAGTTGGGTCAACTGCGTTCGACATTTTTGGCACCCTTTAGTTACACGACTTTCACATCGTAGTTCAGTTTAAAAGTTTTTATAATTTATGCAGTTATTGGAAAATATAAATATTCATGATATAATTTTGTCAAAATGCCAAATATACCTTAATTTTGTCATCGTTTTTTTTTTTTTTTTGTCAATATGTTGCAGACATGCATTTAATGATAGTAATCAGAAAAAAAATTACTTAGCACTTTTCTTAAAGGTGATTTAGTAACTTAAAGCTTTTATTTTAGGTTTACTTTAAAGAAAAAAACACTTGGTTTTCGTTGATTTTAATGCTTTTCATTTCGAAGTCAAATTGACACAAAATAAGCATTTTGACAAAGTTTGAGGAAAGATTTTTTTTATGTTATGGAGAAAAATATATTTTAGTGTTAGCATAAATTTTAATCTGTAATTGGTACGTAAAATGCATACTTGCACAATAACGTATGGATGACCGGAGAATATATTTTCAAAGAAGTCACACAGATCAAAATAAAAAAAGATTTTCCTTAACAAAGACACTTTTTAGATATTTTTGCTGTTGTTACCAAAATCGAAAACACCTACCGTCTAGCTATTTTCTGTGATGAATCTGTACCTCCCTTTGGGCCAACCTTACCTAATCCACCTGCATTTTCCGTGAGTATCTAGAATAAGTGCATATAGTAGGTACATACCCCAGTATAGCAATTTTTCAGCAGATTTTTTTTTAAATGACATTTGTGTGACTTTTTGGTGTTTTCAATTTTATTTCTTTTTTTATTCGTATCACCGACATTGTGTAATGGGTTTTAATTACTCAAATAAATTTTTGTTACATAGCATTACATTCCTATTTAAAAGAAATTTACCAAGTGAGTAGTTGGACATTTAAACTTTCACTTTATATATCGACCTATCCACCCCTAACAGGAATAATATTTAATCCAACATTTCATATAAATTATTTTAACAAAAGCAATAATAAAAAAAATGTGCGACTGTTTCCAACAGTCCCGAAATATGTATGGGTATACAACCATGCACACATACAAAGTTTCATTGAGATCGATTGAGTTTCTCAAAAATCTCGACAACAGCGCCACCTATCGGGTCCAAAACTATCCTATCTTTCTAGCTGCGTACAACCATGCACACATACAAAGTTTCATTGGGATCGGTTGAGTTTCTCAGCAAATCGACAACAGCGCCACCTATCGGATCCAAAACTATCCTATCTTTCTAGCTGCGTACAACCATGCACACATACAAAGTTTCATTGGGATCGGTGACGGTAACAGTGACGGTGATGGTAACAGTGACGCGAGTTTATTGGTTTCTGCCACTCCAAAGTGCCCAACGCGCCTCGCCTAAAGAAGTATTAATTTCAAAAACATGCTTTATTTCAGCTCATAAATGTATGCAATGATAAAAACTTATGCAATGATAAAATATATGCAATGGCGCATTTCCGTCACAGCTAGTTGAATGTTTGGAATTACTCCACCAGATTCCAACAACGCGCAAACACAATGATGCATTTCCGTCACACATATCCGTTGCATTAAGTTCTATGTTTGGAATTACTCCACCAGATTCATGGAGATGGTTTAGTTAACTGTGACCTTATGGTCTATTGTTGCACCAAGCTTGGATAGACCTTTTTCACTCTTTGTCCAAACTTAATCTTTTCAAGAACATATCCAGTATGATAACTCAAAATAAGCATTTTAAATGGTTCCATGGTTGCAATATCCATGCCAAAACATCTTTTCGAATGCCTACCGAAATCAAGTTTTGAACACACCATACCGGTCAGATCGGAGTGGACGCAACGCAATGTCTTACCTATACTAGGAACAGCTGTCAATATTCATCAAAAGCACAAAATGGTGTTGGTGTCTTTTCCAATGATCTGAATATCTACATCTCCCACGACCCGCCGAACTACTGCAGCGTCTTTCAGGCCGAAGTCGTCAGCATGCTGCATGCGGCAAGTCGCTGTTTGCCTGTTGACAAGTTCGGAATTGAATAAAGATTATTCTGCTAAACGTATATCGATAGACAGGGATCCTTCAAATCCCGACTTAAATCGAGCACGAAAAAACCGAAGGCTGTGAAAGGTTACCAAACATCTTACAATGTGAAGCTATTGCAAATAAAATAATTTCTTACAGACAATCAATGTAAATCCTCATAATCAGTTCATCTAACTTATATCAGCCACTTCGTCCTTAACTACCTCTGCCATCCAAATCGGTTAATATGATGCATTTACTATTTATTATGTTTGCAGGATATTTTCATGTTCCGTGAGTTTCTTCTTGTCAAACTGATAAATGCAGAGAAAGCTACTTTCCAAACGCCGACCTTTTCACAGAAACGTGAGCGAACTCTGGAAATGCTCATCAAGGATCTGCACGAAGAATATGTGCACGACAGCAAACTGGTAAGTGTATAAAACTCGTACATAACCAACTAACCGACAATAATTTAATCCGACCCACATAAAACGGTGTCATCCATATAGAATATGTTAAATCGACGAGCATTTTCCGAAGTGTTGTACGATGTGCCACGTACCTCCAAGCTCAAGGAGGACGCCAGACAAATTGAATTTGTTCGAATCGGGCAGGCACTCAAATTGGAAGCTATCGTACGCGGTGATGCCCCGACCAGCATAGCGTCGGCTAGTCCTTGCACCATATTCAAGAAGCCACCATGGGAACCGCAATGTTTCTATCCGGCATTTCAGCACCGTGGAACACTGGCAGGAGATTCATTGAGTCATGATTGCATATTCATGGCCACAGATGATGGTACATTCCTAATCAAGGGTAGGAGTCCTATGGGATAGTTGTTACTTGTTTGTTAGCAATGCATTGGATTGAATTTCTTGTTTGTTTTGTGCATTTTGTAATAGAGGACCAATCTTTGCAACTGGTTTTTGACAAAACGTTTTTTGTCCGGCAATTGAGCGTGTTGGAGGAGCACGGATTGTTGCTTATCCGGGGCGGATCTGCTACCAATCGGGACTCGAATCGTATGCATGTTTTTCGGCTGAGGGAATTCCAAGAGGATGCTATTCGTATCCGCAGCCGGAATGAAGTCAAAGAGAGGCGAATCGAACGTACAAGGGGATGCCATCTGTATGCTAGTTCGAAAATCAACGGTGGCCATCTGAGACTGGTTGTTGCTGTGGGGAAGAAGATGCAGTTGTTTCAATGGAAGCACACTGCTGCATGGGCGTCATGGTGTGCAGAAAGTGACACTGAAACTGTGGAGGGATTCATTTTCCAGAAGGAGATTCAACTGTGTGAATCGCCAGTTCTGATGACGTTGCTTGATGGACCTACGAATACAAGTACTGGTGGACTCATCTGTGTTGGATATAGGTATGTACCTACCTACTATATTTAGGTTTGGGGATGCAAATATCAATATTGATGCTGATACTCCATAGGGATTACCTGTTACCTGTCTCATTTTATTTATAAGATTCCTACTTCCTATTGTCATATCCATTATGTTCTTTTTCAAAAAATTTCTTTTTCAGAATGAATTTACCGTATTTAACTTTTACTAGTTTTAATATTATATTAAAAAGAAAAAACTTTTTTTTTTTATTTTTACCTATGTTTATTAAGTTCTTACATACTAAACAAAAACGATTAAATCGAATTTTGTTTTTTTAATTTTCAAGGAACTTTAGAAAATTTGAAATCTTTATTATTTGTTTTATTTAAAAACTGCCTAAGCTACTCAACCTAAATTACCTATAATTGAGCAATCTCTCCGATACCATCCTGATTGCGTCCGTAGGAGCCTGACAGCTGCAAGGATTCACCCGCATCGGTGATACTCGGGGTAGGCCATAAGCGTCGGTCATGTCTCGGTAGCACTTTTTCATGTTGGCTCTAAATTCAAAAAAATGGTTTTGTTTTGCCAAATGGAAAACAACATTTAGACAGGTTCTCCAAAACCCAAAAGCCCTATGAAGTGAAGTCATTTGGCGTTTTTCTTTTTAAGTTCAGAACAAAACCAGAACTGTTCTACCAAAGTTTCGTGTTTCACAATTAGAATCACGAACTTTTTGCGAGAAGTCAGTTGTCAGATTCCGTGAATGATTTGCCCTGTTACACAAGTAAATTTCTTCTAGGGCACACGAAAACGTTTGATCGTTTCGCTTACAGAATCTGACTCCAGGCTCTGCTCTGCACACTGAACACAAATTGTAAATACGACTGAAAACGAGATTCAATTCAAGGATCGCTTTATTATCCCAGAAATAAGATTTCAAATCTTTATAAAATTTTTCACTGCAACTGTCAATTTTATGATATCTCTGTCCCTCCGGATATGTTATTCATATGTGGCGCATATCGTGCAATTTATACTTTCAACTCGTCGAATAGAGAAAATACATTCTTTGTCGATCTAAATAAACCAAATTTAATCTTTTGTCCATTTCTTAGGTATCATTACGAAGTAGTGTGCGACCAAACGGGCTGTGCAACTCGTCTCTTTGAAGTAGATGCATCGAAAAGGAACCAAACGCAACTGAATGCCGCCATAGAACTGTGCGATGGTCAAGAAACCGAACTGCTGCTTTGCTTTAACCGTAAGTTGAAAAGTTACTCAGCATCAACACTCAGCCATACCTTTTTTTTCTATCTCCTCCCTTGCAGATACCTGTCATTTCCAGAAGCTGAATAAGGATACATCCTCCACCGAATTCGACTTCCATTGGAACACGTCACCGACAACAATCGTGTGCGCGTTTCCATACATTCTTGGCTTCACCTCCGACTCAATCGAGATAAGGTTGCTTGTCAATGGCAATTTGGTGCACACGGCTATAATGCCCGAACTGCAACTGATCACATCCAAACGTGACATCTACTTTGTAACCACCGCACCCGAGTTTATGTCCAAAGACCTTAACATCAGAGGGCTGCAAATAAATGAGGTAACTGCCGAGCGCAAACTAATGACAACACCCAGCGACACGTCCAGTGAGGAACTCGCACGTACGCCTGGGAAGAAAACCCTCGATGAAATTCCCATCAATCCGGATACTGAGATGCAGATCCTTCTAAGTCTCCCCCTCACCGATGGAGGAGTGCCATCAATCCAGCGTGCCCGATCACTTCAAAAAACGAATAACATCAACGAGGATCAAAAGCCCTACATCGCCAAGAGCAATTCATGCGGTGATCCCTACCGATCGGACTGTGCAAAGGATAGAGAGGGCAGAGATCAGCCCAGTGTTCCACCGAATTCACCACGATCAGCCACCAATCAACAAACACAACAGCACAAGTGCAGTTCACCAATGTCGCCGACCAAACGAAACTCCAAGTACCGAAATCTATTCACAAGCAGTTCAGGCGATGCCTCATTTAGCTCGCCCGACCGCTTGAAACCGCTACGCATCTATCGGATACCTCTGTCCAAGCTTACCGGTACCCATTCACACTTCCACGCTCATTCGTTCAATACATCAACATCCTCTTCGGGGTCGTCAGCAGCTACCACCACGACAACTACTTTCAAGCACTCAATTGATGTCCCCACCATCGGAAATCGTTCGAACGAATGACATCCGGGCATGACGGACTTCTGGAATGACAATAAGAACACAGCCAAGGGAATGCCACTGGGCGACAACTTAACTATTGCAGATGATTCTGAGACAGTTACCTGCATTGACATGTGTCAGTCGATTGATTTTCAGTCTTTGATTTCACAACAGCTCATGAGGTTTCAGCAGAACAAAAGCAGACAAAATTGAAGAGCAAAAACGATTTCGAAGCAGACTTCAAAATGTAGAATAATAGAAACACCACTGTTACAAATCTCTTGTTTGGTTTTCTTAAAAGTTAGTTATTGCTAGCCAAGATACATTTTATTATGTACCTATCATGGATGTAAGTAGTACGTAATGTCATTCTCGAGCATTTGCATAATCTAATGTAAATTTCATGGATGTGTAGTATTTTTTGGTTTGTTTGTTAAATTCTTAATTTGTTTTGTAAAATAGAACTTGGAGATATTCTGAGAAATCAAAATGTGTATACAAGATTAAATATAATAATGTGAAATAAAAATATAGATATATAAAGTGTTACATCGCTAAAATTTCTATATGTATGTTTAACTAATTTTAATAAACCTAACAAAAACAATTTGACTAACAATTTCTCAAAACATAAAAATTATTTTTACAGCTTATTTTAGTGGACTGCGTCAACAATTTCGAAATGCAACTTACTTGGGTGGGTACTTATGTGGTATTCGATCGGGCGCTTTTTTTTTATTCTTTTGGTGCAATAAAAAAACCAATCTTTTTCAGATTTCAGAGCACTTTTGCGAACCTGGATCTCAGATTTACAAATACAAGTGCGTTTGAGTTTGACAACTGGTGGAGTTGGTTCACGTTTTCGTGAATTTTTTCTACGGCAAAGAAAGGCATTGCATCTATTTTTGTATATTATTTATGTATAAATATTTAGAAATCAATTGGGACGGAAATTTCGAATGTTTTAATACAAAATTTAACCAGTCAACGGAAATTGCTTAAGAAGTGTCGAAGACTACACAATATATTCAAATCTTACGAATATCAACACACAAAAAAATAAAGTGACGTTTTTATGTTCGACTAAGCACATTAAATCTGAAATCTGAGAGAAAATCTGAAAAAGCCCAATCGAATACCACATACATAACCACATTATTGACGTCTTTAAATATGGAACATAAAGGCTGGTACGCTCTTTGAGTGAAGGGAAATTTTCACTCCTATCCAACAAGTGTTGTGAAATCAAAAGTGAAATATTTTTTTTTCAAGTTTTTCGTTGAGAAGTTCATGCAGAGAGATTGAGTTCCGGAAGATTTTGGGCTACCTATGAAATAAAAAAACAACTTCAATGTTCAACTTTCGTTTTTTAAAAGAAAACAGCTGGTGAAAACAAATTAAGGACTTCACCTTTTGCGAACCATCTGATACAGTAAAATATAATATGTCCAAGTCAAACTGCAATTATTTATTGCTATTGGTACCAGCAAATTCTGAAACCAAATTCCCAAAAAAGATTAGGTTTTCGAAAATAAGTTGCAAAAGAACATAGCCAATGCAGGTTTTTACACGTGCAACGCCGAGTCCCTGATACACATAGAGATCTTATGTCATTTTCCACTGGGACGTGGGACCACCAGAAATCTTTTTCAGATCTCAGATTTTACTCGGCGAATGGAACATGCAACGAAATTGATCTGCTTTTGTAAATGGATTAGTGCGTTATTTGACAACAATAACCGCTGTTCAAATTGAATTCGTTTTTGCAAAAATCACATATGGAATCGACTTAAAAAATGTTTCCCCTATTGCACATACAAATGGAGTATTTTTGGTGATTCATAGTCTTCAGATGACGAGGAAAACTATGAAGATAATAGTTCCTCCTAAATTATACCCATGGCTATGAAACTATTAAATACTGACAATGCAATCCAGGAGATCAAGGCGGTCAGAAATGTTCAAAATAGTTCAAAAATAAATTGCTGACTAGGCGAACGGCTATCCCAAAGTGCAATGCAATTGCATTCGGTAGGAAGAAAGTCGGTTCCTGGATTCTTACATCGCTTTAGAGTCCGTCACTATTGCAGAAGCATCCCTCGATTTGTCTTGAATAAACAGCCGTTGATTGAGCTTCGAAATATCGTGGCTGTTTTTTTATTTTAACTGGTAAAATCTAACACTGTACATATATGGCACGACTCGAGCTCGCATTTGCATTTTACATTCGTAAACTCCTCCTTATGACAGTGACTGAGTTATTCAATTCAAATTCTTCTAAAGCGGCATTATATCTACACTGGTCAAAAACTCTTCAAGCGTTCTTCAAGTGTTGTACTGAAAATGAGACACGTAGACGTTGTGTCTGCTCGAAGCAAAATCAAAACTATAGGATTTTGGCTCAAATGCTTGACAGTGCATATTGGTGTGGTGATTGCCTGTTTGATCGAGCATATGTTCATTTTCGCGTTGACAGCGACAAAGCAACATAGCAAGCAGACGACTGAAATTTGTTTTACACGGTTTTTCAGCTTATTCCGACAATTGTCGTGCGAAAACTTCTTAAATTGTTTTCATTTACACCTGTTTCTTCCGCATATTTTTTAAGTAAAAATAATTGATTGGAGCCTCATGTTTGTATGCAGTGATACCAGAGTTTTTTTTGCCAAAATTCCCCTTTTTTGGGTTTTTTTTTTAAATGTTCCCCAATCCATATCCATTTTTTCCCCCATTTCAATTCATTAAAAAAAGACGCATTTTTAAATAAAAATTTTATTTCTTCTATAAAGCCATTTATTTTAAGAAGGTAATACAAAAACAAAAAAAAAACAAATAATTTTCAAAGTCTTTCAGTTTAAACTAATATAAAATAAGTTAAATTAAAAGAAAATATTGCAGGTAGGTTGAATAAATTTAAAAGGCGCCATAGGTAGGTAATTCATACGTAACGAGGTAGGTTGAAAGTAAATTATAAATTTAAAATTAAATAATAAAAAAAAAAACATATATAAACACAAAAATGCTTCAGTTATAAATTATATTAATTCAAGATGCAAAGATCAACGCAAGTTTTTGAACAATTTTGCAGCACACATTTCGTCGGCAAAGTGTTTCAGTTTCGAGATAAATCGCTTAGATTCTATAAACGCGGTGATGTTTTTATGTTCGGGAGATATTTGAAGGTTAACTACACGAGTTCTATTTTTAAATTTTGCAAAATTAATAAACATACATGGATCTCTGTTTTTCCCCATTTTAAGAGCACTTTTCCCGATTTTCCCCATTTTGGGGAATTTTTCACACATCTGGCATCACTTTGTAAGTTAAACGAGTTTTTGAGCAGCGTATATGCCGCTTAAGCCTCCACTCTCTACTGTTGTAAAATGTCAATAATCTCTGCATTTTTTAAATCTGTTTGTGCTAAATGAATTGACGGATTATCTAATAATTTTGGATTTGAACTTTTGTTTCTTTTGTTTCTAATAAATTTATTTATATAAAAAAAAAACACTATGTTCTTGTGATACATTTGGTACATTTTAGAGTCTCAAATTTATATAGGTACTTTTGATACATTCAAACAGAAAAATACGATACATTTTTCGAAAAGTCAACGGCAACCTCCATTCAATAAATCGTTTTTTCTTCATCGTTTTCTATTTGAACTTTTCCAATGAATACTCTCTCTCATGCACACAATTAGACATGACACTTCAGATTTGACACCATGGTATCAATACTATGGCATCGTCAATACCTAGGTGACACACCGTTCAACGTAGTATAGTTTGACAGTTGTTGCCATGATCGGACAGATAATAAAACTCGTGACACACCAAGTACAGGCACTGGCACCGTGGTAAGAAAACAAAAGCATTTTCTATGAAAATGACGGGAAATTAAATAAAACCACTTTATGAAAGTGGAGCTGTTTTCGCTAGGGCTATACCACTCAAGAAACACTAGTATCAATACCACGCTCGAGCCACATTGCTCGCCTGGTTCTAGCGTGGTACACCCTGACAGAAATCTATGTGTATCACAGATAACTTTCGCAATACTGGGGCGCTACTATGAAACTCGATTCTACTATTGATTCTATTCGAAAGATATTTGCGATTCTACTTTCAATTGGTACTCTCTGTGAAAGTAGAATCGAATGCCGGTAATGCCAAATTATTTGCCAACAAATTTGTGATTTTCGAACGATTCTCGCTTTATGTTTGACATACCTAACCCAAACGAGTCTCGCATTTTGTTAAAAAATTTATCGTGCAACAATCAAATAATAATAAATAAACATGGACAGTGTCGCAATTTGGTTGGAGTATGAAGGAAATCCGGAAAAAAATCAACAAGTTGAACGAAGGCGGATAAGAGATAAATCTAACATAATGGAGCTAAGAGAAAAACTGTTTTTCTGTTGAGTATTTTATTTAAAAGCAGAATCCAAAAAAAAAACTTTATTTCAGCTTGTTGATTAATATACAGAACCGGACAAATTAATTTTATTTTTTCTCAACTTGCCTTTGGTATGTAGCTTAAAATCAGCCCAAACCTAATGTAACAAAAATAAAATAAAATAAAACAATTTATCAGTGTTGTACTTTGTGTACTTTTTCCATCCGCTGCACCGTGCTGCAGTGGATCATCAGCATTCAAATCTTTGAACAAATTAGTCCACATATTTTCGGATTTTTGAATGAAATTAAATAACAGAAATGATTACCTGGTACAAAACAAAACAAACATTTATGTATTACATTACTATACGTTACTATGTTTATGAAATACTCATGAATTGTTAATTTATAACTTTTATTTACTTACATTCTGAGAAAAAAACTTATGAAATCGATCTTCTCGCAAACACATTTGATGTAGAATGATTATTTGCGAATTTGAACGAATTTGACATGAACTTTCGGCAAAGGTTGTACCAATTTTGTACCAAGAAAACAAAAATATTGGTTGGCAGTACTAGAGATGTTCTATTTTCATTTCCATAACGTACTACTTATAGAATTACATACAGAGTAGCGATTTTGCGATTTCGAACAGTTTCACTTTAGAATCGAGTTTCATAGTAGGGCCCATGAAACTGATAGACATAGACATACGCTCCTACATAAATAGACCAACATGTTTTCTTTTTCGCACTCTTCTTATAAAGAGCATTTTATTTATTAGGTTAATTCGTTTATAAATACAATTAAACGCTTAGAACTAAAAATATTAGTCAGTTAAACTTAAACACTATTCGAAAATAAGGTAGTAAAATACAATTTCGATACACAAATTTCTTTTTCCAACTTTTTCACGCACTTTGCAAAAGCAATTCAAATAGGTATCGTGCAAATTAAACTTTACAAGGAGGCGGCAGTATAATTGCAGTTTCTCTTTTCACAAAATAAATCGTATACTACAAATACCTACTTGCAAATACAACATAACATTTGACACTAGGTGCTAAGTACCACAATTCTTCCTAGATTCAAAGACTAACATTAAGGCAAAAAAAAAATCACAGAAAATATTAAAAACAAATCATAAAATAAAAGCTAAAAAATATTTGTATAGCACTTCTAACTACATATCAGATCAAGTATATCTTTGGATTGGATTTGGTAAAACTCTTCTCCTTTCAATGAGACAAATTCTACACGGACGCATTTCACTTATCTCACATATTAAAAACTTACGTTCTTAAACTAATAGCTAATATTTTAATTGCTATATTTTTAGTACATGGTATAAAAATCACTTAAAATTACAAAATGATGAGTGTGCGAACTTTTGTAAAAATGATATTTCAGCAGTGTGAATAAATTTTGTAAATTTCACCAGTCTTCATCTTCATTGTACTCGGAGATTTCCAGTCGGAAAGGAGTTTTGGCGTTTTTCAGCTTCCTGTGACTGCTTCTGCCCAGAGGATTGTGTCGCAGGTCAACAACTTCCAAACTTTCACTAGTGATCATATGATCAGTATCGATTTCTGAAATATGGGAAAAATTGCATTTTAAAATAGAGTTGTGGGTGTAAGAACAAATATTTGTATTTACCAATGATGGCATTGTGACTTGCGTCCAGTTCACGAAGTTTTGGCATTTTGAACACAACCTGGGGCAAGACAATGAACGTGTTGTTTGAAATGTTAAGGCGGGCTAAAGATGCTAGATCTGCCAACTCGTCGGGCAACTTGGCCATTTGATTGTGTGATAGATTAAGATCTGTGATGAGATTGAATTTAATCGCGAATTTGGGTGAGATTTTCTTGATGACATTTCCACTTAGATCACAAGTCTTCAGGGTAGTATTCCGCATCAGGTGGTATACAGCTTCTGGCACTTGCATCAGCTCACATTCAGACAAGTCTGGAAATGGAGGAAATGAACACTTGGTTAGGAAGACAGTTATATAAGCATACAATAAAGAAATAACTGAAGTCGGTTGGAAAGACGTGGCATCTTAAGCTGAATTAAGTAAACTCATAAAGGTGTGTCCAGACCAACGAAACATATCATAAACATTTATAATAAATGTTTCATAAATATTTCATTAACATTTATAACAGAAAAAAATGTTTATGAAATGTTTATTAAATATTTCGTTGGTCTGGACACCAATGAAACATTTATGAAATGTTTATGAAATGTTTCGCAGTTTCCCATTCGTGATGGGAAATAATTTTTGTTTCACATGTTTCCGGGCAGAAAGTAGGCGCTGTTTTGTGAATTTATGTGAATATAAAAATTAAAATGTCAAAAAAAATCTTGGAATAGGTAATGAGGAAGTTATCTATTCATTTAATTAAATTATCTTTTTATTTTTTTAAATTTTTTTTTATGATAATGAAGCACGCTGCTAAAAATTCGACCGCTTTTATAGTTCATCATTATTTAGTGCAAAAATGGATAAAAATTAAACATTTCATAAATGTTTCAAAAATGTTTCATCGGCGTCCAGACTGAAAGAAACATTTAAGAGATGTTGAATAAATATTTATGAAATGTTTCTGAAGCAAATCGGAAACATTTTATAAACATTTAATAAACATTTATTAAACAAATGTTTCACTGGTCTGGACAAACCTTTAGGTATACTAATTATGCTAATTGTTAATTACACAAAGGTTGAGTATCATTGTATATGTATTAACACACAATCATCTCACGGCTGGGGAATGGAGTGTTTCCCAAAGCTTATCTTTTCACATAAGGGCTAAATTTTTTGGTTCAAACGTCAAAAAACATGTAAAAACCCTGTTTACGATAGCCAGAGCATTCTTTTGTTCAAATAATTCTAAAATGCGCACAATTCACATTACTTAGGTACTGCTCAGCTTTTGCCAAATATGTTTCATAAATAATATCATTTTTGAATTCTTCAATGCTTTTATTATATTTTCCCACAAGCTTTTTAGCTGTTACTAGATGGCAGCGTTGCCGTTTGGCCCCTTTTCGAGGCTCAGGACCTTTGGCCCTACTTTTTGAAAAATGTACAAAATGGTCCCTTTTTCAGTTTAAGTAAGATTCTTTTTTGAACAAAAAAGAATGCACGCATATAAAAAATAGTGTTTCGTTATGAATAAATTAGTTTTTGTTAAAAGTAAATTATTTTGACGATCGGTTTTCTTTTTTTTATTAGTATTTTATGTGGTGGCCCCTTTTTCGGCTCGGGCCCCTTATTGGTCCCCTTTTTGAAATTTTTCAGCGGCAACGCTGCTAGATTGTTCTTTTCGTCATCTTATTTGGCACTTATATTGTCGGGAACTTCATTATAGGTACTGCAAAGTTCGACTATCTACGAACGCACCCACGAAAACAACATTCATGAGATGACAGGTATGAAACAAATAGAGATTGGAACGAAGTACGTACCTACCTACTTCTTAAAAGTGTTATGTTATACCACCACCTTGCGGTTTCTTTTTCTGAACCTCTATGTGAATGAATTTTAGCCAAAACAACTCATATTTTATTCCATTAACGTCAAGAGCAAGTTGTAATTAGTGTGAATGCTTTTCTTATACTAGATAGTAACTATCTCCAAATTCCCACGCATATACTCCTAGCTAAAGCCTTTTGTTTTATGTTCAAAGTAAAACTGCACAGCCGTTACGTAAAGCAATTTTCATACGAATATCGATGGTACCATACCCAAATGTTCGCTTTCTTCTGCATTTGTGCACCTTTCTACGACTTTAACAACCGCATTTGCCATTTCGATCGCACAACTTTTTTTTAGTTCTCGCACAAATGAATATTGAAAAGATACGATCGATACAAAAAATAATAATAAAAAATAAAAAACGGCCCGGTCTCACAGATATGAGATCATAGATCTATTTTTGTTGCATACAATTTTACAATTTACCACACTTTTATGTTTTCCTATTCGGTTTCACCGTCGAACTAACTTGAAATTGAAATCTAGAATGATAGTGGCGGGCTGGCGTTGGCAGACCGAGACCAAGACCTCGCACGTCGCACGCCCACCAGAGGCAAATTAAGTGATAAAAAGAGGAGGTTGTGTGACGTGAGTAATAATTTCTCTATTTCATTCCCATTGTATCAAAAAGTAAATAAATAGGGTGAGTAGATTGGTGAGGTACCTACTTTACTTACTTGTCAAACAAGACAGGTACCTAGTACTGTTTGATTTTCTCAACGAAAGCTGTATTGTGGAATAAAATGGTTCTGAAATCGGACATGGAGACATGGAGTGTGAAAGTAGTACAACTTTTGAGCCAAAAGCTGTAAGCTTTTTTTTCAGTTTAGTCAATAACAGCTGAGGAGTTTTCTTAGAAGTATACATGAGAAAATGTTGTGAACCGTAAAAAGTGCAGTGAGACTCTAGCAGTGTTCCCAGATGAAAAATCTGACAGTATTAGTTTTTCGAAACAAAAAAACTGTTTTTTCAAGATTTTTTTAAAATATAACAAGAGCGAAATACAATACATATTTGGTTGGTACACAAAAATACCTTTACACGTATGGTGTATTGAGTATTGGTGGCATCGAATTCAATCGAGTAGGTATATATTTCTTTACAGTTGATGGAAATGTTAGTAAAACAGCAGTTGTGCATTTGGGCATGTTCATTGTTCAACTCAAATTATACATAATAATGGAATTAATAGAAAAGATTGTTCTTCTATAAAAAATCTAGCTATATTTTAAGTTTTTCAATTTAGAATAGATATAAAAAATCTTGAAATTTGTTGAATTTTAAGTAAAAAGTTTTGTTCATTCAAAGTCTTAAAAAAAAAATATATATCCCGTAATCTTCTATCACTGGACTTTAATTTAAATTGCAACTTTGTAGGGTAGCTATAGAAATTGTGTTAAAAAAAACAAATTGCACCACCGTAACACTATTTAAAATTTTACTGCTAATCACTAATTAAGACTAAATCAGTTTTCTCTGCCAGTTCTGGTTAAGGGTCGATTAGTAATTAAAAGGAAAAAATGTGAAATGTAATTTTTTAAACAGATTTTATCATTTCGTTTCTTTTTGAAAAAGCGTTGCTGCAAGAAAAGATGCAGTTACCACAAGTTCTAAGCTAAGCAGCGTGCACAGATCTGGATTCAACTGGAGTGTTCTCTGAACTTTTTGAACTTCTTTTAAAATGCCTTGATTAAAGTCGTGTTTTTTTTTTTTTATTGGGGTCTGATGGCTGTCACCCCAAATGGGCCAAATTATTCTTGTCATTATCTATAGACTAGAGGCATATGTACGGGTACGCATGTGGTTAAAAAATCGAACGTACTACATAACTGTTTAAAGAAAACATCTTAATTCAGTGATTTGGTTTAATCTTACAACAAAACATTTAAAATGCTTGTGAATATACCCTACAATAATCAACCCCAATTAACTACGCGTATACTGCGCAAGACTTATGTTGCTATGCAATGTTACCCAAACATTACCGCAAAACCACAACAATTCAAATCGAACAAATAAAAACAACAACCAGTTAGAATACCATTTTCAGATAGTGCTCTACAGCAAGGTAATAGTTTATATTTCTTATGCCATAATATTACTATTACTAAATCATCTTCCCGTGTGCTTTAGCAGACAACAATGGATGCCGAGTCATTTGCTAAAGTTTCCGATGTTGGACCTGCAAACGCCAGCATGTCCGAAGTCGAAACCACCCAAAAGCCAGTTTTCCAGCAGGTCCCACCTCCCACAGGATACGCCCGACCACCTACTTCGTCTCTGTTTTCGCGTGGTAATCTAATGAGCAGTCGTCTAGGTGGCGACAAAACCTCCCTCGCCAGACCGTCGACAGCAGTTCGTGCTGTTGGGTACACCGCCGACTCGGAAAAACTTCTCGACCAAGCATTCCTACAGAAAGCAAAACAACAACAGGGATTGAGCGCCACCGTAGAGTCGACCGGTAAGGAGGTCAATCCCCTCATTAGATACAGACTTTTGGAGTCAAAGATAGCCAGTCTGCTAGAGTCCTCGATTCTCTTAAGCGCCGAACCGAAGCCAAACTATGGCGAGTGCCTGAACAAAGCCAAGGAGGCTTTCTCTCTAGATCGCACCCTTCATCGGCTGCGAGATCAACACGGCGAGAATCTGATGCACAACCTAGAGCTGACATACGCAGTCTTTTTCAACCTAGCCGAGCAGTACTCCAACAACGACATGTACGTTGAAACGCTCAATTCCTACACTGTGATGATCAAGAACAAAATGTTCCCACATGTTAACCATCTCAAGCTGAACATGGGCAATGTTTACTTCAAAATGGGCATCTACACGAAGGCTATAAAAATGTACCGCATGGCTTTGGACTCAGTCCCGAGCAATCACAAACAGTTGCGGCTGAAAATCACTCAAAATATTGGCATCCTCCTCGTCAAAATGGGACAGTATTCAGATGCGGCGACCAGCTTCGAGTTTGTCATGTCAGATCGACCAGATGTGAGGAGTGGAATCCACTTGGTCCTTTGCTACTACGCCATGGGCGATGTGGAGAAAGTTAGGAACGCTTTCCGTTCCTTGGTGGATATCCAACTGGAGAACGAAGATGACATCAAGGTGCAGACTTATATGGAGGAAAATGAGCACTCCGCCTATATTTTTGAAGCTCTGAAGACCGACGAGCTTGCGATGTACAACAAGCACAAGAGGAACACTGTGAAGAAGGCCATAACGATGATAGTCGACTTGATATCTCCCGTTATCGAGGAGAACTACAACGACGGGTATTACTGGTGCATTGAAGTCATAAAGACCTCCTCAAGCCTGTCATGGCTAGCAAGTGACTTGGAGCTCAACAAGGCGCTTGTCTATCTTCGCCAGAACGACGTCAGCCAGGCGGTGGAAACCCTGCGAATGTATGAGAAAAAGGACGAAAATATGGCTGCCAATGCGCTGACTAACCTGAGTTTCATCTACCTGCACATTGGTGACATGGAGAACGCCCGGCTGTGCACGGCTCAGTTCCTCGAAATGGACACGAAAAACCCAAGCGCTCTGGTTAACAGTGCCGTTTGCGATATGCACACGGGGGACTACAACAACGCCAAACAGAAGCTGAATACCGCTCTCACTGTACAGCCGAACTTGTTCGAGGCGAATTACAATCTAGGTCTGATTGCTGCAATGAACCTGAATGAAGACGATGTGGACATAGCCGAAGAGCAGTTCGTGAAAGTTGGCGAAAATATCCAACACCCCCATGTACACTATCAGTTGGCTCGCATTCATGAGTCGAACAGCACCGCGAACACAGCTCTGGAAATCTATCTGCAGGTTCTCGGAAGCACAGGCGAAATGGACTCGAAGCTCTTTGAAAAGTTTGCATCCCTCTACGAGAACTTCGGGGACCATCAAGAGGCCAATCAGTGCTTCAACGAGGCGTACCGCTTGAACCCGAGTGACATTGGCATCGCCATATCCATTGGCTCGTACTACGTAAAGCTGCAAGCGCTGGAAAAAGGCCTGTACTACTACGAGCGCACAGTACTAGCGGACCCCAACGACCCAGAGCTGATGCTGAGAATAGCCCATTGCTTTAGGCACTTGTACATGCCGAAGAACTATCTGGAGCTGTTCGAGAAGATCTACGCAAAGTTTCCTAAAAACCTTAAATGCCTGCGATCATTGATTCATGTCACCAAGTCGCTTGGAATGCCTGAGTTGCACGAGAAGTACAGTGCGGAGTATGCACGGCTGGATAAAACTTCCTCAGAGATGCGTCAGGGGTCGGCACGCAATGGAGGCCAATCGTCGCGGAGTAAGAGGAGGTCCGCCACTGTCCGGAACGCTGATGTAAGCAGTTCTATGCAGCGGCCGTCACAGGTGAGTGCCATAAATGGCACTGTTTATGATGGGTTTGTGCAGCATGTCGACCCGTTGGGACCACCTGCGGAGAGGCCACGTACCGGGATGGTTCATCGCTCGTCAGAAGATTCCGGCGATGACGATAACGCTGAATTGTTGCTACCAATTTAGGTCGTCCAAGATATCAATAAATGATTTTATAGCTACGGGTGTTTCTTTAATTGTTTAAAAGAAGACTTTTATTTTGGGACTAGGGAGTCGCAAGTCGTCGAACTCGAACGCACATGACTTGTAGTTCCTGTAATGTTTTCAGGTAAGCCTGTCAGGGCGGAGACTTATGTGTCAATATCGCAAGACCCGATCTGGAGACCGGAGAAAAAACGAAATGGAATCCAGCTCAGTTCAGTAGTCAGACTGGAAAGTAAATATAAGCGACAATTAAATAAATAGATCACGTGAATTTCGGGGCTAAGACAGTATTACCCGATGTGTCAGGTTATGCCCGTGCCGTTACATTTGGTCAAGCACGTATGGAAATCTCCAGCGTTATTTTAGGAAAAAGAATTATATACGGTGCAGTTTTCATCTAAAAAGTTTTGAAAAAGGTACCGATAAGAACTTTACAGGCTAAGCTAAATAACCATGTCAAAAATGGAGAAAAAGGGTATAAGCGCTCCAGTCTGGCGAGTCTTTAGTTCCATCTCTAAAAGGCGACACCATCATCAGACACAATGGGCTTTACTAAGGTTCATTTCTTTTCTTCACACTAAATATTTTGTAATTAGGTCACAATGGATAAATTTATATGAACATTTTGGCCATTGGGAGTTCCTTAAGTCTAGCCTCTGTACACCTTAAGTGGTACGCAAGATTGGAGAGCGACCTAACCCAACTTTGAATAAATCACTATAGCTTAGATCTGTGGTTCACCGTTCACGCTGGTCTGTAAGCGACATATTTTTTAAGTAGGTATACCTATGTCTAGTGTTTACTTCCAATTGATGATGTTATTATTTCAAGGATCAGTCTTGCAGTCAGTTCAGTTACCTTACTTGGACTAGACAGTCACAAACTAAGGACGCTAACCCCTCTCAACCGAAGGTGGCTTCCCGATCGGACTGACTGAAGTTCAATATTTTTCAAACCATAAATCATTGATCTTCATCATAAAAGCAGCTACTGCACAGCACATCCCACTCTAGAAGAAGAACAATTCAACGAACTTTTTCAGACAGCAAACAGTCTAAAAATAATTACAAACAAAAGAACTGCAAACCCAAACAATTACCCGTGTCAGCTGATATACTTAATCACTCAATCAAAAGAATATTACGTTGTATAGGTAGGTACCTACTTCCAGATAAGATTCATTTGTCAGTCCACACTTTCCTAACCCTTGATAAAATAAATAAACAATTATTGTTATCTTTATTGTTAGTCCCATTTTCAAAAACAACTAAGGTATAGTACGCCGCAGTTTTTAGGAAAAACTCATTCTGCGTTTCACCAGTAGCTATAGTTGTTCGACATAACACAAGCCTTTGTGTCGAAGTATACAAAGAAAGAACTGCGCAGACTTTGGAAAACCCCCTGCATGTGTTTATACAGAAATAAATCTTCCAATTTCACTGTTTTCATTATTTGTTATTAATAAAATGCGAAATTTCCTTTATTCGTCTCAAACTGACCAATTGGCAGCGAGCCAAAAGTACTCACACCCAATGAGTTTTTCCTTTGAAAAGAAAATTTTCCAATGTCAACTGTTTTGCAGCGCAAAACGCGGCGCATGACGTGTCTGTTGCCCAACGCGATTCGCGTGTTTCGAATAATATTGACATGAAGCGCGGCTGTGTTACGCTTTTACGCATCTAGGCGTTCAAGTGGAAATGGCCTGTGGGAGCAATACACTTTGTTGAGGGGGATTCAATAAACTCGCTGAAAATAGAAGAAACCCCTAGCCCCTAGGTGACCTAGTTCTTTGTCAAACTTTTCACATGGGTTATGTATGTTCACCGGTAGGTATTCATAAGTACCAGATCGTTTATTTACACGAAACGTAGATCTGTCAGTGCCAGCTAGAATTTGTTGGTAATTAAAAGACTTGACCGAGTTGGCTTAGGGCTGGTTGCAGGTAGTTCATCATATTTCATCTAGAGGTGTTCATAGTTGTGGTCAATATTACTAATAGGTACCCTATAACAGTGCATGAGTCGACAATGACTAATGGCATTGGCAAACCCGTGTTGTAATATATTGGTGAAATTAAAAGCCAACCGATTTGACTTATCTAGGCGTTGAGTCTAATGACTTTTTACCCATTAATCGCTGTTCTCTTGACAAGCATGATTCTATACGCAATCAGGGTTGTATTTTGTTTTTGTTGCTGTAAAAACTGCCAACGATCGTTTTATTTTCAAATTGCACATCCAATTTTCTACGCAATAAATGTAAGCTATGTGATCATTACACGGTTGGATCTTCTGGGTGCACTTTTCTGGTCTTTTGGCCATTAACAAAAAAAATGCTAAATTTATTACATTTTATTTAAATACTACACCGATGGAACAGAAACTTATGACAAATAACAGGCGGCTTGAAGTATAATGCAAGCCAGTTTGTAGTTTGAGGTTAAATAATTGCAAATGTCAAAAGGGAAAGTGAAGATCATTTCGGAGGCAGAAAGTTAGTTATCGAAACAAATGATCGTGATCAAAATTTGCTCTAATATTATTCAAATTTACTAAAAAAAAATGCTCCGAGCTGTACAATGTTCGAGTAAATAGCTTGTACGCATTAAAGTCGCTATTCATGGCCTTTCTAATCACACCAATTCACTGTTTACCTTACCTCATTCAGCGGAACCAGAACCACCTATCGATTAGATAAGGTTTGATCTGTTTTTCAATACAAATTAGCAAACAATTGAACGACCTTACTCATCAAAATATGATTATCTATGTAGAAAACGGTGAACGCATACGTTAGCCCATGATGAATGAGGAAAATGTCAACAAAATGCGGAAAACAGTAGGTATCTCCATACATAAAATATCTAACCAACACTGTCAGAGCATTGCGCTAACATATTTTTTTATTTAATTGGAGAATTATGTAAATTTCTAATATGTTAATAGCGCACGTTGTATCGGCAGTGTTTGTTAGTGCGTCTTTAGTTTTTTAGACTTATCTGCGAAGAGACTGTAGGTAATGAAGTTTTGCCTCTGCATTTGTATCAAGTTCTCAGGTAATTCTTGGATTTGATTATTAAAAATATTCGACTTTTGATTAATCTCAAGCACGTATAGATATTAATTATGTCTTATAATAACAACCTAGACACGGAGCTGAGTTTGTCAAATTGAACGGAATTATTTACTTTAAATATTGCGTTTGTACGTATTTTTCTTCTCAAAATTGCATTGAAATTTATTGAACGACGCACCGTCAAATCACTAATTGAAAACAATCGTTGTAGCTCTATCGACCGGATATATACTGATATAACTCGAAGGCACCCCGCGATAGTGGCCCAACAACGCAGAAATAAAATATTGAGTTATCAGAATATTTTCGTGACGAATAAACTAATTAGACATGATAAGGGTTTTCAAAAAGCTTGACTTTTGATGTCGCTGATCTTGTAAAATTAAGTATTTGGCCTTGCATTGGTATTCACGAACTGACTCTGATTCCAAGAGTAATGTATTCTTATATATAAATAAGGGAAGGCTAATAGTTAAGAACCATTAAGGTCCTTTTTTTTTTTTCAAATATACGGCGTAAATTCTTGGGTTGCTCGTACATTGTATTTTGTTGTGCAGTCGAATCATTTTTCTTTGTAAAAGTGTTGAGCTTGGTCTCCAAAGTTTTCCTTTTCCCACTTAAATCGTTGAGCCCGATCTGCATTGAAAGAACTAACTTGTTTGCATCTTAGACTTTAATGTATGAAACTATGAAAAAGGATTGTACCCATCACAAAACTTTAAATATTATACTATTCGTCGACTCAAGTTATATTAAAAGAGACTCGCTGTCGTCAAAAACATTCAAGAACTAGTGGTTTGCAACATTTTTGGGGGCAAATCACAAGGATATCGTCTCGACGATATCGTTTAAAGCATTTTGATGAGGTTTTTTCTCATGTTTTTCCTAATAACATTTCCATATTTATTTGTGTTCTCTTAAAAACAAAAACAAAAAAATGTCAAATCTCTGCAAATATACAATGTAAATTGGGCGACAACGTATTGTTATTTTATGAAGCAAGTAAAAATAAATTCGATTCAATTATAATAATAAGATGTTTTCTGGACGATTTTTTTCATCATGATCGTGCGTTTTCTTCACATTTTTTTTAAGTATGAACTGGATGAAGCTTAAAATTCTGAAAATTTACATCATTGAGGCTCTGATCGACCGCATCGCATTAAAACCGCACTCATCCAATTCGTATACCTACATTGCTCAGACATAGGGTTTAGTGGTAACAATTCTTCATCCCTGGAGACGACCAATGGAGATGACCATTCACCTGTGGCTACCATTTTACTCAGTGGATCAAAGACAAAGTGTGTCATCATATTTAGGTACCAACTCTCATGGTCGGCTACTGATGACTCCTAAGCCCACCTATCGAACTAGCCTTAAGCGATCTATTGTGAAAAAACATCAGTCACTCCTTTAAAACCACCCTTCGATTTATTTAATTTTTAGTAAAATATTTTGAGCATCCCTTTGGGACGAATATTCGTGTGACTATAAAAGAAAATTTCTGCTTAAGTTGTTGCGAGTAGTAATATTTACGACTTTGCTGCCAATAGCATTTTTTTATCTTTTTAAAGAGACCTATCCACCTTTTTTAAAAAAAAAATTCTAATTTATATGTACGTCTCAAGATGTTGTACATATATACATCGTTGTGAATTCGATTATATGTTCCAAGTGAAGGGAAAGCTAGCGCAGAGATATAGTAAAACATGGCATCCTCTTTTCAATGTATGAACAGGGCTTAAGTGCTTTTCCTATTCCTATATGGACCTCGACTTCCAAATAATTAAATAAATACTCGCCAGCATGCAGACGGTTGCAGTTGCAGATTTTGTACTTAAACTAAGAACCAAATAGCTCGTCGATGATTTGTAGCTTTAATTGTTGCGAATGGACAATAATGCTCCAGCTAAGAGGATCTTCGAATCATAGCCCCCATCGCGGATGGCAGAGCGCTTGGTCTGGACAAATGGAAGCAGCGTGCTCGGGATCGTAGAGGATGGACTGGAATGGAATACAGGCAGAGACTCTCCACTGGTCGGGAGCCCGTAAAGTAAGATGTTCCAATAAACTTCAAAGATGTCATAGTTTTAATAATAAAAATAAACACATATTAAATATACTGCAGCCTTGTGGGATAAATGGACTCAAATACTAGTTGGGCTAGAATTCTTAGTTCGGCGACTACGCATCGCAATTACCAAACGCAAAATCTATTATAATATGCCGAGTATAATCAACAGACTTACTGTGTTACTGATGAGATAATTGGGTCCCTAATTTGGTCCAACTGAGACCTTTCATTTACAAACTTTAATTCATCAAGTGCAGGGCGTCGTATGTGGATAATCGTTGGGGCGATCGAGAGCTCGATGGTTAACGAAAAGTTTTCACTGGCGGAAGTTATTTCCTGTATGCACCAACTTATGCGAATTCCATCCCTTCGTCAGAAAAAGTGAACCACGCACTAACGAAAAGCTTTCGGAAAAAGTACCTACATACAGTGATTTATTCTACCAGACATTTTGCGACAATTGTTTGCAAATTAGTGCCCAATCGTACAAATTGTAGTTGTCGACTACAATAAACTCAATTCACTTAAGCCTCAAACCTATCAAGGTTTAATTATTCTGAAACACTTCAGCTGATAGGTGTTTAAAAAAATATTCGACTGCCTATTACTGCCCTTGTCTGGTCAGGGACGCATCTGAAGTAAAATTTTATGTATTAATGGGAATATAGCCAACATTTATGGTATTGTTGATCAACCAAGTGATGAGCGTTAAGGCATTAATTTAAAATATTTCACAATTCCAGCTCGCTATACCAAATTATACATTCCGCAGTCGAATTAATTACCTTCGCCTTTCTACATGAAATTGATTAATTTCAACCTGGAAACCTACTGCCAGACAGATAATGCATTTTCCGTATAGTGCTCCAATCTACTATTGAGTAACCACAAAACTACATACGCATCCAAGTTGTGCACGTCTCATAAATCAGACAATTCAGAAAATCGAAAAATCAAGAAAAGCGTTTCCTCAATACGCCGAATAATTTCCCAAATTGAATTAATTAAATCAATTATGTATTTATAAAAAAAAATACTTTGTTCACGCAATCACCTGCGGTATGATGCAAGCGCACACGAAAATCAACCAAAAACCGAAATAATACGAGTGTGTATCCGTACGTACGTAGTAGGTAATAACGAAGTTAAAGTCTAATTGCAAATAAAAACAATTTTGTTCGTACTGGTGGCACCTGTCTTCTGCCGTTTAAGCGCGCACAAGGAAAATGCCTTTCCACAAAACTTCACTTTGACTGCCTGAGATGTCGTAAAGTTGTCTTGACTTTTTTTTTACACAACGACACAGTATTAACCTTTCTCATTGCTTAAGTACAACCTGTCGTCGGCTAATGTCAGGTTGAGTAAGAAAGACTTCCTAGTGCCACTGAAGCTACTGCTACCATGATCGGATGTTATACAGCAATTCATACTGGTATTGTATTCAAAAAAGGAAGCAAGCCATGTTTACATTCAAATAGATTACCCCGTCACTGGATGATTGCATTGTGCATTTACTGGCATTGAAAGTAACTTACCCAATTTGCTGTTCTCTTTGGCGTCCTCGCAACGGCCGACAACTTTGATGACACCTCGCCCAGCGATTGGGGAGAACGTGACGATTCCTCCAATCCTGGCGATATGGGGTGGAACCCCGGTGGGCTCATCCCCGCCATCGCCATTGTTCCCATTATTGTTGTTGGCAGTGTTGGTGATATCATTGCCGAAGGACGAACGGGATGGTGGTCGCATTTTGTTCACTTTTTCACTATTTTCTCTTTCAGTCAATAATATTATTTATATATGCTTTTATAAGGTTTTTTTTTCTTTATTGATTTAAAAACGATGGCGCAAATTAACTAACTTGGTTATTTATCTCGCAACCGATTTTTTAGTTCGTTATTTTCTTTTGAACGTGCACTGTGTCCGTGTTCCGCTTTTCAAATGGTTGCAAAGCTTTTGCGTAAGCTGTTTTTATATCACGGAAGAAGAAAGAACACGCGAATGCGATCAATGATCGAGCGAAACGTTTTATCATTTCTTCGTTTTTGCGTTGTTTGTTGATTTGTTTTGGTTCGTTGTTTTTGTTTGGAAAGCTCTCCGCTTTGATGTGCTCGTGGAGTTGCATTGCACTAGACACATAAGAAAGGGAGAGGGGGGGACTTTCTTCGTGATGATAATGATGATGACAAAACAAAGAAGTCAAGTAATGGGGGAGCTTTTTTATTCGTAAACTGCAATGGTATAGTACGAATGGAATAACATGTATCTAGTGGTAAGGAGAGGTGAGAGGAAGACTGGCCTTGAACTGGGGCGCGACTATTTATTGCCAATTTTTTTTTTTTTTCGTTTTGTGTAAAATTGTTATAATTTTTGTTTTAATTATGCTCGTTTGGAATGGGTTTGAAAATGTGTTATTTGTGTTTTTTGTTGCAATTGGCGCTGGTTACCTATAAATATACCGGACGTTGATTTAATAATGGGAGAATTCTTTTGTGGGGTTACGAGGGTTGTTTAATAAGTCAGTGACTTTTTGGATAGTAAATATTTTTTTTCCAATTTTGTTATTCCCTCCGAATAATAGGTTTTCTCAAAACTCTCAAAATAGGCATTTGTTTCAATGATGACCGCTTGACACAACGACCACAACGGAACTCAGTAAATCAGTATTTTTAACCATTGAAATTGATGGTGCAGATACCCCATAGTATTTATCTAGCCTTTCCTTGGTTTTGGTGGGTGTTTTAACGTAAAAAATAATGCTTATTAAGAACACGAAATTATCTTTTTTTTCATTTTTTCAAATATAATTGCGATAAGTATCGAATTGAATTTCAATTGATCGTTATGCCCAAAACACATGTGCAGAACTCACTGCGCAGCAAGATTAGAATACACATGTTGATATGATTATAGACACACGTAAATTCTGCACTCACTGCAGTACTGCAACATTTGTCTCTATTTCTAAATTTGCTGCAAAATTCAAACATACCACAACACAAAAAAAAAAAATAATTGTAATTTCAAGTATTTGGCATCACCGTCTTTTGACACTGCTGTTTGTATTTGTTTTTGTTTTGGTTGTAAACACATCAGCTGCTTAGTCGGCGAATGGCAGTTGCCGTATTAGCCGATGTAATGGATGTCAAACAATTTTCTGCACATCTGTTTTACTTGCGGCACTGCACTCTGCGCTGCGTACAGAATTTCTGGACATGTGTTTTGGGCATTATGGTTGTACCGTTTTGCGGATGTCATGCTCGATATACGACTATCCGGAATCATGGTAATAAAATATTATACGCAAAACTCTAATCAATTGCATCAACACGCAGAAATGTTAACTCGGTTTTTTGCTCGGTTAAAAAAGAAATGGGTTAAAATTAACTAAGTCTCTGTAGAAAATAAACGAGTATTTGTTGTTGAAAAATAGCTAGTTAAAAAGGTTAAATCATTCTGTTAAAAATAACACACTTTATCAGTAGGTATCAACCTTGTTACTCTGTTGTTAAAAGGTAGAAAGTTTGCTATTTACGACCGAGAAAATTTGGAGAGAAAATTGATAAATCGGTAATTCATAGCCGAGTTTCGTTAAACAAGTTGACTCGGTTATTTTTAATTCACTAACTCTGTTGGAGCTATATTAACAGTATTACTTGGTTGTTTTTAACCGAAATTTTTATTGATTTTAAATAAGTGAATTTTCTGCGTAAAGAAAAATAGCACATTCGGTCAATTAAAAATGACAATGGGAAAAGGACAGCTGTCCAATTGCGCATTACCTAATGTCGTTTTCGAATTGGCCTCTCAGATTTTGATCTGAGATTTCAGATTTCTGCTGCCAAATCGAACATGAAATCTGAATTTTATTGGACAAAATTGTTTTCACTTGCACTGGTAATCCATTTGAATGGACTTTCCCTTTTTTATAATAATGCATTTCCAAATTATTTAACATCAAATCCCATTCGCGTAAAATTAATAATTCAGCTAAAAAAACAATCCTTCCAACGATAAACACCTCGTAACCCACGTAACATTATGGAATTAGTAAAAGTACCTATGTGTAAATCTGAGAAAAAATTAAAATTTCTTAAGTGATCTAAACTTCTTTGGCAAATCGAACATGAAACCAATCTAGAAACAAATTAATATTGGCATATGTCAATGTATAACACCATTTTTCGGGTTTTGGCGTTGATCGCAGCAACTACACACAAAACGCACGCAAACGTCTTTTATCGCAATGAAATTCACAATTATCCGAAATTTAGTTCCAAGCTCCACAACGAATTTTCCACCCTTTGCATCGTCCAAAATCATCAAATCATGCAATAAAATGCCAATTTCGTTAAAAATAAAATTGAAATTTTTTGCGTTTTTCGGGAATTTTGAACTAAAAATGTTCTTATTTTTTTCTTTCGAAAAACCATTCCGGAACAATAATTATACCTACACAAAATTCCATACAAAAAAGTTATTTTGATTTTTTCAGTTTCACGACTTTCCCGTAGGGTTTTCCTAAGATTTGCGTCAAAACTTCTGGCACCTGGCAATTACGAACAACTGAAAAAAAAATTTGAACCAAATCGACCCACCCGACGCGACACGCACACCACCACCTCACAATTATCTTATCATGCCCTCGAGAGATTATGAGAATATTAGCAATTAGTAGGTACAAATTGAATAGTCTTCAATGAAAATGTCAAGCTCGTATTTGAAGAGTATATGTATTTTATATGATATAAAATTAACTCCATTAAGCGGTGACTCTACGAGCCTACGGGAATAAGAATTTAGGTTAAACATTTTGGTTTACGCTTCTATATAATAAGAGCATCAGAAAATGAAAAATGTTATTTGAGACATGTTAAACCTGTTGCAATGTGCTCGTCGTCTCTTGTCTATTAAATCCTATGTAGGTTTGATGAGTAGCAATTGTCTAAAAAGTTTTGGAAGCATTTTAGACAGTCTTACCCGGTTATACCTAGTTATTTGGAGTATTGTTAACTTAGATATGACCAACGGATTATATAAGCCCGCTGCTTAAGCTTCTAAAACTTCTTAGCAAAACATTTTCCCTCTGCTTGATCTCTCACTAGTCATGTCTAAGCAATTGCACAAAGATCTAAAAATATATCTTCTAAAAATAATGCCCAAATAAAAAAGAAATCGTTTTATTTGGCAACACATTTGCATGCAGTATTACGCAATCCTAAGACATCTGAAGTTAAAACTGTGCGTATTGTGGACAAAAGTAGGTATTGGCAATACTATTGGTGTGTATATCAAATACATTCCTACGGATCATTCCAATCTAATCTTGTAATAGACTATACGGTACCCCGCTTCGTGATACATCTAAATGTCAGCTTTCCAATTTGTAAATATATTGCAAAAAAAAAAACAAATTAAACTACGGCGAATCTCACAAATATACGAGTACGAGTACAACAGCCTTTGACATAAAAAGAGGCAAAACAACAGCAAAACTAATTGGGCCGTTGCCAATAATAGCGCGTGCACATTCACAGATCATTGATCGTACGTACGTAGTGTTTATTTTTAAATTGGGCAGTCAGCCCATTCGATCGACCGACGACGTAGAGTTGCGTTTAGACGTATGACGACCTATCATATTTATCTACGCTGTTTCGTGTTTCTGATTATCCGGCGTGAGCACGATACATATCCCTGTCCATGGTATTCACCTCTAAGCCTTGTCAACTCATCTGTCGTCTTATTCGGCATAAGTATATGCGTACTAATTATGCGAACAAAGACAAACCAATTCCGTTCCGGTACAATGTCCGGTTGGTTTTCTCGTTTATGTCCTGTTTCTTGTGAATTTTATCTTATTTTATTATTTCCCTTGTGCGAAATGGTAATTTATTGCACAGTGGCGACTTCTTCTGTCTTTTTGTTTTCCAAAGAAGCGAGCATTTTGCTTCGCCATTGGCCGAGTGCCAATGGGAGTAACGACGTAGACAAATCAAAGTTTACATCTGATTCTTAAACCAAAATCGACCTCGGTCACGCTATGTCGCGTCGTCCAAGTTAGCTTGAATTGAGTGATAATAATAAAAATATTTAGCGCAAATAAATAATGTTGATTCGAGGCTACTATTAATATCTGCTGTAGCATTTATATAGAATTTCTTTGTGTGCTTGGAACACACGCTTTTAGTTTTTCAATAAATGCCCAAAAGTACGCAGTGGAAAAATAAGTTTGTTATTATTAATAATAAAAAAAATATTGACGCCGCCAGTTTGTCTGCAAACCAACAGCATTTTCTTTGCCAACAAGTATAAATCTTGTGCGGTCAATTTATTATCTGTGTCGCAGCGGAAATTGCTGCCTGATTATTTGTGTGCCTCCTACGACAAATTAGCAGAAAATTTGTTTCAATTTCATTCGTTTTAAAAAGTGTTTAAAATTATTCCTTCTAATAGGAGTGATTACCAAAAAATTTCAAAAAAAAAATTATATTGAGCACCGTTTTCAAAATTTTCAGCGTTAATTTTGACCCCTTGGGCACTGAAACTGTATTTTTTTTTGAAACAGCTCGAAAGTAGATAAAATAAATAGAATTAAAAAAAACAACAGCAACAAAATCATATTCATATTCAGTCATATGGCGAGTGCACTGTCAAATAAAAAAAATATTTCAATAAAACTTCAAAAATAATAGGTACATTTGATACTTTTAATTTGTTTTTCTTAATTGCCCCTGTGGTATATGGCTGCAAAGTATACAAAAATGCGGCGTGAAGCGGCAGCGTTAAAAAAGCACTAAAATATTTTGTTAAGCACTGAAAAAACGCCCAAGCGCTAAGTCAACTTTTTCGGCACTGAAATGGTATTTTGGGCACTAGATTTAACGCTGAAAGCACTGACTTGGCAACGCTGCACATGACATAGACTTTATTCATAATTTTGAAAGACAATTTTAAAATATCCGCACTCGAACACTGCAATTCTGAAACATCAAACACATTATAGGTATATTAGATTCAGGTACGCCATAATAATTTTTTTTTCAAAATCGTAAACATAAATTTCAGAGACTTTTTACAACAAAATCAGGAAAACATGCAAATGAATTTAGAACGTAGAAGAATTAAAGACGAATAAATACTCACCCGTAAGCTTCGGATATTTTAGTGAATGAAAAAGATTCCTTATAGTAAATCTTCACAATTAGAATTAAAAAAATCTTAGGTAGAACAATTATCATTCAAAACATTGGAAAACATTTAATAAAAGAAAACATATAAATTAAAAAGAATTGAAAAGGCACTAGAAGAGTGCAAGATCACTAAAAGATCTTATTGCAATTATTCTTCCACCTTCAACCTTTCTTATTATTACTTTATTACTTCTATATCATAAATACTTGAACCCACTTCTATATTTTGTAGGAGCATCAATGATGTAAACATTTGTTTCTCCATTTCTGCCTCTGTTCCACTGCTATACCTACATAAATGTAGGTATATATTTTAATTTGGTAAATCTGGTAGGCCACCATCTTCAATGCTTCCACTTGGAAACACACTCCAGCTCGGAAAATTATTTTTCTTAGATAGAGTTCGGCAATACCAAATTTTAACATTACTGAATGCTTTGGTTAGGTATTATATATTTTTTTAAAAAGGAGATGTTCTATACACTAGAAGAAAATAAAGACAAACATCGTTGTATTTCCCGGTTTTGAATATCTTTAACTACGATTTCATGTGTATATTTTTCTTGAACAACTGAAGAAAATTTGGTAAAAATGTTTTCGCTTTCATTTAATCAATCTTCATGTTGTAAAAAAAAAAACCGGAACGTTTCTGAGCACGCTCAAAATGCTAGAGCTTAGTTCAGGGTTCAGCTTTGAATTATAAAAGAAAAACGCCTAATGCCAACCGGATAAGTTGACATTTCCACAAATGATCACTTCGAACACAACTTTATACATAGTACACAATTTCATTTTATTGTTAAAACAATTCCATAAGTACGTCAGGGTTACAACTTACATACAATAACAATCTTCTTTTTTAAAAGGTTTTAAATGATTTGTCTTATTCGAAAAAAAAAGAAATATTTAAATGAAACTATATTGACGTCCATTTATGTAATACATTCTTACTTAAAACCTAACACAATATGTGTGACAAAAATTTCATTATAATAATTGATAATTGTAAAGGCAAACAATTTGGTGTAACATTCCTGAACAATATATAAATATCCAAAAGAATCTTACTAAACGTTTCGTGTAATATCACGTAATGTTCTATTAGGATGATTAGGTATGTTTTATGTTTTTTTTATGCTGTGAACATTTACTTGATTAGATGATTATTTTAAAGACATTCAACATCGATTTCGGTTTAATATCATACCTACTCCTTGCAAGACGTCATTACTCTAGGTTATCAGTTTTTTTATTTATTTTTTTTTTATTTTTTTAATTAACTTATTGAGATGCAACCCCTTGGGCGTGCTGCAAACCTGTACACAGATATAGCATTATAACACTAAGAGCCTGAACTCGTTCTTCAGATTTGCCCAAATCAAATGCTTTGCGTGCCATCAATTCTTTGTTCTTTGCAGATCCGCCAGCTTCGGTTTCATTTGCTTGTTCAATGCTCTGCGATCGTGTACAGTCAGCAGATGCTGATTTGATAATTGAATTCTCATTTGGATTGGCTTCCAGTAGCTTGGAGTGGTTAGCAGTCTCACTGTCCAATGCCAAGCGCAGCTTTGTTAGCTGGAAAAGGTCAGTGTTGTTCAAACATTTGTTGTTCAGGTGGAGTAGGTATACGAATACTTACCAGTTCATTGATTTTGTCAACTCTTTCTGTGGCACTGAGTATGTTGAAGAGACCCCTGCTGGCATCTTTGGCCAGTGTCATAACATCATCATCTCTTCCAATACTGATGATGGGTTCTGTGATATTGTTTATTTGTTCATTTGTTAGCCGTTCAAGGTCATTGGGAATGGACTCGAGGATTTGTGTGACGGTTACAAATGGACTGACTCCTTGGTTGACAAGGGACTGTTTTCTGTAAAGAGGTAACAAATATTGTTCCATTTCATTAATATAGTACTAGCAAATTGTAAAATTGAGTGATCGTGGTAAACGTTGGCTATAATTTTGCTTGATTTGGATACGTCCATCCTATTTTGTACCTTATAATTATAACAATATTTCTAGAGACTCTCCGCCTTTAAAGTGGTAAAAATAAAAATAAAATCAAAGCTAACAGTGGCCATAAAAACGCCTTTCTTTAACCAGTGGACACATTAAAACTAATAATTCACTGATTTTATACAGAGACAGAGATTTAATTATTTCCTGTTTGGAGTCATTGGGCTATCCCATTAGTCACGCTTAAATTAGTCGAATGAAAATGTTATCATGGAAAGAAACAAACATATTGGCTTTTGTAATTCTACTATGCAATGAAAATAAAACAGATTCCTTTCCATATACAGTGAACTCCGAATATAACGACGGTGAAGGGACCGGGCTCAAATGATCGCTATAGCCGAACGTGGCTGTTACCGAAGGTCGGACAAATTTGAAAAAAAAAAAACCGACTAATTATTCACTAGTACCTACATAGGGGCAAGTGGTCACCCTTCGTACGTGAGGCACATTCATACAGTAAGTAACGGGTGATTTTTTAAGAGGTTTAGAACTTTTTTAAAAAAAAAAACACAAAAAATTCGAAAAAATGAATGAAATATTTATTTGAATCGATAGTTTGAACCTTGCAATTTAATGTTTAAAGATAACTTCATGCAAATGTTGACCGCGGCTGCGTCTCAGGTAGCCCATCCGCTGAGTCCAATTTTGGCATACTCTTTCACACATATCGGCCGGTATCTCACGAATGAATGCATGGATGTTGGCTTCCAGTGCGTCAATCGAAGCGGGCTTGTCCCTATACACATTAGCCTTGACATACCCCCACAAAAAATAATCTAATGGTGTCAAATCGCACGATCTAGGCGGCCAATTGACCGGCCCGAAACGTGAAATTAACTGTTCACCAAACTCGCCTCGCAATTGCGCCATTGTTTCGCGTGCTGTGTGGCATGTGGCACCGTCTTGTTGAAACCACATATCATGCAAGTCAAGAACTTCCATTTCGGGCGAAAAAAAGTTTGTTATCATCGCTCGGTAGCGTTCACCATTGACAGTAACGCTGCGATTCGCATCATCTTTGAAGAAATATGGCCCAATAATGCCGCCGGCCCATAAACCGCACCAAACAGTGGCTTTTTCGGGATGCATTGGTAGCTGTTGCAATGCTTCTGGCTGATCTTCACTCCAAATGCGGCAATTTTGCTTATTTACGTACCCATTCAACCAAAAATGAGCCTCATCGCTGAACACAATTTTTCGATAAATAAGCGCGATGAACATTTCGAACCGAGCACGAATTTTGATAGTAAAATTCAATAATTTGCAAGCGTTGTTCATTTGTAAGACGATCCATGGTTAAATTGCAAACCAAACTGAAGCTGTTTGACAGTGACACAAGGTACTAAACACACGTCAGCTGTCAAAACCAGTGTTGCCAAAACCAAACCAGCTAAAAAATCACCCGTTATTATAGAAAAATTAAACTTCGCTCAAACACGTGTTTGCATGTTTGCTTCGGTACAGTCGGGCAAAAGGTGTGAGAGATGACAAGACGTAACGTTTTTCCGAGCGCTGTGAGTAATATTTTTACCGAAGTTCGCCATCGCATTGCGAGTAAGTTTTTTATATTTTTTGCAAAATAGGGATGACGAATTCGTGTTTACAATGTTTATTTTGTGTTTAAATTACTAATATTTCCCTACTAAATTTTAATTTATAAAAAGTTGTAATTTTTATTTTGTGCTTAGCCTGGGGTACATTCGGACAGTAATAAAGAGAGCACATTCGTACGCGTACGAATGCTCCCCTTCAAATCTTATTTACGAAAATTACAAGCAAAAGATCAATAATATCGATTTTAATGGAACAAAATAATATATCTCTTTAAAATTTGTTTTACGCATTCTATAAGGTTTATTGGAAATTGCACTGTATTTATCTTTTGTAGCCTTTACAGTTATCTAGGCAACATAAAAAATTGGTATCGTTTTTTTTTTTCTAAAATGCATAAAAAAATTTAGAGCAGTTTAAAAAAAATGTAAGACTCTTACCTGGTCAAACTAATAACACGTCTGTACAGCACGATTACTTCGGTACTAATAGCAGTGCAACCGAAGAAAGAGGATTCGTTAGTCCAACACAGAGCTGTCGTAGCTTCATGTCAGTTATTATACCTAGAAACGACTCAGTTCTCACTTACTCTACGAGGCAGAACAACCTTACCCTAAGCAGAACTGCACAGCAAAGAGCTATCATTCGACTAGGTATCTTAGTTGATAAAAGGCTCTTGTAAACAAGCATATCATTATTAACGGGTAACAGGACATTGGTCAACGATTTTCACACCCTACCCAAATTAAGTTCGTTACCAACCGCACCTTAAAGAGCTATGGCAACTCTTTGTTGGCTACAACAGCCTCGATTTGGGGATGACATCCAAGATATGGGTAAGTTTGCCAAGTAAGTAGTACCTAGGTATAGGAAAAAAATTTTCGGGTTTGGTACCCATATAGTTTTCTCAGTGAATACGCAGAAGCATTGAATTTAAAGTATCCAGCGAAATGAGAAAAAGGTTTTAAGTGAACTTTAAGTCAAGTTGAATATTATTAATTTATTTTGATGTTTAATAAGTCTTTCTTTGCTATTTATAACAATTAGCAAGTTAAATCAACTTTTTAAATACCCTGTATGAGTTTTATTCTTTGCAATACAACAATGCAAATGGTGTTGAACACTTCCTTGAGCAGCAGTAATGTTTTCAGCCGATCTTGCAGTACGTTGTGGTCCATGCTTGACCCTATCACATACGGACCCTCTTTCTTCGATATCATTCACTACACGATAAATAGTGCGTTTTGTTCGTAACTTTCTCATCGTCACAGTAATCGATGATTGATTTTGATAAAATGTTTTAACGATTAAAACACATTGGTTTATCTATTATAATAATAAATTTGCCACGAGTGTCTACTTCACGACTGTCAAATATGAACTGTCAAGACTAATGTTTACCAAAATGGAGGCAAAATAAAGTAGTATACCTTCCCGGCGGACACTGAGAACCGCTAAGAGTAATATAAGATTCAATATAGAACTTGCTGCTGCTTTGATCTTTGATCTTGGTTTGGGCATATTGGCTAGTGCTTAGAGTCATTGGTGTTGAGAGGTGGATGTATTGTGCAATAACAACCGCTACAATGTTTGGCACGTTTGTACGTATTTGTTAGATGGGATCCACCTTACTAATTCCCTGGGACATTGCAATGACCCGGAACCCAGCAAAGGGCGACATTAAGCTGTTTTGTAATCTCGCTAAAAGACATGCGGCAACCTTCCCTCGTTTTAGCTTATATTGTCCTGGACATGGGATGCTTATAGCTTCCTGTGCTGTTCAGGTTTATAAATTTAAATACATAATAGCCAACACTTACCTCGGACTATGCTGTGGACTGGGTGGGAGACTTTTGCTATTCTGACCCAACGATGAAGATATGCCCGGAATTGATAAATTATTTGCTGAATTGACGCGTTTCAAGCCTTGTGCTATAAGACCTGTTAAGCTTTGTCGATGACCCGTCTCTATGTTTGGCTTAAGATCGGTCAACTTCTGATCGTCTTCTTGCGGCTCCTCACCGTTCACAATGGCTGACGGAGCTTCAGTTACAGTGAACTCCGGCTGCAAACTAACTATCGAATTCATTACCCCGGAACAATCAACAGGACCGCAAACCGTCGAGTTTTGACACTTCGTTACGCATTTCTTGTGGCAAGTCATCGAACAATCACGACACTGGACGGCATCTTTTAGCCAAATTTTCTTTCCGCAAAAGTCGCACTGTGTGGCCCGATGGAAATGCGTTCGAACAAAGTTGTGCGTCTTTGGGTTCGCTATGGCAGTAGTGGCAACGGCTTCAGACTTTTCAATTTCTTCGATCTTATCAGAGGAACTTCTATAAAAGGAAGAGTAGAAATTAGTTTATTTAGTACTTGGTATATAAGTTTGTGGTCTTACTTAGTTTTAGAAGGTTTCTTTACAGGATCACTCTGAATGGGGTTACCATCCCACGTGAATGCCATGAGAATGTCACCGAAGCAGAGCTTAGGATTGAAACCGGACAGCGATGATAAGTAGTGCGACTTTCTGAAATAAAAAAGCCACAACTGTAATGAAATTTGTTTAAAATGCAGTTAGATGGACGCTTACAAGTCCTGTATGACTGGAGGTACCAGCGGAAAAGTCTTTACTAACTCTATCAGACTCGTTTCAGAGCACTCGGCGATTAAGCTCTTAACGGGAATGTTCAAGAAGCCCAGCAGCACACTGTCCCCTGAGGACTTTCCGTATACGCAAAGGTTCAAGTACTTGCAGTTGGCGTCCAGTTTAAATCGGCAAAGATCATCCATGTGTATGAGTTGATCGATGGAACAGTCAATTGTAGAATGCTGCTGATAGTGTTCGACATCCGTCGACTCCCTTCGAATACTTAATGTGTCTTCTCGAAGTTTTGCCTTAGACGGAGTGCAATGCTTGCTATCTTCCCCAGATACAACAGAAGTATCACTAGTTTCCCTTGTCAAGGTCTTCTTCAAAGCCTTGGCTATCAGCTTAGACTTTTTTGGTGAATTAGTTGGTGTGCTCGACATACTCGATTCACTGGATGAATTACTGCGTCCCAGGCGAGATGAAGAATTTCCGCCTAACGAAGTCGGAAGGAGTTGCTCACCGGAAGGTATAGGTTTTGGTGCACTCGGAGGCTTCGGCTCGCCGAGATCTTCGTAAATATCTAGGTCCTCTAGAATTGCATCATTGCGTATAATTCCAGGCACAAGGCGTTCAATTCGCAAGACGAATACGGACTTATTCAGGTTTTTGACAACCTTCGCAACTTGCTGAATAGTATTGACACGCATCCCTTCAATAGATATTAGCGTATCCCCTGACTTGAGGTCAGACTTGATAGCTGGCGTATTAGGCAGGACTGCTTCTATTTCCACATAGATTTCGCCTTGCCTAAATAGGATGCCGATTTGCTGGTTCTTTGCCTTGTGGATCTCCACGTCTATCGAAACAATGACATTGCGGTCGTCCTTCTGCTTTGCCTCCACCCATGCCAGCGAGGACATTGTTAGAGTACAATAGACATCGGTTATAGTTGAGTTGGGAATAAGCAGTCGTGAAAGTTCAGATATTTTCACTTCCATGTAACCATTCGGCTGGATGTCGGCGTCGAAGTCTTCCTCGGTTTTGTGGAAAAACGGCTTGTAACGCAGCTTGTACTTGGGTAAAGTGTGCTTGCGGCGTACTGCACGACGAATCTGATTCGATATAAGGCTGCTGATGTTGGACTGCATTTGGCGGCCTTGAAATTTTGACTCGATGCCCAGATCGAGCTCGGGATCTCCCAGAAAACTAAGTGACCAATGTGTGTAGGGTTTCCTAGTGAACTGAAGCCTCGCCAATCCAGAAAGGTGCTTAACTGAAATTCAATTTTTAAATAAACTTTTGGTTATTGCTTGCTAGGTATGAACAAAACCTTTCAGAGTCAAGGAGGCTTTCTTTCCAAGCACCATATCCGCATCGACGGCCATTCTAAAGTTGCCGGTGTATTTAAGTTCCATTAACAAGTCCAGGTTTTCAATTCGACCTTCGGTTTCATGGATCTCCACGTCATGCACACGAAGAATTTTTATCTCCGGAAACTGATCACCAAGGTCGAGGTCTTTTAACTGAAAAAAATGTATTCCTTTCAATTTATACTGATGCTGATGCATTGCAAAAAACGTGTAAACCTATGCATGCAGTGGGTGAGAGTTATATAAACAGGGACGGACTCTGTTTGGGATCAACTTTGTGGTGTCCATAGTAATTGATCTGTTGAAATGACTTCAGCCGAATAGTCCTCAAAGGCTTAACATGAGCCCCTCAGAAAAGGAAAACCTCTCGCATCCCTGAAGAGGGTTACGCGCACCGGAATATCCTGCCAGCTGTACTAGGGTAAAGTCCGCCTTTCCGTGCTCTTAGTTACCGAAACAAGCACTGAGCTTTCGACCTTACAACCGAATGCAGAAAAATAAAAAGGCATGGGTACAAGGCTACGCTTCGAAAAATGAGTGGGGCCGTATGCGAGAGCTCTATACCAGCACAAAAGACATGAGAAATATTGGATCTTTGGAAGGAGAAGCTGAGCTCGAGAAGCGATGTAGGGAGGAGTGAGGAGATTCTTACCAAAAGGTAAACCTGTAGTTATTTCTGAAAGTGCAAACAACGAAGACCGGAATCTTGCTGCTAGGCAGAAAGTGCTGCGCAATATATAGACGACGATTAAAATCATCTGCTTATCATCGAACCATTCAGCTGGGCCAATTACACAGGTATATTCACTTCAAACAATTAATATAGGTACCCCTTCTTTCGAAAATGTCTATCGATCGGGGATCGACACAAGAGACAAGACTGATTTCGTCGTTGACAGCTGACAGCTGACGTGTGCAAAAAAATACACAATTTTCCATCGAATCTTCAAACAGATCCTGTAAAAGCCGAAGAAGTATCCATCAGATAATTGACAGGCATAACGAAGTCGGCATGTCAAAATTTGGCATAAGAAGTCGCATGTGTAATCGTAATTTTGTGCGTAGAGCAGATGCGAATATTTCTCCGGTGGAAAGGAATATGATGCATCAAATTTTCGATCATAACGTTTGCGTTGACGTTCTTTGAGAAGAATCAATATCGAACTCTACGAGCTGCACAGCGACGTACAAATTCAAAAATTTAGTCTTGTAAGATGGCAACACACAGGAAAAAAAATTGTAATGCCAAAAATTTTGTTGGTTAAAATGAACCCAAATAAAATTTTTGATTTAAGAATTATATTGTTGGCAATATTCTTAGAAAATAGTTATGGCAAGCATTTTATTCTTAATCTGAATATTTGATTCTTGAAAACTTAAAAACGAGTTCTTCTTATAAGAAATTATTTTTGAAGCAAGAACTTTTTGCTTTAAATTTTTTAAAGATCTCAAAATTCTTCGCCCAACAACTCTTTTTTTTTCTGAGTGAAGGACATTGAAGGCAAATGAATGCAAGTGCTCTGGTTCGTAGAGTGTTCCAGTCTGATGTCTGAACCGGTGGAACAACAAAGTAGGTAATGACCATACTTTAGGTGCCGCGAGTTAAGTGTCCTTACACAAAAACCCGGTTTACTGCCTGTTAAAATACCCAGCTGCAATTACAATAATAACAACATTACATCAGTCAATATCTCAATATAGCGGCAATTAGTTTAGCGATAAAAGCCTAACAACAGAAGCAGGTCATCGTCTACATTTATGGAGACATTGCAGTCAGTGTTAATGTTCATTTTAAATCAAGAGCCAGTGAACCAACAAACATGCAAACGAATTCAACATTTTTGCCTAACCCCCTCGAATGGCAATTTCGGTCAACCCCACATAAGAACTGCACAACTCAAGATGTATTATAGTACGATTGGGGCTGTTCATGTTCAAGTGCAAATATGCAAAGTGCCGGGTAAGTGTCTCTATACACCCACCTCAGCTTATCTAGTTTTATCTCTAAAATTGTACTTACCGTCAGCTTATCGAATAATTTCCCAGTGGTGGTCTTCGTAACTAACTCATCCAACTCCAAGGAGAGCTTCCGGTAGAACCACTTGCGTACACGGCTGGTGTGTTTCAATTCATGGAACAGAAATTGCATTATCAAGTTGAGTGCCATCAAGGGTGTCTTACTCTCTGGATCGAATTTTGTTGCATTTCCTCGAATATCCTTTTAATGAGAGGGGTCGGGTTTTTTTTCCGTCATTGGGGGAGAATTGAAGAAAGAAAAAACACGCACACATTCTGTAAGTAAACTCCCACGGCCATACTGTGTTAAAAGCTACGCAATTAGGTACATACCTCGGGCAGTGCATATTTTTCATTAAAGTCCTTCTGCTCCAGGCTCGCCTTTGGCATATCACAAAAGCGCACATAAATATAATATTGAACAATTAGCATAAGGACAGCTCCAATGACCAGCGAGATCAAGCAAAACATAAAAAGGCTGGTCAAATCCATTTTTTTACCCGCGCCCGCTGCTACTTTGCGTACGAGTATAGGAAAAAAATGTACTAAGCGACTCTTAAAGGGCGTGGAAGAGGTTAAAGAATATATTTAGTATTAATTGCTCGCCATTTGACACTTAACTTTCACTCCATTTGAATACTTTGAAGGCTTGTATGGCCAGTTTCAGTAGCAACGAAAAAACACAATATTTTTGACAGTATTTTGAAAAGATTTTCTACAGGCACATAACTCTGAATTAATAGGTTTCGGTATTCGGATGAACGAAACCTGCTAAACTGACGGTAGAGCGTAGAGGTTCTAATGGTTGGTACTTGGTAGATGGTAGCCAATGCAAACGAAAAGGACACATGGCACGGCGTTTGGGGTGCTAGAGAGCGAGTTGTTTGCCAGTTAGTTGAAAAATCGATATCGACGCAGGAGTTCGCTGTGCGCGGCAACAGCTGTTTTCGGTTTGTAAATAAACTGCAGAGTGTGTGCGATAATATTTTTATTTTTTTTTTCTCAGTAAACAGTGTCCATGCATAATAGTCGTATGCCGTTACTTGCTTTCTGCTTTGTAAACATAAGGGATGAATGAATTGTGGTAGGTGTACCTATACCTATATTTAAGGTTGTTTACACTATAAGTTGGAAAAGTGAAAATGAACTTTGGGTGCCATTGCAGTTATATGAAAAAAGTTTTACACCGAAAACTGTACCTACGGATTGTACTGAAAAGCTATACCGAGGGCTGATTTAAGGCAGACACGCTCGCTAAGTTCTTTTTTTGAAGCCTTCTTCGACTTGGTCTTTGGACACGACTTTTGTGGTTGGAAAGACACTAACTTAGGTACGTCAACCTGACGTTCACATGCATCAACAACTGCAACTGCAACACACCAATTGCTTACACTACACCTTCCCGGTGAAGAACTATAGATTACGCGCAGGGAATTTTCGTTACAGAAACTGTACTACTTTCAATAATTAAATGTGTAACTATTTCGGTGCGATGGCGCGACAAAAACCTCGAAAAATGTCTGCTTAATAAGTCAATCGGTTGACATTAGTCGAAGTTATTCAATGTTTACATACCGACATATACAAATCAAAACGGTGAAAAGTATTTCACGAAATCCGGATGTAGCCAACAACAACAATGTCGACTGCAGGCAAATTTTATAGATATTGGGCCTTACTAATAAAATAATTATATGGAAAACTTCGCCATTGTGAGTTCGAAAATTTTAACCTGGACACTAAAAATGATTATTAATACAGTGGACTGTTTAGGATAGCAAAGCAAAGTATTGTTCAATATTCAACACGCAATTAAAACAACTAACCCCCATTTGACACATAAGATATTCATATGGTAGGTAGCAGAGAAAATACTGAGACGAAGTTGATGTCAGCGTTCATAGAATTTTATCCGTTTTATTTGAAATTATTTGTTATGTAGATATGGATAGTATTGTTTTTTTTAGGAATATACACACCTAAGTGTAATTCTGCTTAAATACGCAAAATTAACAAAGTAGATTGGTTGGGGAAAAACAAAAACATTTTGAGAAATTCTTTTTCAGTTTTTTAATAAAAAAAATATTCAGAAAATCTAAGTTAATGATTTTGAAAGCGAAAAATACACAACTATGTTTATCCCAAAAAGTTTCTAGTATAGAGAACATCTTCTTCAAATAGTTATATTACCAAACAATTCAACTCGCCTTTTAAATATATATAGATAGTAACTATGTAAATAACTAAACAATAGTATTCAGTAATTAAGTTAAAATGTGGTATTCCTGAAAACTATCACATTCCTCCAAGCCCGATACCTTTCCAACGAATGCAAAACCGTGGCAATCGGGTCGTGCGTTCTGGAGTTATAGCTTCAGGAAGGAAAACCCGACTTATTTTTATATAATAGATTATTTACAATTAAGATGAATTTAATTATCGTTTAGTATGAAGCGTTTATGTGAATTTGTTTCTTACTTAAATACGTAATTTATTTTGAAATTATATTAATGTATAAATTATGTAATTTATTATTACTTTCTTTTAGGTATTTATATAATTATGGTTTTACATTTTTTGCTTCTGTTTAATGTTTCTTTATAGTGATTGGTTGTTTGTGGTTGCGGTATTTTTTCTTTCAATGGTTTAATTTTTGTTTTACATACCTACTTTATTAATATATAATTATTTATATATTTATATCTTTTTTATTGAAGGCATTTTTTAAACTATATTAATATTTTGTTTTCTTATTTCAAATAGTTAAAGTATTTTATTTATTAACTTACATAATTTGAATACGATATCTAGATTTTTTTCCATTTTTTCTTTCTTTTTTTTTGTTTAACTTATGTAGGTAGTTATTATTAAAAAGTTAGGTATGAAATTCTTTTTAAATATTTTTTTTCGAGTTTATTTTTAAAGTATTTTTTAATAATTTTTACCTAAGTTTTTTTTTTCTTTATATCTATATAACCGGCTTGTCTTTACTTAATTATTCCTGAAAAATAACATCGATTACGAGAGTAAACTGTTTGTGTTGTTTGTCTTTCAGGATTTGTTGTATTTTTTTTTTTGCTTTTTTTATCAGTGAATAAAATTGCATTTGTTCATTTTATTATTTGAATATCTAGTGTTAATTGTAATAATAAAATTCATGATCATATTAAAAGTACCCTAAAATTTATTTTTATACATATCGCCATATACAGAAAGGAACAGACCAAGCTATTCTGTATTTTTATTTTGGGTTTTTAGTATAAAATGTCGTTTTTTGTCTGGGGATTTTGGTTTGCGTTATTTCCTATGTGAAATTTAAATAAGATATAAATTACATTTAATGGACTATAGCAAGCCACAAACAAAGCTTCGAATCTCAAATTAATGACCAAAATACAAAGACTAGCATGTATAGGAACAACCGGCGCAATAAGGGCAACACCTACTGCTGGAATGGAGGCTATCCTCAACTTGTTACCTCTAGATCTATACATGCAAGAATCTGCAGCCAAAAGTGCCCTCAGGATCAGCCAAACAAAAAGCTGGAAACCCTACATAACGGGACACACACAGATTCTGAATAAATATGTGGGAGATGCGGTCATTTCTGACAACTTGTCTCCCCTTCTTGACTTCGACATACCATTCTCCTGCTATTTCCCCAGCAGGGAGGAATGGAACACAGATGAACCCACAAAAGGAAAATCGATATCCATCTACACAGATCGCTCTAAGATGGACCGTGGAACAGGTGGTGGAATCTTCTCTGAAGGGTTAAATATACATCACTCAATCAGACTACCTGATTACAGTAGTGTCTTTCAGGCGGAGATTCCGGCAATCGCTGAAGCTGCCCAAATGGTGTCAATGTTATCAATACCAAATAATGATATTACCATCTTTATTGACAGCCAAGCGGCTATAAAAGCAGTATCTGCTATCGAAATAAAATCAAAGCTAGTTCACCGCTGCCGTGAAGAGCTTAAGGTTCTCTGCTCGCAGCACACCACACGTCTCTGCTGAGTCCCTGGACACAGTGACAAAACCGACAATAAGATGGCTGATGAATTGGCAAGAAATGGTTCTACTATGGATCAAGATCGTTTTTTTTTGTTTTGGGTTTCTTGTTGTATGTTTGCTTATTTAAAATGTATTTTTAAATGTACCTATCTAATGAGTGAGTGTTTAAAGCAAAATCGAATGTATATATATAAATTTGAAATACTATGTAAAATGTAAATTAACAAAATACCTAAATTCAAGTAGTTCGAAATTTCTTTGGCGATCGTTCAAAAAGTTGTTATGTTTACTATAAGATATATATCTCTCTTTGGTTAAAATTTGCCTAGATAAATATGAAAATTAAATATTAAAAGTTCAACAATTGGCTAAATATGTATGTTTCATTATTTGTTTTTTTTTTTTTTTTTTTTTTTATTTTCATTTTTTCTAACAATCCATGCATGGTATAGCTGTCAAGATTTGATAATTAACGTTCTTTCTTTCATTTTGTAACAGGAATAATTAACAAAATTAATGTGCTAATAAACAAATTGATTTATTTTAGAGTTGTAATTCTTCTCTTTTCCATTTAAAGAAACAAATTAACATTTTATATGTAAGGTACTATTATTTTTTTGTTTTAAGAATTCGTATATGTGTTTGGTTTTTGATATTTTGAAAAATTTACTAAATAGACAAAAAATGAGATAAAATAATTTATCAAGACATCATCTGTTTCTTGGCTTTTAACTATTCGTATTCAAATCGTTTAACAAGTTTCTTTAGTATTTCGTTAAATATGCTTATATGGTTTCATTCTATAGGAAAATAGAAAACGTACAAATTATAAGCATTATGTTAAAGCTGTGGCAATATTATGTGTTTGGATATAAAATATTATTTTAGATTTTTTTTCCATATTTACTATGTGATTTGCATTTTTGTTCTTCGAGATATTGTTTTTGTCAATTTTCTTAACATTTCTTTATTTTGTACGATCTTTAAAAATTCTTTAAACCTTTGCTCATGATAATCCAAAAGTAGTTTTTATATTTTTGTTCTTATCTTCTTTTTAGCGTATAAAACTTCGAACTTATGAATATAGCAGATTGTAGAGAAAGATAGACTATTTTAATGTTTGGTTGCTGTTGTGGATTCATAGATTTTGTATGATTAACGTTGTTGTGTTGTAATTTTATAATGTGTTGCTAAACCCAGATCTGTTCCCTGCGATCACGCCGTAATCAAAGCCTTTGCTAGCACCAGTCTTCCTCGTCTGAATCCGAATGTCGGGTATGTAGGCCACCTTTTGGTTTGTAGCCATTCAAAACTGGTGAAGGCAGAACTCGTCCCGTTCGTCCCATTGCAAGAGCCTGTTCAAAGGACAGAGGTGCAATATATTCCAGTCTGTAAGAAGAGAATGTTGTTACATGTGTGTGAGAAGTTTATTTATTTCTAGCAGGTGGGCCTGCCTTCTATACCCCCTAGGGAAGACGAAAAGTAATGGATGAAGCGCAATTACTAAGGCAGATTCTTTTTGAATGAAACGGTGACATAAAACGAACTTGTTTTGCTTTTTGAATTCTCAAATAAATTATTATATTATTTGATTAGATTTAATGGATGCAATAAATAGGGGAAGGGTAGTGAATTTTATAGGCACGCAATGTCATTTGAGATTCTACTTCAATATAATTTTGTATGGGTACCTATATATATGGTGCACATGCTAGGAAAAGCAATGCCACCGAAGTTCAAAGCCCACCATGCTTATCTATTAACTGTACACTACAAACGATTTCACCTTCAATCAGGTATTTTACTCAATTTCTTGAAAAACCGTCACATTTGTTATAAATCCTTGATAGCTGATAGTCGATTATAATAGCGATCAAGGAAACTTCCTTTTGAATAACACAATTTTTACATAAATGGGGAGACGTAAGTGTTTAGTTAAGTCAGTCTGATAGCTGTCTCGCTGCCTTGATGTGTCTCAGTTTTGATTGGTCTAGATCGATCAGCTTTAGATTTTTTTAAATTCAGGTCTATGGTGAGGAAGTTAAAGAATTTCATGACTAGATTGACAGTTCTTATATGTGGCTGACATAGGAAAAGGGGCGTTACCGACCAATCTAAAGTTTTTGTGTTCAAACTAAATCTAGTCCATAGTAGGTAAACTTAGCCGCCATTAAACCGGCATTTTAGGAAAAAATTTTCTTTTTATGTACCCATTATGTAAATAACTCATTGTTTTGTTTATGGCAAAATAATACATATTGGAATTTACCTACAGAATGATCCATATTTCATTGCTAAATAAGACAAAAGATTAGGTACTGCTCATATCGGGTTATCCATTTCGCGGCTTGGAAAATACAAAATTCTGATTTGTTCCGTTTAAGGTTTACATTGTGTTATTGTTATACTTTCATTTCCCTGCTGGGAAGTGAACCTTCAACTTTTCGATCACATTATACTATAGACTGCCCTCAAGTAGATATAGTCGTACGTACCTACTACTAAGTACTAAGCCATACCAATTCATTTAAATGACAGCTCATAGGTGATGTTGTATTCTGTTTAGGCGCACGCATGCCGGGAGTTGAGTAATATGTGTGATTCGTTTTAATTCTTAATTTCAAGCTAAGCTAAGATGGTTATGCGTTATTCTTTTTGTAAACCAACTGCAGAACCCAATTAGCTCTACTCTCGGCACTTGCCCATTTGTTATACCTTTCTCGTTCCAGCTCTCGCTCCGTTTCGTAGAGTTCTCGTTCCCGATCCCGATACTCGTACCGCAGGTCGTATTCTCTCATTCTATCTCTATATCGTTCACGATCTCTATCCCGTTCTCTACTGCTATAGTACATGTCTCTCGGATCCCGCAACAAATCGCGGTGGTGTGGCAATGAGTGAACACTATGAGGTGTCGAATGATGTGTCTGAGTAAATTAAAAACAAAAAATATTTCCATTAATTTTCAAACATATACAACTTCAATATATTTATATTTAAACAGAAAACAAAAAAAAAATCATGTAAATCGTACATGCGTTGGACTTGCATTCAGTTTTGGGAAATTTATATTCGCTGGTTTCAACTGCAACGTTGATGGTTTACACGGTGTAGGCGGAAGCCGTCGTCCAGCTCCGCCCCGCCTTGCCGCCAGTACTGGATAACTGTGCTGTACATGTGGACCTCCTTTGAATAAAAACCAACGTTCAGAGGATTTATCATTATTGTATTAAAAAAAAGAAACGAATAAGAGCATATCTATTAGGTAGCTATGAATGAGAGTGGTACAACAAAAGAAAATATATATAAAAACAAAACAATGAAATAAAGATTCAGCGAACAATGAAATGAATAAAAAAACAAATTATGTTCAAAATTTGATACCTACAAGGATACACTGAGATACTGAAATATACAATATAATATAAAAGTACTCGATTTATTAAAATGAGAGTGCGAAAGGGCATGCTGATTGTAAGATTGTAATAATGGATTTGAACGAGTAAAAATGCAAAATGATCGAATGAGCTTGTTGAGTGTGTGTTAAGAAAATGTTTTTCTTTCCTGTAATGTATCTATGTACTTCGAATGAATTTACAATATTCACGCTCTTCGTTCCTTTTGTAATTGCCATGCGGGCATGTTGCAAAAGATGATATCGGTATACCTCACTTTAGTTAGTGTTTCATACATACATACATACATACGTACAATAAATAAAAAACATATATTTTAGAAGTATATATTATGTATAAAGATCTCTCAGAAGCAAGGAAACAAAATAACGAAAAAACACATACACAACACAAAGAAAATCAAAAATGTTGAGAGTAATGAAATGTAGTTTAACACAAATGAATTGGTGATTTTATATTTTTTGTTTTTTTTTTTTTTCAATTGATTATGTAAGAGTTATGTTTTTTTTCTTTTAATTTTTGTCGAATTTTTTGGATTTTTTGAAGTCATTTGCAAAAGTACCCATTTCATCAATCCCAATACCAAGTCTATCTCTTTCACGCAACTCCTGAAGTCGAGCGGGACTCGGTGATCGTGATCTTTGACATAGACTTGTCGTCCCATATGTGGGATAAGGCAGGTGATTACGCCTACTTCGAGATAAATGGCCACCATAACGAGAAGGTGAAGGCAAACGGGCCGGACTTGTCGATGCTGACCATGAACCTACAGTGGGGGGAAAGATATATAGCTAAAGTTGTAGTTTCTGTTGGTTTTTTGGAGTTAATTTCTTTTTTTTTAAGTTAACTAGCCGCAAGACAGTGTTAAAGAAAGTGTTTCTCTTTTTGAAAAAGAAATTTAGTTAGATATAAGAGCATTTATATTTTTTTTAGATAAAATAAAAGGTTAAACAAGAATTCGAAAAGCGGTTTCTTTTAAGAATTGTAAAGAAAAAAATAAAACATTTATAAAGACATGACAATTTTTTTTTTGGAAGAAAGCAGATTTAAAATAAAGTACACAATTTCGTTCGTAAGGAAACTAATAGTAATTATACAATAAAATGGCCCTTTGGTTTGAAAATTTAACGCGTACGATGCACGAATAAATAGGTTTAACCTTATAATTTAACAGCAAAATAGATCAGTACTGACTACGGAATACAGTGTATGTACTGCTTTTTTTTGGTAGACACGGACACGGTACTCTATTGAACTAACTAATAAATATTATGTACATTACATATGTTTGGAATCGCGATTGAGTAAATCTGTGAGTGTTGTGTTTTAGAATGACAATGTAGTGTAGTCGCTTAAAAAATATTACTTTGCAATCATTTAGCAAAATGTCAAAATAAGTGGTAATGTATGATAGATACGAGTATATTGTTGTATTTTTTTCTTGTATGTATTTAAGTGTTTATTCTAATTCCAACGCTATACTATTCTACTCCGTAAATATGTTGTAAACAAATTAAAAATTAAAAAAAAAAATCACAGCAGCAAAGATGTATTTAAACGAAATAGCCTAAAGCATAAATTAAACAAATATTAACAATGCGCATACTTCACTAATTATGATTTGTAAATTATATCGGTTAACAATAAATAGTTGATGCTACCTATTGTAGTGATTAACCTACAATTTGGCTAAGTGCATTACAATGAGAATCAATTGAATATTTATTTTTTTTTACTTACTTACTTACTTACTTACTTAGGTGGCGCTACAGTCCGGGGTGGACCTGGGCCTCAACCAATACGCCTCTCCAGTTAGCGCGATCTTTGGCTAACTGCCTCCAGTTGCGCACTCCAAGTTGGTTGAGGTCCCCTTCCACTTGCGCGCGCCACCTAAGGCGAGGTCTTCCTCTACTGCGTTGTCCCTCCGGGTTGGAGTCGAAGACTCTTCGGGCCGGAGCGTTGGTGTCCATTCGCTCTACATGTCCTAGCCATCTTAGTCGACTGATGCGCACTTTTCTGACCAGGTCGATGTCGCTGTACAGCTCGTAGAGTTCGTTGTTAAATCTCCTCCTCCAGAGCCCGTCAACGCAAACGGGACCAAAGATCACTCGAAGAATTTTGCGTTCGAAACGACCAAGGAGATCTTCATCCGCCTTTGATAACGTCCATGCTTCTGCACCATAAAGTAGGACTGGGATGATGAGGGTCTTATATAGGGTCTCCTTAGTATTTCTCGACAAGGTCTTACTAATCAATTGCCTTCTTAGACCAAAGTAACAGCGGTTGGCAAGTGTGATTCTTCGCTTGATTTCTGAGGTGATATCATTTTCAGAATTAATAGCGGAGCCGAGGTAGACAAAGTCCCGAACTACCTCAAAGTTATAGCTGTCTATCGTGACGTTCTGTCCGATTCGTCGGTGTTGTGTGTCCCTTCTTGTGGACAGCATATATTTTGTTTTGCCCTCATTCACCACTAAACCCATTTTAGCCGCTTCTGTACTGATACTTGCAAACGCACCAGTGACAGCTCGCTGTGTTCTGCCAATGATGTCGATGTCGTCAGCGTATGCAAGTAGTTGCACAGACTTCTGGAAGATTGTGCCTCTGGTGTTGGCTTGTGAGTTTCGCACAATCTTCTCAAGAATTATATTAAAAAAGTCACATGACAGCGCGTCACCTTGTCTAAATCCTTTTTTGACACCAAAGGTCTCGGTGAGATTGTTTCCGACCTTTAGGCTAATTTCAAACACACCGATTTTGGACGGCCGATTTTATACCGGTCGTCCAAATTCCTATAGTGAACCACATGTATAAACGGGACCTTTCACACACGCCGACCGCTGATCGGTGTCGGCAAAATGCCGGTGAGCAGCCGTCTACTGCCACTGTATCGCCGGCAGTATCGGGAAGTAGTGGCGTACGTGCTTAAATAGACGCTTGCACACACACCGATTTTTTGCTGACCATTCCATTCGACTGGTCTCGCTTCATTCAGTGTGTGAAATTGTAGGCGCATACTACATTTAAAACTAGTTTTGATAGTGCGTTTTAATTAAAGTGCAATGGGTGATTTAATTGACAATGATGTCCTTATTTCATTAGTGGAGGCAAGACCTGTTTTATGGGATAAAACCATGGATAAATTTAAAGACAGGAATCTTACCAGGGGTGCATGGAGGGATGTTTGCTGCGCTCTCAAAATCGATTTTGAGGTTTTGGAGGATAAGGAAAAAAACGCATTTGGTAAGTAGTTTCCCGTATGTCATGTTTTATTCGTTCTGATCTCTTGTTTACAATACACGGTAGGTATATTAAACACATTTAATATTAATAGCATATCAAAGAATATTAAAGAATACGCTGAAATTGTACCCAACAATCTCAACAAATTGAAACTTATCACACCTTTTCATTACTCATATGTCATATCTTACTCATTTGCCAGGGAACTGCCCCGATATCTGTTACAAAATATTTACTTAATATTTTTCGGACGTTGTTAGCTTGTAGACCACCCCGTGCTGTTGCATCTCTTGGCGAATCTTCCAAGCCAATTATTGTTGTTGTATCTTCTGGCAAATAACCGTCCCGGTCACGAACAAAATTGTGGAGAACAATGCACGCTTTTACAATGTCAACTGCAAAATCCGGTTCAGCGTTTATAGGCCTGTGAAAGATGCGCCATTTGTTGCTCAATATCCCAAAAGCACACTCGACATAACGCCGAGCCCTACACAAACGATTGTTAAATATTCTCTTTTCAAGCGTTAGGTGTGTTCCACCGTAGGGCCTCATTAAATGTGTGTGAAGACCAAATGCTTCATCTCCAACAAAGTAGTAAGGAACTTTAGGAGATTCTGTCCCCGGCAGGCACTTTTCTTCTGGTAATTGCAATGAGTTTGTCAGAATTGATTGCCAAAGAGTAGATTGCTTGAAAATGGAGGGATCACAATCTTTGCCAAAGCTTCCAACATTAACATACTCAAAACGATATTTTGAATCAGCTACAGCCATTAATACTACAGAGTAATAGTCTTTGTAATTAAAAAACATGGAACCACTTCTTATCGGGCAATTTATCCGAACGTGTTTGCCATCAACAGCACCTATGCAATGTGGAAAATTGGCATTTTTTTCAAAATCAGAAGCAATGGTTTCAAGATAATCTTTAGAGAGTTCACGTATACACTCATTCTTCATAACTAGCCAGATGGCTTGGCATACATCTTTTACTATTTTGCTTGCAGTAGAAATCCCAACTCTGAAGGAGTAATGTAGGTCGGTAAAAGTGCACCCACTAGCAAGATATCTGGAAAAAAAATGCTTAGTATCAGTATAATGCCTTATGAAGAGGTTTACAATTTAAAACAGTAATTTGATATAATTGTTCCAGGAAAAGAAGTAACAAAGAGATGGGGCAATCTTCGGGATGCGTTCTCAAAGTCGAAGAGGAAGCTGAAAGAGTGTAAGAAAAGTGGATCTGGTGCACATAACATTAAGAAGTACGTCTACGCTGACCAAATGCAATTTTTAAATAAATTGTTCCAGACGAGGGAAGTTGCAGAAAGCTTAGAATGTCATAGCAATGAAGACGAAAATGATGATACTTTACCCGAAGCCCCACTATTCCCCAAGGATACTATCCGTGAGAACCCCAAACCAAACAACAAAAGACGTCGCCAGCCTGATGAGGTTGAGCTAAAAATGATAAAAGCATTGGAACAACCACCACTTAGTCCTCATATTTCTTTCTTTCAAGGGCTTTTGCCACACTTGAACAAGTTTGACGACAGTGAAATTCTTGAATTCCAAATGGGTGTTTTGGAAGTAATTTCTAAAATAAAGAAAAAACGTAGCACTGTTCAACTTAAACTCCTTCCATTGCAAACACATTCCTTATATCCTAACAACTATTCTATCCCGCAACATCAATCATTTCCCATATCACAAATGTCTTATTCCAATCAATTCAGCGCAATAAACAGCTTCCAACCACAACAGCCCCAAACCTATCAGTCCCCAAATCGCCAAACCCACCAATTCAAAAATCCACAGAATCACAAAAACAACGCTTCAAACTACCAACAGGAATGCTCTTCCAAAGGACAGCCACTTGAACATCGACAAGAACAAACTACTGAACAATATTATAAAGATTTTGGCCCAAATTCATTATCCACATCTCCAGAGACCTTTCCATCGGCGAGCCCCTCACCACCTGGATCTGAGTATTCAAATGACTTTTCTTAATTTCAAGTTGGCTAAATTTTCATTCACATGACAAAGAATATTGCAACATTTCATGTATACCTACCTACATTTTTAAAATAAAATGTACAATAAAATGAAATTAATTTTGAAAAAATAACTTGTGTGCTTATTTGTTCTCTAGACTTTATTGAAGTAGCTCAAACTCGCAAAATCTTGGGTTGTTGTAAAGTGATTTCAACCATAATAAATATGTTTGAAAAATTATCAGAATTGTTTGGATTTCTTGTTTTATTGTGTTAAGAATCTTGTGGCTATATTTATTTAGGAATATTTAGTACATTGGGAATATCAATAAAAAAGTTTATATTTTATTGATAGAAAGCAATGAATTATTTAATATTGACTTACTACTTACCTCAGTGTTAGAGCAAGCCTTTCTAATGAAGGAATAGAATTTCTCATTTTAGTATTCTGATGTACGATTTCATTTTTCAACTTCTCGTGGAGTTCATCAAAGGATGCCATAGACATTCTGAAGAAGTTGAAAAACTTTCTACCATCACGCCTTAGTTCTTCAAAAAGAGTGTAGAATGTTCCCGTTTGTTCCCTGCTTTGATTGATAGGATGAATCCAGTACTTGCGCTTAATCCTACGGCGCTTAATACGGCGATTCAATAAAAACATAGCAACAACTCGTTTAGGATTCATTATTATAAGCAATAACCTCGTGTCACGATGACGACAACAAAGTAACTGATTGTGACCGGTAAAAATCCGGTGCGTGTGCAAGCACCCAGCTACCGGTAAAATGTCGGCCGATTTTATACTGGCCGTCCGAAATCGGTGTGTGTGAAATTAGCCTTATGGAGCAGCGAGCGTTCTCCATCGTCATTCTGCACAATCTGACAAGTTTGGCAGGGATGTCAAAACTAGACATGGCTCTGTATAGCTCGTCTCTATAAATGCTGTCATATGCGGCCTTAAAATCGATAAACAGGTGGTGGGTATCGACTTGGACTTCTTGGGTTTTCTCCAGGATCTGCCGTAGTGTGAATATTTGGTCTGTTGTGGACTTACCGGGCCTAAAACCGCACTGATAGGGTCCAATCAGTTCGTTGACATATGGTTTCAGGCGATCACACAGTACGGCAGAAAGGATCTTATACGCGATGTTGAGGAGACTGATGCCTCTATAGTTGGCGCAGTTTAGAGGCTCTCCTTTCTTGTGGATCGGGCAGACAATGCTGAGGTTCCATTCATCAGGCATACTTTCCTCTAACCAAATCTTGGAGACGAGTTGGTGTATGCACTCTACCAAATCATCTCCCGCTGCCTTGAAAAGCTCGGCAGGTAAGGCTAATTTCACACACACCGATTTCGGACGGCCGATTTTATACCGGTCGTCCAAATTCCTATAGTGAACCACATGTATAAACGGGACCTTTCACACACGCCGACCGCTGATCGGTGTCGGCAAAATGCCGGTGAGCAGCCGTCTACTGCCACTGTATCGCCGGCAGTATCGGGAAGTAGTGGCGTACGTGATTAAATAGACGCTTGCACACACACCGATTTTTTGCTGACCATTCGACTCGCTTCATTCAAATTATGGGCGCATACTACGTTTAAAACTAGTTTTGATAGTTTTCTGATGTTGGAATTCACGATGTCTATAATTTTGCGCCATTATTATTAAACAATAACCTCGTGTCACGATTACGAAAACAAAGCAACTGATTGTGACCGGTAAAAATCCGGTGAGTGTGCAAGCACCCAGCTACCGGTAAAATGTCGGCCGATTTTATACTGGCCGTCCAAAATCGGTGTGTGTGAAATTAGCCTAAGCCGTCTGGTCCGGCAGCTTTGTTGGATTTCAGCTTGGATATTGCTATCCTCACTTCATTTAGGTCAGGTGGACGGAAGTCTTGGCTTTCATCGTCCAGGTTGAATGGTTCAATCTGCCTGACAGCGGAATTGATGTCGTCTTCGCCGTTTAACAGTCTGCAGAAATGATTTTTCCATGTCCTCAGCACCGACTGTGATTCCACTACAAGGTTTCCTTGTTCGTCTCGACAGGTTTCTGCTCGGGTTTTGTTGCCATGACACGTCCTTTTTACCCTTTGGTAAAACTTCCGAACATTGTTCCTGGAGTAACACCTCCCTATTTCCTCGATCGCGCGCTTCTCATGCTCTTTCTTTTTCTTCCGGAGAAGCCGGTGTTCTTCCCTCCTCTTTTGCTCGTAGAGCTGACGAGCCGCCCTCGTCCTTCTGTGCAGCGCCGCTTCGTAGGCATGCTGTTTTGCTGCATGTGCTTGCCGGCATTCTTCATCGAACCAGGGGTTTCGTGGGGGTGGTTTGGTGAAACCAAGCACATCAGTTGCGGCGTTCCTGATGGCTTCTTGGCAGCGATGCCACTGGTCTTCAGCACTTGATGCTGGCCGTACAGGACTTCTCGAGAGGTTGAGGGATACACGATCGGCAAAGGTTCTGGCGGTTTGTTGCGTTTGTAGCCGTTCAACGTTGAATCTCCTCACAGCATTTCCCCATTGTTGTGGCGTCTGGGATATCCGCATTCGTACCTTGGCTACAACAAGGTAGTGGTCCGAATCTATGTTGGCCGCTCGGAAAGTTCGGACATCTAGAATACTGGAGGAGTGCCTTGCGTCGATCGCAACATGGTCAATTTGATTGACGGTTTGATGATCCGGTGACCGCCATGTTCCTTTGTGAATGTTGAGGTGTGGAAACCGTGTGCTAGCTATAGAAACATTATGCCCCGCAGCAAAGTCAATTAGCCTAAGTCCGTTCCCAGACGTGGTGTCGTGTAGGCTGTGCTTTCCAATTGTGCTACCATAGATGTCTTCCTTTCCTATTTTGCCATTAAAATCACCTAAGATAATTTTAACGTCATACCTAGGACATTGCTCGTATGTTTTGTCGAGGAGCTCGTAGAAACATTCTTTGGTAGCATCGTCTTTATCTTCTGTGGGGGCGTGAGCGCATATTAGGCTGATGTTAGCGAATTTAGCCTTGATGCGGATAGTTGTAAGACGTTCACTGACGTTTCGAAAGCTCAAGACTTCTTGCCTAAGTCTGCCGCTTACAACGAATCCGCATCCAAATAGACGCTGTTTCTGTTCCCTGTAGCAATCACCGTAGTAGATGTCACAGTTTTTCATCCTTCTTTTGCCCGGCCCATCCCACCGCACTTCCTGGATGGCGGTGATGTCTGCATTGTAGCAGTCTAGGGCCTCCGCTAATTATTTTTTTTTAATCATATAAAATTTTTAAATTGACACATAGAACAATTTCAATCTTGCTTTCCTTTTGGTTCAATAGCTCGGCAGAAAAAAAAAAAAATATCGCTTAACGCTTGATGTTTTAATTTATTTTAAAAAATAAACTCCTTTTTGAACTCGTTCCTTTATTAAAAAAAAAAACATTTTTTCGGTCAATACTGCTCCTAAATTTTCAAATCTAAAATAGTCTAGAAAGGATCAACTTTTTAACATTCACCGAAAAATGTTGATCTAGGATGAAGGTTTCGCAAATAAAATTGTTTTTAAAACTGTAGGTATTTAAATTGTAATTAAAATATGTTTCGATCTTTTATTGGTGGAAAGATCTATATATTTTCGGATGAGGATAGTTGGAAAAATCCAGTAAATCGCCTTTTCTTCTGTGTTTTTTTTTTTTTGCCAAGCTGATATCAATTTGTTCTTCGCTAACCAACATAATAATATCTACAATTCATTTTGACTTTAAAAAATACAGTCATGAAATTTTAGAATTTGTATAGGTACATACACAACACATAGATGGGTTATAATTCTGGGAAAAAATTAAGAAAAAAAAAAAAAAAAACATTTTCTAAAGCACAATACATCTTGCACACACTTAACTTGTCCAACAAACTAAACACCTAACCACAAAATTATTAACTATATCATACAACTTATACAACACTTACGTAACAATAAATATAGGTATTTTAAATCTAGAGGGAGTAAACCAACATTTATATACCCAGTATTACATTCACATTTATGTTTAAATTGCAATTTGTCTTAGCCAACATTTTTCCTGAGTTTGAAACCCATACACAGACACACAGAAAGAGAAAACCATAGTGTTTCTTTCATTTAAACATGCCTTCGTAAAGCCAATAAAATAAAGCACTAATTCGCAATTTACAAAATTCGCATTTACAAAATTTATTTCATTTAAAAGGGCAAAGAAAAATTAAAATAAAAAAAAAAAAAAAAGAACAGCCTGGTTTAGCAAAGAGGTATATAGAATATTTAAATATTTATTTTATTTATTCGCAATATTTATAGAGGGCTATCGTAAAAATTACCTCTTGGATATCGAGTAGGGTGACTATAACTATGCCTAGGATGACGGGTCTCTTTGACCATCTCTACAACATTAGATACCGTATCGGAGAACCCAATATCATGATGTATATATTGATGACCTCGCCGCCTAGGACTTGGAGATCTGGCCAAAGGAGATCCGTTATGCCTACAAATGATATTCACAAAGTAAAATTTTGTTGGCTAATAAATAAACATGTAAATATTTCCTATAATCACAATCGTTACCTTAGACTATGTAAATGGCCAGCATCGCCTCCAGATTCCTGAGAAGGGTGCCGTGATGGAACATTTTGTAACTCCAACATCTATACATATATCCATAAGGAATATAAAATATTATGTGAGTGAAAATTTGCCTTTACAAAAATTTTTAACTCCTTTTCAACAGATTAACAATCTGATAAATTTCGATAGCCAATATTGTTCTTATAGATTCTCTTACTAAAATTTAATTTTTTCTACCAAGTATATAATAAGTTATACTTTTTTAAGCATTTCTTTTTGTCCTATATTTATTTATTTTTAGCGATAAGCGATAATTAAATTATCTAATATTAAATTTTGATATATGTGTTGTAGCCTTATAAGCATGCAGTAAGCCTAATGATACACATGCTGCGTGCAAATGCAAAGAATACTTTAAAGATATTATGGTCTGCTTAATGTATACTGCCATGCATTGTGCTTGAGATGTTATAGTAGTAATGATGTTTTTTTTCAGGTATTTGTGTATTTACACTGACTTGTACTTACCGCATAATGGTTCGGGTAGATCGATTAAGAAGCATTTATAATATCAATTTGCTTGTTTTCAAATTACACAGTTACACATTAGCTTAGTGATGTAAGGAAATAAAAAATGGAACAAAAATCAAAACAGGTTTACACTTCTAGATCATGCAAACAACTACTATCTAATCTATTCTATTTGTTATATACCTATGTAAAGAAAAGTCAATTCTAGGAATTATGCATGGAATTTCAGATTGAATCGAAAGTTGATGTTTTATTTCCAGAAACCCATTCGAATTTGCTTATGACACATACTCGTATTTACAGCTTATGGCTCTTAGTGCAAATTATGTTAAGCATACATTTGAGACGGATATACATATTATGTGTAGGAAGCCAAATTTTTGATGTGTAAACATCTAAGCGCGCGTTGTTGGAATCTGGTGGAGTAATTCCAAACATAGGACTTGATGCAACGGATATGCGTCACGGATGTACATTGCGCGCTGTTGGAATCTGGTGGAGTAATTCCAAACATTTAACTTGCCGTCACGGAAATGCGCCATTGCATATATTTTATCATTGCATACGTTTTTATCATTGCATACATTTATGAGCTGAAATAAAGCATGTTTTTGAAGTAATTACTTCTTTAGGCGCGGCGCGTTGGGCACTTTGGATGGAAAGAAACCAATAAACTCGCGTCACTGTTACCATCACCGTCACTGTTACCGTTGCCGTCACTGTTACCGTTACCGTCACCGTCACCGTCACCGATCCCAATGAAACGTTGTATGTGTGCATGGTTGTATGCAGCTAGAAAGATAGGATAGTTTTGGACCCGATAGGTTGCGCTGTTGTCCGTTTTCTGAGAAACTCAGCCGATCTCAATGAAACTTTGTATGTGTGCATGGTTGTATGCAGCTAGAAAGATAGGATAGCTTTGGACCCGATAGGTGGCGCTGTTGTCGATTTTTTGTTCATAATTATATTAAGAATACGGTTATTACAATTTCCTCTTTTCTCAATGACGTGTATCAAGCCACACACATACCGCACGCACGGTGTTTAGGTACACATACATATTTCGTCACTGTTGAATACAGTCGCACAGTTTTTTTTTCTTGTATAGACAGTTAGACATGATGCAGATCGAATTGATTTCTGAAGTTGTTGGTTAACATTTTTTTTTTTAAATGAAATGTTTTTTTTTTTTGTTTTTGTCGTAAACAAATTTCGTTGTGCTGTGTTAGTAGTTTAAAAAGGATTTTTTTTATATAAAAAGTAAAACTTAGGTTAAAACCTTAACATGCCAAATTGAAAGAAAATAAAACAAATGCATGCATAATTTTGTTGCTAAATTATATTTTGTATTAATAAATGAAAAATAAATTATATATTTTTTTTCTTTTTTAAATATAGGACAATAATCTGTAGATTTGTTTTTCTAATTTTAAATTTGTTATCACTATTGTGTTAAATTATTAATTTAAATCTAATTGAATATTTCCCTAATTAGCTTATGCCTAAGGTAAATTTTATAATTAATATAAAAAGTAAACACTAGTACTAAGACCATAGCATTAACTATAACGAACTCGACAGGGCAGTTATGAAATTAAAACCATAAATTATTGTTACGAGCAATTCTATTTCTACATAAATATATTTGTATTATTATATTTCATTTTCTCTTTCTAAGTATTTTTAATTTTCATTCATGGTGCGGTAAATAAAATTGTAAAATAAATGATATAAGTTTTTCAATACAATGTTTGTATATTATTTTATTTACTTCTCAAAAATGAAGCTGACCTCGCTAAGCTGGTTGACCAACAACTTTATTTGCCAAACAACCTTCGACAAGGACAAGTTGTCCCAACCTACGATCCAACGGATGACCTTCCCGAAAAACTTAATAGGAAATAGGACATCAGGACTACTTTGCCAAAGGAGCTACAAATCGGTCGTTTTTGGCTGCTGTTAAAAGAAAATGTCCAGGTCGATATTCTTTTCAAAATGCGATTATGTCAGACAAAGCTCATTTTCATCTCAATAACTAGTAAATAAACTAAATAGTTTGGGGCTTGCGAATAATTCGGGAGCGACGGTAGGAACTTTGGAAAAGTTCATAAATATATTTTATGTTTTATTATAACATATAAAAAATTTTAAAAAACTAACTCGGTTTTTATTCAAGTTATTCAAACTCAAAATGCTGTTTATTTTTATCCAACCTGCAGTTAGTCTTAATCGACCAACAGTACTGAGCAAGCGGTCTCAAGTTCGATCATCGGAAAAATATCGCACCGATAGGGTACACGAACCTGTTGCGCCAACAATTTATTTATTTTAGCGAATACGTATTGAGAACAGTACACTCCCAAAATATACCAATATCAAACAAACATTTTATTGAAACCCATTTCAAAAAGTGTACCTATGTTGGTACATAAACAAGACTAAAAACAAAATTTTAAAAATCAAAATTTGTGCATATAAAGTATTGTGTTGAATCTACAATCATTTATGAAATAAAAAGCGCCCGATATTTCTTCATAGAATAAAAATAATAAATAAACAAACAATAATATCTGTACACATTTTTAAAATTATGTTGCGTTACAAAAAGTTTTCGAATGGTTTGGATTTAGCAGAAGCAAGCGAAACTTTTTTAGAATATTGAATTTATTGCAATAGTCCTTTGGAAGGGACTAGAAGGAAAGACTTTGAGTGAATGTTCTAAGAAATTGGATTACAAATTATGTAGGTATACGGTATATTCATTTCAAAATTCATATAGGAGAACTCCCAAAGATTCACAAAGGCAAGAGGAAAACATAATCATTTCATTAGCGATAAAAATATATATTCATATGCCAACAAACGAAGCGGGAAATAAATGTAACATTTTTTTGGAATATAGCGTAACTAAACATAAATAGTGAATATTTTATATATTTTTTAGGTAGGTAAGTAGGTAGGTATATTTATTTCATTCTAATATTTAATAAATATTTTGAGAATAGTTGCAAAGACATGTACCGGCTGATCGGCAGCGGTAGGACTATTTCTCATATCGTCATCTTTCTTGGCCTTTAGCATGGAAAGCATGTTTTGTTATTTCATATTGAAATTTTGCAAGTCGTTGATGTCAATAAAAAGTAAATGAAGAAAACAAATTGAAGAGAAATTATCGTTAAAAAATGTTCTTTTGTAGATGTTATAATTTATAGAAAATCATACAATAGTTGTAGAACAACATAAATAAATTGAAAAGTAAAATGTTAACCTTAAAATCCTTTTATAGAAAATTTAAAAAAATAAATTTGTATATACCTAAATATTTGTGCAGCTTGTAACTTTTGCTATGGTCATTAAACTCGTTACCTACTGAAATATTTATCAACATTGTCTAGTTTAATAAACACTGAATAACGCAATTATTACTTTGTTTTTATATATCGAAAAGAAAACAACTATATCAATATTTTTAATGTTTACTTTACTTTAAAGAGAAAAGACATGAATTGAATTCATCAATATTATTGAGTAAAATTCAAAACAAGAAAAAAAAATGATTAAATAAAAATACTGGTATACACTATAGAATATAATATCTTAAAATAATTCAAAGAAAACACACAAAAAATACTTGGTGCGATATAATATACCTCCTTCCAATTCTGCATTTTTTTTATCACACGTGAAATATAAATTTAACAGAAAACGATTAAAGTGTTTACGACGGTAAGGAATATAGCTAAATTTAACAATTGTGTTCAGAAATCTTATTTTGTATAATACAATATTGCTATTCCATTATAAAATAATATAAAAAAATAGATACATAATACAATATTTTTGAAAAAAAAAACCGTTTGGAATCTGTTATGAATGTTTAGGTGATACTGAAAAGTTTAGGTTAGGGACCTCGAGAGACTTCATGGACTAGCCATTCACCTCTTTTTTGTTTGCTTTCATTCTAGGGAACGTAGTTAAGAAAAGCTGTTTTCACATGCAATTTGCTATTGGCTACATCCACTGTAACAAAATGGGATGCTTGAAAAATGTTGCATTAGTGAAATGCTTATTCTTTATTAAATTACCGCTGTATTTCCAAAAGTGGGAGCTCGGAAAATACTAAACTTGTAAGAGACCGAAAAATCATTGAAAATGTCACTACAACCTATACCAACTGACTTCATCATTGTTGTTTAGTGCAACTGCAGCAAACGAAATTCTTCAAAGATTCTATAAGTAACCTTCGGGTAATATTTAGCAAGCGGGCTTAAGTGTACCTATAGTTTCTAACACTCATCTTCAATATTTTGCAGGTCACTAGGCTTAGAGTGCTGGTAAAATTGTTCGATTTCGATAATGGTCAGTTGGGACTTATGCATTATTAAAATGAAGTTTGGAAATGACTAAGAGTACCGACATAATCATTGCAATTGAATATAGTTTGATACTGGGCTACATTTATGCATATGGGGTCTTCAGCGGTCGATTCGTATAATGTCACCTTAATGCGTTGAGCTAGTGAGGATTCTAAAACTTGAACAGAAGTGCAATTGTGGATAAGGAGTAACCAGAAGGACAAAAATACTCTTTCCATAGAAAAATTGATAACAGACAGCTTAAGGGAAATTTTATAAAGGTAAAATGATTACCAAAAATGTAGGTACATAACAGGTATAACAGATGAACCGAGCTCCACTGTATGGTCCAGCCTTTCAGCTTAAACAGAAGCAATAAAATCATCAGTGGGCTTTAGTTTTTGGTATGCTGGACCACTGAGAGAGGGGTGCCAGGTTCTAATCTCGGATCAAGTCAAGACATTTTTTGCTGAGTTTTCTTTTAGAACTATACTCCCGAATGCGTTTGCGGTTCAGATATACCTACCTACTACTCTCGTACTTGTAAGTACCTTCCATATACTGGCAACACCTAAATTCTCTTTTTTGGAATCGAGAAATTGATCTAGAAGAAGAACATTGTGACTGTGACATAATAACGATACAATATCACCTAAATTCATAGCTGACTCATTTTTTTCCTACAAAAATTAAAAGAAATATACATGTAATATATTCGCTATAATAACAACATACAGTTTTACTTTTTCTATACATAATAATTATTTACATAATTAATATATATTTTTTTTATTTTTTTTTTTTTTTTGTAACACCTTCTGTGACTTAACATCCAATACCTAATTTGTGTTGATACTTATTGACATATCCATAATACACATAATTGAAAAATATATGTCAAATTTTCTTATTTAAACAAAAAAAGGAAATAAATTTCAGCCAATGCGATAAATATGTAGGTACACATATTTTTTCTTTAACTCTAAATAAGTGTCGTAACCTAAATAATGGACATTGTGTTGTTTTAAATTTTAAATAAATCTCACTTACCGGCATGCCAGAATCTATTTGGCCAAAACGCGTATTACGCCAGGATTCTAATATAAGAAAACCAGCGTAAATTTTTCCAACTGATAGTTTACCCTTGTTCAGTTGGTCGGTTTTCGGCACCAGCAGGTCAAGGATCTTTTTGGCCTGTAACGGCCATATATGCGTTATGGTTTCCCTAAGTTCCATATCGGCTTGATCCATTTCCTCGGCTATTAGAAGGGTGTTGTATTAGTTGGATGTTTTAAATTTAAAACAAAATGTTTATATAAAGTGGAGATATCGATACGAATTTGAGGGAAACTACTCTCATATATTTTGGCTTAAAAGAACAGATATAAAAAACAGAGGACGTCACAAGGTGTTACCATATTCCGGATGGACTCACATATGATACGCCAGTTCAGGTAATGCTTGCGCAAAAGTAGCGATTTAATCTTCAAAGTATTGAACCTAAGATTTTTGAAACTTTCCAACATCTCTGTATATTTTATAGACGAAACCCAAGAATCTACCAAAACTCACGAAAGAACGCATTATCCATTTTAATTAAATTGCAGTCTTCAATCACAACATTATTTATGCGTTTTCTGCCTTTGAGTTATTTTACATTTAAAGATATCGCCAGCTTTACAAGATTCGAAGTACATTGAAAACTATATAAATGGTGCACTTCTAATCACAACGGTTTCTTTACATAAGTAATTATTGGTATTAATTGCTATATACGTAGGTATGCAATCCTGGACGTTTTAGAACTTCGTTTGCATTTTTAGTCGAAAAAACCACCGATGGTATCGGTGATGAAGAATAAAACTTGCAATCAATTTTGCACAAATTCGTCTCTCGACGGTACCGCACAAAGGAAACCATTAAACGCCTTTATAAGAAAATTCGATATCAGCAACTTAAATATAAAATATTTTACATTTCTAAAATTAACACTACAACTTACCGGATCGCATTTTAATACTGAGATTTTCACGTATCAGTGCGAATAAGGTCGTTGTAAAATTCACTCTAAGTTCGTCATCTAATGGCATATTCATTCGTATTAATTTTTTGTAGGCGAGGCGATTGGGACATTTGTTACCGAACCCCAATGGAGGATGCATGTTTTTTAACATATCATACATTTCTGTGTAGTGAATTTTACCCCTAGAAAAATTTTGCAATAGAATTTGTTTTTCAATCCATATGGCCTGGCCACAATAAAAGTGTTGCTTGACCACATAAAAAAATAAAATATTAAAGAAATATTTTAACAACGATTAATAATACACACACAGAACAAATGTACAATTACATTAAAGATGAATGCAAGGAACATTAAGAAAATGTTGAAAATATTTTGTTGTTAGGAAAGTAGATATTATTTTTTTTTTTTTGTTTATAAATAGACAGTTTATGTAATTTCAGGTTTAAGTTAGTAGGAGTTTTATTTATATGATGTTTTATTTTGTTTAAAAGAAGTTGAGCTTTATTTATTGAGTTGAGGAGTTGAGTGTTTTACTTATAGTTATTAACCATTGTGGGACCACGAACAGAACTCAAATCATGGTGCCGTACATTTTTTAGAATGAAGGTAGAGTATTCAATATTATGAAGCATATTTTATGTAAAAGAAAAAAATTTGACACTTAATAGTTGGGACTTTGCATAGATGTATCAGAAATAATGAAAATTCTATTCAAGTTCTTTTCTTATTCTATAGAGGAAAAACCAGAAATTAGAAGTGAGTGGTAGTAGCAACTGATAACCTTAGTTAGGTACTCTTCGTGTCTTAGTTATAAAGTTAAGAACTGAGACAAAATTCCAGCAATTATATTAATTTTAAAAACATGTATCGATATAATGTGTCAAATTTCGACTTTCGAATTCTAATAGTCTGCGGGCTATTTTTTATCTGACAGAAAAAATGTGGCTATTATTCTAATGAGCAGCCTACGTTTACCTTTATAGTTCCTGAAAGCTTTCAGTTTAAAAATTCTTTATACATTTTCCAGTAGGAGCAATAGCAAAAGTTGGCTTATTAAAATGTTATCAGAAATGCAAAATAAGTTTTAACTAGTAGGTAGTAGGTGTATGTATACGTATAAGTATAATAAATTCAATCAACTCGAATTATTCATAACTGTCTGAAAGAAACACCATAGTGAAGCCATATAGTTCAACTAGTAGATATAAGTAGTACCTACACATTCATTCTCACAAGGGTTAAAAATTAATTGTTCATATGAAACAAATACGATCAAATAATAATCAATTTAATAAATTTACAAAAGACGTTGAGTTACCCCGTAGCTTAAGCATTTTGGTAGTCACAACGAACAAGTATATATACAAAAAAAGGTTATCAAGAGAAATTAACACTTAAAGTTATACAGCAATTTGATTAATCCTGAAGGCATACACATTTATTTACAATTTCTTTTTGAGTGATCACATTCTCTAGCAAAGGAATGTGTGCTTTAACGATGGTTGGGCTTTCTACTTTATAAATTTTAAAATTTCCATTATAGTTAGGTACTTCATAAAATGGAGCATGCGTCAGTGTGGCAATACGTTCACAGTTAACGTTTCAAACATTTTTTTTTTTTGCCAAAGAATATGTCACACACAAATATATTGTTCAAGCATTTAAAATTTTGTAAATATCATAAATTAAAAAAAAAACAGCAAAATTTAGCACATAAATTAGAAAACGAAAAAATAACAACGAAAAATCAACAACAATAACAAGTATTAAATTTGATAATTACGTCGCATTTGGATCATATTCAGCCCATATCCGAACGAATTCGTCCAAATGATGGGCACCCAAGATACTGGAATCACGTGTTAGATAATCAAAATTATCCATGATGACGGCGACAAACAAGTTTAACATCAGAAATGAACAAAAAAATATGAATGAAACGAAATATGCGTATGCCAATGTGGAACCACATGTATCTCCCGGTTTTGCCGCACGCTCATCACATGGCTTCCCTTTAATGCACGCCAGCATAATGTTCGGCCACGCCTCGCCTGTTGCACATCTATAAATAAAAATAGCTTTAGTAACTGTTGAAGTAAGTTATTAAATATTTTGTATCATATATATATGTATCTATATATATATGTGTGAGCTATAAAACACCAAACTATTATGTAGTATTAATTACAATAGTAACTAGGATATGTATATTGCTTACAAAAACTTTTATTTGACTAAAAAGTAATATATATATGTTTTTTTTTTTTATTTACAGAAGTTTTTAATTTGAAAAACACTAATTATCACATTATACTTGTGACTTTTAATAATAGTTAAGTTGGTATTTTCAATTCAATTAATTTCCATTAAATTTTTCAAACTAAAAATAAATAAAATAATGCAACTAACTTCTAAAGAGGTTCGTATAAAATCTAGCAACAAATAAAAACAAATAAACTTGAGTTAATGCGACGAGGATAGGGTATTTAAAATAATTATATATTTGTTCACTTTATTGCCAATCGGTTGATTAAGTTTTATTTGCACATTTGATTTGATTTTTTGTATCTGTGGATTTTTTCTTGGAACTGTGGTTACATCAGTCTGATTGTTGGAAAAATTTGTGTATTAAATGCCAAAGGAAACAATGACCAGCATTTAATTGGTGCAAGCGATAGAAACATAACAATTGATATGGACCTGCTGGTTTACTTCCTGGTATAAGAACTATATAAAATGTCTTTCAAGGAGAGTACTACTGAGATACAGAGAAAATATTGCTCGACGTAGGTATAATTTAAAAATTGTTTGTTTGCAAGATAAGATGTTGTACTTCCAACAGTTTTTGAGTTTGCAAAAGCTGTGCGCACAGCAGCAAAGCTCATTTACTGTTGACAATAATGGCCTTAGCTATAATGGTTTCTTTCAAATTGCTTTGGAAATCTCAATAGTAAATTTATTTCTGTAAGAAAAAAGTACAAAGTATATAGGTGCAGTATATCTATTTGGATATTCATGCGCAAAAATGATTTAATATTCACGAAACTTATTTATATATTCTGATGCGGGCGAACCTGTATTTTAAACTACCCACCTATCCACTGGGTAAGTAGGTACTTTTAGAAAAATGGCAAAAAATGCTAATTGTTTTATTTCATACGACAGTAAAAAATTTACATTTTTTATAAGAACATTTTACAATTACGACCCAAGTGGGCGAAGTGTTATAAAAAAAATAACACTTCTCAACCTCCGGTTTTTAACTTTTTGTTCTTAGACTTTAGATAACAATCTTAAAGCTTTTGTTTTTAAAATAATCGCATGAATTTTGTATGCGCAGAATCGTTTCGAAATAGAAATTTTTCAATACGAGCCCTGTAGAGCGATTTCCCAAACAGGTGAATTTGTGAAACCAACTAAAATATAGACCGTTTGCATCCACTGATGTAACCACTTGTTCCGGTGGAATCAGTTCTCTCTTATTCAGAATCTTTAAACACATTTAACGAAACAACGTTAAAAATATTTTAATAATCTACAAAAACCCAACACTGGGAATTCGCTATGCAATTTTAATGTTTTACTCATTCCAAAACAAATCTCAAAAAAAAATAAAAATAATAATAACGGGTCATTATGGCTTATAGGAGTCAGGCTCAGGTGAAATGGGAAAGCAACTGCATAAGCAATGTTGCGCAAGGTTCTTCAAACTGGAACATAAATAATAATTTACCTGAAATCATTTGTATAATGCTCACTACTTATCAGTTCTTTATGAATGTTTTTAGTAATTCACTAGTGATTCTACAGTGCAAGCAGCATTTTTTGTTTTTAATAATCTGTTGGAATTAACAACAATGAACGTTTATGGAGATGGGTGTATTTGTTCTTGTATTTTTGACGTAAATGAAGTGTTGTAAGAGTTTTTTAAATTTATACTAAAACATATAAATTTATATACCTATATTTTTTTTTAAGTGCAATATGTTTCCAATTTACAAATTAAAATAAAAATGTTGTCAAAATCATTGCTTTCTAAGAAGAAAGAAAAGGAAAACTGCCTATTTTGTGAAATAAAAAAATATTAGTAGTAGAAAATAACTTCCTCATTAATGTCTCTAGCTAAATAGCTTTTATTTTAGATATAAGAGCTAATCTCCGACTTGTTTTCTAAGAAAAAAGAGTAGATCTCACGATATAACTCTAAACGCCTATTGCGTTGCTGACACTTTTCGCTAAATGGCTAGAAAAAACTTTAAAAACAAATTCCTCTATAGACTATAGAACTTCTTTGTTTATTATTTTTCACTTAATCACTTTCTGCACAATTACAACTATGTTCTTCACATTCTTCGGTATTATTGATTGTTTGTTTGTTGAATTGGAATAAAATACCAACCTGAACAGCAACATGACTGCTTGGTCAATCGATTGGAAGTTGTTGTGTCTAGTTATTGACTGTTCCGGTGTACTTAGTTTGATATTTCCAAATACCTATTTGCAATGTAATAATGTTTTTTTTCCATAAAAAATAATTTCAAAAATTAAACAGAACCAAAATAAATCAAAAGTGTGTCGATTCAGACATAAAATAAGTATCTATTCTTTGCTTCATCTCTTTTTTATGTTTTTTTTTTTTATTCTTTTTCTTTAGCAAAATGTAGATAATATCGTTAGAAACTCAAAGATGAAAACAAGAAAATAGTAATAATAAAAATAATATTATGTATTTATTTAGATAAATGTTTGTGTGTCTTTTGTTGTGTTGACGGCGACTTTCAAAAAAGATTTGATGAATTTACAAGCTGTAGATATACAGTTGTACAATAGATAAAATTACTTAAATTTATAAACATATATTGGTGTATTGTTTACTGTACTAAAATACATTTAAAAGGGTCAATGTTAGGTAAAACTAATTTTTAATTGATTAGCTCAAAACTATATGTATATAGAGACAGCAAAACAAAATAACTCGTATATTTTGATGTGTTACCTACTGTTTGATAGTATAACGCGGGGTTAAGCTTTTAACGGTTTTGTATACTTGAATATAGGATGCAAGGGGCTCTATATGAAACCTACTAACGAATGAAATTGTGACAAGAAAAACGAGTAAAAAATAAACAGCTATTGTAATACTTAGGGCTTAGAAATTTGTTTTTGGAACGAGATCAGATCGATAAAATATAACTATAGGTATATATATTAACTTTAGGGAAATCACAACCATTCCATACACAAAATATCTAAAATAATAAATATACAATATTATTTTTTGATGTAACAATTAATTTCAGATGCATGCAGGTAATATAAGTCTTAATTGAAAATAGTAAAAAAATAGTTAACTAAACAAAATAAATCAAATAAGGCTTAGTTTAAGGAAATCAAAAGAAGAAAACATAATATTATTGTTGAACGTATATGTATGTTGACACTTACCTGCATGCCAATAATGGCATAAATAAAAAATAGCATTGCAATAAGCAAACAGACATATGGAAGTGCCTTGAACGATTGCACGAACGTCCACAACAGGATTCGTATCGTATATCCTTGACGCAGCAGCTTTATTAGACGAGCCGCACGAAATAATCGCAGGAAGCCAACTTTAAACGAACTTGACTGCAATTTATTGAGATTTTATTATTTAGTAACAAGATATATGCAAATGTTTTATTTTTGTTTAAAAATGTTTACTTTGGATAGCAATTATTATTATTTAAATATATACACATTTATTTTATTATTAATATAATTAAAAAGAAGTATGTAGTTCGATAAGAAGGGTAAAATTCATGTTTGGCATACAACACTTTCAAGCCATAGCATCAGCATGTTTTAAAAATAAATTTATTCACTACTACTAGCTTAGAAAAAATATTTTTTTAATCATTTTAATGGCAAGCAAATTCAGAAGAGCACACAGAAAAAGGATAAGATATTATTTGTATTCTCGTTCATTTGTTTTTTAAATGCCAAGTGATATTTTGTTAAAATTTCGTATTTCAACTAAAGATTATTTCATAAAAAAAAAAAAAAAAAAATGGAATATACTTAAGGAAAGAATGTTAGTCAGTGTTGGACAATATGTTTCGATGTTTTATTAGCTTGGAAAGTGGTGTATACCAACCGAAAAAATATAGGAAAAGAACAATAATTGAATAAACCAATGAAAACAACAAACACAAAAACACAAAAGCTAACGGCTAGGTATGGTATTTATTTATACATTAAAATAAATAAAAAAAAAGAAGTACAAGAAACAATACTTTTGTTAATCTATCGAAGCCGAGCTTCCAATAATCAGTTAATTTTTTATCAATGTTAATAGAAGTTAACTTATTTGTACTAACATAAGTAAGTCCAAAAATGAATCAACTATCGGTTTCAAGGAAAGAATATAAAATTCAAATAAACGTAAATTTTTATAAATTACTATAGCAAATTGAAAGCATAAGAAAGAGATCGATAAACAAAAACAATACGAAAAATTTAGATAAAACTATTATTAATTATTTTAAGACCTCAATTGCTTTGCCCAATTTTATTAAAATAAACGCTTCACCATCAATATCATTAATGTTGAATGGATCAATGTAAACAAAAATTAGGCAAAGCAAATAATGGGTATTGAGTATTTTAGTAAATATAATGTTAAAAAATTTTATTATGTAAAAGTATTTGGTTTTTCAAGTAACTAGGTATTGTTTTTTACTAAGGGATGATGTTTTTTATTTATCTGTACTGGTAATAGGACTCTAACTATACTAGTATAAGTTGGTGTTCTAAAATTAAATATCCACTTACGCACTAAAAGTCTAATATCTAAATAATACTTTAAGTGTAATTCTAAAGATAGTTTGTTGTATTTTAATATTTTGATGATGAGATAGATAGATTAAAGCATTTTATATATATTTTTGTTTGTTTTGGTAACATCGCAAGCAAGATAGCATTCACATTTCGGTGATTAATTTATAAGTAAACATTATAGAGAAGCAGTTGGTACAGTCACGGGCATCATCAATTAGAGTTTTTTTTATTTAATTCAATCAATAGGATATTTTAGTTTGTTTTATTATAAGTGTTTTTTTTTTTTATTTGCAAAAAAAGAAGAAGAAATAAATGCATTAATCAGATTTGTTAAGAATCGTTATTTTGAAATGACATTTCAAAAAACAGCAAATTGTATAAGCGACAACATCCATAAAATCCTCTACGAGTATGAATTCATTTGCCAACAAAACTCTATTTAATAAACGAAGGATCTCTAGAAGCTCTAAGAGACGGGAAATTTGATGATGTTGGAGTAACATAATATCGCGATATATAGATAGGTATTTTTTTAAGGCAGGTTATTAAAAACTACAGGGAAACTAGGGGGAAAAGAAGCTAGCTAGTTTTGTCAAGGGAATGCTTAAAATTGGCTTTAACTAAGAACACTTGAATTTCACTAAACAATGATGTGACAACCCATCATATGGCATATATTTATTTTTTATATATTCTATAATTTCATTAATTGAGAAAAACACAATAATTGTAGAAATTTACAAATAAAATTCAACTAAAATCAATAAATCAATTTGTGCTTTGATACTGTATCTGTATAAATGGTAATTTTATGGTGAGTCTACCTAGATATAAATTGAAAACCCACACGTTCTACTTTGCCTAGATATTGAAGTTCATCTCTGTTTTAAAGTAAACCAAATGGATCTAAAAACATCCAAATTTTTGTTTTAATATCTTGGGATGTCCATCACCATTCGAGTCGATTAGTCCTCGGGATCCGGGATGCCAAAGAAACCAGTGTGTCACCGCAGATGGTACAAAAATAAATCTTATCTCTTATGTTTCATGAAACATCATGGTATCGATTGACTAAGGTGATATTTATTTCTTTACTGAAATATGTAATATTGTACAATACATTTAACATCAGGTGTAACATGTTTAACCAGCTTAAAAACAGAAATGAACTCCACCAGCTATTTATCGTCCTTAACGGCTTATGCATTTTTCATCTCTGTACCGATCAAATAACTAAACAAATTTTTAAGCAATTTATCTCTAAAATAAAATAGACATGCCAATTATTTAAAATAATTTTTAATACCTAATGTTTATTTTTCCACTCAAAACGATAACAAGAAAATCACCTTTAAAGAATCGTTGGCATTGTGCTAGTAATTTTAGGACTATCGTGATATTATTTACATATATATAAAATAAAAACAAAGTTAAAACAACAAAAAAAAAATTAATGAATTTTGAAAATATTACACATACCTAGTTAAATTGCGTATTCGCTGACAGATGACAAACAAAAAAAAAACACTTTCTAAAAAGCGTACAGCCGATTCCTTACAGGAGCACAGATTTCCAATATGGATTGTGGGTAAGCTAAGTTTATTCAAAGGCAACTAAAATCTGTTTTTTTTTTTAAATCGATTTTGTCTTATTTCTTTTCAAAAATAGAGAAGCAGAAAATTAAACCAAACGTTTTTTTTTTTTGCAATTACTTACAGATGCTGCTGTTGGCTGTGTTATGAAGGATGAATGTGGCGATGGTGGTTGTAAAAAATAGTATTGAAGTTGAAGCCAATATTTGTTCGATTAATTTTTAATAATACGTAAGGAAACCCGTTTTCAATTTTAATTTTTATTTTTCGAAAATGTGTGTAGGTATTTTGGTTTTGGTATAAATATTGTTTATTGTGGTATGAAATTGAAAAAAAATATTTCCATAAATATAAATCATATAGGTTAATATAATATTTTTGTTTTCATATAGGTACCTATCTTTGGAAGACACAAATTAGTATTCAATTCCTAAGATAGGTTCGCACTCAAGTTTAGAATAATGAAATAAAGCATTTGTTTATATATTTTTTTGTTTTTTGTAAGTCGACAATTTCATTATTGCTACTTAAATAAAATTATGAATATATAATAATAACTTAACATACATACTCGTAGGTTTGTATGTAACTATAGAAGCGTTTTCATTTTTTATATTAACTTATCTATATGTGTTTGAGACTAAGACAATCAACAATCAACATATTACTTATTTATTTTATTCATTTTGTTCGTTAATTATTCTACATTTGTTTTCAACTTCTCACCTGAATATTCTATTATATTCGATTTGTTAATTCGTGGCTTTAATCTTAATTCAATTGTTGTATATTATATTAGTTTGTTCGACTTGACTTGTCTTCAGTGTTATCAATCACTTTGATCTACCGATGTATATGAAATTGTTATAATGTTCTCTTAAATTCTCTTAAACTCACAATGTTACTCTAATCTCTATCTAATCTCTCTGTCTAATCGTCTAAATTACACCAACCACATTGTATTGTTTGTGCCTGTGTGGCGAGAGTGCTTTTGTGCATCGACCAATTGAACTGGCTTGTTCTCGGTCACTTGGAAATCGACCACAGCAGACACCACAACTCCAACCACAAAGCTAAGTACAAGATAATTAGAATAAAACTGAATTTCTTCAATCCAATTTCATTTGTTGCGTACAATTTATACATTTAATTCTTTGTTGCATACAATTTCCAATCGCTGCTCGTTTCAAACCATATCAAGTTTTGGTCCTTCTGAAGCCGAATAAAATTGTGAACGTCGATAATCGCTTCGATTAATACATAAATTCATGTCCATGGTGTGATTTCTTTTGCATATACCTACTGACTAGAAGTACATAGAAAAACCTCGTGTTCGAATTGTTGCGTGCTGTGCTTATACGGATATTAGAATAGATCTTCTATTAAAGACATTATACTATCGTTTCGTTAATTCACTGGTGGCAGTCTCGTTTTGGAATTATAGTGCGATTTTCTATAATTCATTAAGGTGATTCTGTGCATTTAAGCAAGCACTTGACCTTGGTTTTTTTTTTGGTTATCTCAGTGAACTCTTTTCCTTTTCGGTAAATATGAATGCTTTGAGGCAAAATCGCGGCAACGCCAAAGGCTGTTTGACTCGCGCGGCGGATTATGTTGCATCCATCGACGACTCTATCACTATCGAGATGCTAGAGATTCGGTTAAGCAGGTTAGTCGAATCATGGGCAGAATTTTCGTCGCTTCACAACGAATGTTTGCAGCCTATAAGCGAAGAAGCCGAACTTGGCGATTACGAAAAAGAGTTCGGAATATATGAAGATAAATATTTCGTGGCACATGCGGGATTGAAAAAAGCTATTCGCGACAGACAATCTTCGGTTCAAGCCGATCCAGAGCAGTCAGCTCTTAAACAACTCGCTGATCAGCAAACGACCCTTTTAAAGAAATTAGACTCTTCTTCAAGCACGTGTTCTACCGTCAATTTGCCTCCAATTGTAGTGCCTCAATTCTCGGGTAATTATAAAGATTGGCCATCGTTCAAAGACTTGTTTATAGGTTCGGTCGACACAAAGCCAAATCTCACCGCGACGCAGAAATTTCATTACTTGAAATCTTTCTTGCGGGACGATGCGGCCAATCTAGTAAAGCATATTCCCATCTCGGACGCCAATTATATCGAGGCTTGGGATAAGCTTGAAAAACGCTTCGACCGGGTAAATTTAATTGTGCAGTCATTCGTTCAAATGTTTCTCTCGCTTCCGTCTTTAAGTGTCTCAAATGTCCAATTGCTCCGCAAAGTTACTGATGGCGCAGACGAAGTAATTCGCGGACTAAACGCGTTAGATAGAAATGGTCGGGACCCTTGGTTAATTTACCTTTTACTAACCAAACTCGATAATGAGACAAAGCATGCTTGGGCAAAAGAAGTGGGTTCTCGCGATGATGCTACGATAATAGAATTTCTTGAATTTCTTGAACAAAGGTGTGACGCACTCGAATCGTGTCAAACTCTCAATCGCTCCGTCACATCGCGCGGTAAACAGACGGTGCAAATAAAAGCCCACTTAGCCAAATCTTCTGAAAACAATTCGCAGTGTCCTATGTGCAAAAACGATCATTCGTTATCCCAGTGTTCTCAATTCATCGCATCAGACATTCCATCGCGTAGAACTTTCGTCAAAACTAGTTCGGTATGTTTCAATTGCCTTCGAAAAGGCCATTCGTCAAATAAATGTCGGTCATCGTTTCGCTGTCGTGTTTGTAAAGCTCGTCACCATTCCTTAGTCCATCAGGATGATTATAAAAACATTTCATCGTCGTTGCCCTCACATTCAAGTCAGATTCCTGCTTCCAATACTACTTCAACATCTCCAGTCTCGCTCCAGCCACTTTCGTCAGACTCGCCCTCCACTTCTAAAGTTGCTTACCCACTGGTCAATAACCATTCGCTTGAGTTTAGCCTTCGAAAGCAGACAATATTGCCAACAATCCTTGCTAAACTTCAAGACTGTCGGGGACAGTTTGTAGACTGCCGTGTCCTACTGGATACGGGGTCTCAATCATCGTTCATGTCTGAATCGTTCGCACAACGGTTAGGGTTTCCGCGTAAACACTCTCGTATCCCTGTGATGGGATTATCGTCTCGGGAAGCTGGATATACAAGGGGTTGTATATCAATTAAACTTCTTTCTCGCTTCAACTCAACGCACTTATCGGTCGATGCTTTAGTTCTTGGCAAATTAACGTCGAATTTACCATCAACTTCCTTCGACGCTTCGACATGGGAACATATTCGGAAGTTGGATTTGGCCGATCCATACTTCAACGTCTCCAGTTCTGTGGATGTACTCTTGGGTGCTGACAAAGTGTGGTCTATTCTCCGGGCAGAGCGAATTGATGGACCACAAGGCACACCAATAGCTCAAAATACATCATTTGGATGGGTTATTTCAGGAGAGCTATTCGATTCAAACCCTCCGAAAGTTCAATTGTCGTCGTTTCACTCAACTATTGATGTAGATGCTCTCTTGCAGCGGTTTTGGGAGTTGGAGGAAGTTCCTCCTCACCAAAATCATCGTGTGTTCAATGATCCAGCTGAAGATCATTTTCAAAAGACCTTCTCTCGCTCTTCCGATGGGAAATATGTCGTCGCTCTTCCATTCAAATCCCCCTCGCCAATTTTCGGAGATACCCTGCAGTCGGCGGTTTCGCGTTTGCATTCGATGGAACGTCGGTTTCGAAATAATCCCGAATTGCACCGACAGTACTCCAAATTTATGCAGGAGTATCTTGAACTCAACCATATGGAATCAATCCCTCGCGACAAAATACATATTGATCCTGATAGACAATTTTACCTTCCCCATCATGCGGTTCTAAAACCCGAAAGTTCGTCTACTAAACTACGCGTCGTGTTTGATGGCTCGGTTAAGGATTCGAATGGGCAATCGCTAAACAGCCAACTTTTAATCGGTCCTCCTATTCAACGCGATTTAATAGGGGTGTGTTTGCGTTTCCGGCAACATCGGTTTGTTTTTACGGCCGATATCGTTAAAATGTTCCGCCAAATTTGGGTCCGCGAACAAGACATTGATTTCCAACGCATCGTTTGGCGTCAAAATCCTAGTGATGAAATCCAGCATTATCGTCTACGAACCGTTACGTATGGTACATCATCGGCTCCGTTTTTATCGGTTCGCGTTTTGCAGCAGATCGCAAATGACTATCATTCGAAATACCCTAATGCTGCAAGAGTTCTCCAGAACGACGTCTACGTTGATGACGTTATGACGGGTGCAAACTCTATTCAAACTCTTATGGAGATTCAATCAGAGCTAGTCGCGTTATTGTCTGAAGCGAGACTCCAGCTTCGAAAATGGAGTTCCAACTGTTGGGCTCTTCTCGCTAAACAACCACCGGAAGATTGTGAGTACTCCTTTGTCGACGCTGAACGTTCCCAATCTCTCGTAAAAGTACTGGGAATGTTTTGGAACCCTGCGAGTGATGTTTTCTCCTATCGAATGACTCAAAATCACCCATGTCCCTCGATAACCAGACGAACTCTGCTATCCGAGATTGCTCAAATCTTCGACCCGCTAGGACTCCTCGCTCCTTCGGTAATTCTGTTTAAAATCATGTTTCAGGAGCTCTGGTCCTCGGAACTGAAATTGGGTTGGGACGATCCGCTACCTCCTGAGCTCTCTGAAAGATGGATGTCTTGCCGTCAACAGCTTCCATCATTTGAGCAGATTCGTGTTCCGCGGCATATTTTTCAATTCGAAGAAGCTGTAGAACTACATGGCTTCTCTGATGCTTCGTCGTTAGCATACGCTGCTGTCGTTTATGCTCGTACTATATCCTCTACCGGAGACCGCAATATAACAATCGTTGCGGCTAAAACCAAGGTGGCTCCAATCAAACCGGTCTCTATTCCCCGCCTTGAACTCTGTAGTGCGTTGTTGCTTGCTCGGTTATTGAATCTTGTGAAATCGTCGGTAAATTTCAAAACCATTAAAACATTCGCGTGGTGTGACTCCGAAATTGTGTTGCATTGGCTTTCCTCACCCCCTCGTCGCTGGACTACCTTCGTCGCCAATCGGACAGCAGCCATTTTGGAGACGACACCTAGACATTCGTGGTACTATGTCCCATCGCAAGCCAACCCAGCCGATTGCGCATCCCGGGGAGTGCTTCCTCTCGATCTTTATCACCATCATCTCTGGTGGACCGGTCCATCGTGGTTTTTGTCATCCGAAGAAAATTGGCCTAAATCAAACCTTTCTCCGCATCTGGCTGTCACTGAGTCAGTGAAGAGGGAAGAAAAACCAGTTTTACGGCATTCGCTTGTCACATCGTTTGACAGCAATGTCTTTCAAACCCTAATTCAAAACGTTTCTTCTTGGTATCGGCTCCAACGGATAGTTGCACATTGTCTACGATTTGCTTCTGACTGTCGCACTCCCGAATCAGCTCGTGTTCATCGTGGGTTGCAGTATGCAGAAATCTCCGCAGCTAGGATTCTCATCTTAAAATTCATACAATCCACCTCGTTCGAAGATGACATCCAAAATTTGCGAGCAAATAGCCAACTTCCATCGAAATCAAAACTGTTGAGGTACGCTGCATTTTTGGACAACGATGGACTACTTCGTGTCGGTGGACGGATAAGACATGCAAACGTTTCATTCAACATTAAGCATCCTATCATTCTACCGAAAACTAACCCTGTTTCTTCCCTTATAATCTCAGACATCCACCAGCGCTATCTACATGCAGGAATATCGGAAACATTCGCCTTCGTTCGACAGCAGTTCTGGATATTGGGCAGCAGAAACCTCATTCGCAAGATCATCCACAAGTGCAAGCCGTGCTTTATGCAGCGAAAACAAACCAGCCAGCAGATTATGGGGGATCTACCATTGCATCGAATCCAGCCTAGTCGACCATTTGCAAATACTGGATGCGATTACGCTGGCCCGCTGACTATCAAATTGTCTCGTTGTCGCAAACCGAAGTTGTCAAAAGCATACATCGCCTTGTTCGTGTGCATGTCTACGAAAGCTATCCATCTGGAGCTGGTGAGCGACCTCACCACTGACGCTTTCATCGCAGCCTTACATAGATTCGTAGCTCGCCGCGGCAAGTGCACCAACATTTACAGTGACAACGGGACGAATTTTCAAGGAGCTCGTCGGTGCCTAACCGAGATGCACAGATTGATTATGGCAGAAACTCACAACGCCACAATCGCTGCCGCTCTTGCCAAGGATGGTATTGCGTGGCACTTCATCCCCCCATCGGCACCACATTTCGGTGGCTTGTGGGAGGCTGGCGTTAAGTCAGTCAAACTGCACTTGCGCCGTGTAATAGGGAGTTCTGTCTTAACGTTTGAAGATCTGTGTACTGTCCTCACCCAAATTGAAGCTATTGTCAATTCTCGTCCTTTGTGTTCTATGTCTGATTGTGATCTAAATCCATTAACTCCAGCTCACTTTCTTGTAGGTGAACCTCTAACAGCCGTTCCTGAGCCCAGCCTTATCGACACTCCGCCAAGCCGTCTGACGCATTGGAACCATCTTCAGAGCATGACCCAAGGTTTCTGGAAGAGATGGCATACGGAGTACCTTACAACACTGCAAGAACGACCCAAATGGAGACGACATGTTACGAACCTCAAACCTGGAGATCTAGTTGTCATCAAGGAACCGAACCTACCGACCTCTAAGTGGCTACTAGGACGAATCGAACATGTCAACCCTGGTGCAGATCAACGCGTACGAGTCGCCACAGTTCGAACTACAGCAGGAACATTCGTACGTCCTATAACCAAGCTGGCTCCTTTGCCTGTGTCCTGAAACTCGTTCCAGGGGGGCCGGGATGTTTGAGACTAAGACAATCAACAATCAACATATTACTTATTTATTTTATTCATTTTGTTCGTTAATTATTCTACATTTGTTTTCAACTTCTCACCTGAATATTCTATTATATTCGATTTGTTAATTCGTGGCTTTAATCTTAATTCAATTGTTGTATATTACCTATATTAGTTTGTTCGACTTGACTTGTCTTCAGTGTTATCAATCACTTTGATCTACCGATGTATATGAAATTGTTATAATGTTCTCTTAAATTCTCTTAAACTCACAATGTTACTCTAATCTCTATCTAATCTCTCTGTCTAATCGTCTAAATTACACCAACCACATTGTATTGTTTGTGCCTGTGTGGCGAGAGTGCTTTGGTGCATCGACCAATTGAACTGGCTTGTTCTCGGTCACTTGGAAATCGACCACAGCAGACACCACAACTCCAACCACAAAGCTAAGTACAAGATAATTAGAATAAAACTGAATTTCTTCAATCCAATTTCATTTGTTGCGTACAATTTATACATTTAATTCTTTGTTGCATACAATTTCCAATCGCTGCTCGTTTCAAACCATATCAATATGGTTTGTAACATTAAATGCAGAAATTAAAATGTAAATACCTAGTTAATTACATTTAAATATTTGTATAAATATAAGGATATTAGACTACATTTAATTGTAAATATTAAAATAAACAAATATGACACAGAAGGAATAATTGCAACGTGACATTTTTCAAACCAGAAGGAAAATTGTTCGTATTAGTTATAATGAATGTACATTTTGTAACTTTAAAAGTATTTTCACTACCGATGGTCAGGAAATTACCCCTTTTTATGCTCTCCTTTCACAATCAGGAAGATATTGAAAAGGTATACGCTATTAAATCAATAATGAATATTGTTGTCACGATGCCAAGCTTTCGGGCATACGCAAAGCTATTGCAAAAGAGATTTTGTGTGTGTTGAATGTGAAGGAAAACATCCAACAAATAGTTGTCGACAAAAAAAGATGAGAAAGTAAAATGCATCAACTGTCATAGAAGCCACCTAGCTAATTATAGAGGCTGTCCGGCAGCAAAAGAATATCAAGAAAAGAAAAAGAGAGGTACTGCCAAACACCAACAGAACCCTCTTAAAAATACAAACAAGAAACAGGTAAATGTCGAAAACAGCAAAGTCGACAAAATACCAATTGCGACAAAAACAAACACACCAGTTGTGAATACCAAATCATATTCCCAAATTGTGAAAAATACACGTAAAGAAGAAGAAATATCAGTAAAGGAAATGCTTTCTACTATTATTCAAAGATTGGATAATCAAGATAAAGTTATTAAGCTACTGAGCAAAAAAGTTTCCAAAGGAAAAAATCAACAAAATAACAATGATTGAAAACCTAAAAGTCGCAACCTGGAATGCAAATGGTTTACACCAACACATCTCTGAATTTCAATGAAGACATTGACGTCTGCCTGATTTCTGAAACCCACTTTAAACAGGGAACAACAATTAGAATTCCTGGGTACCTCTGTTACCACTCTCCCCATCCTTCTGACAGTGCCAGGGGAGGTAGTGCTGTAATTGTAAAAAGTATTTTAAAACCCTATGAAATGCCCAAAATAGGAAAACAAACCATGCAAGTAGCGATAATAAACATTGCGACTAAAAGCAAGCAATTTAACATAGCTGCTGTATCCTGTCCACCTAGACATTCGCCTACAGAGGAAGATCTTAACGACCTTTTTCGAGCTCTAGGTACTAACTTTATCATTGGAGGTGACTTCAACGCAAAACACACCTATTGGGGGTCCAGATTAGTAACGACGAAAGGCAGGAAGCTTTACAAAGCAGGGCGTTTAAAACAGTTTTTTTTTTTTTTTTGTACAAACAAAATATGCATTTGATATTGTTCTATCTCTCCATTATTGGAAAGAAGTCTATAATATTATATTGAAAAAAAATTAATTATTATAAATTCAACTCGAGTATAAATAGGTCTTCTGGGCCCATGTTCTGTAATTATAACCTCGATATATTTATCACTAAAACGATACAAATTGAAAAACATGTTACTATGTTTCTGATGTGAAAATTTATCGCATGAGTTACAGAACATGGGCGCTGTTTTAACTGCAACATTGCAACATTATATATGTATTGACTATTGATCTATTTAAAAATGAGAAAAATATTGATGATTTTCTTATTTCTAAATAGACTGCCTATAGTAAATTATTATCAAAAGTTTTCCGTGTATTTTAAACCAACCAAAATACGTGTATACTGTGGACTAGATATAAGGAAATCATTTAATTATTTACCCCGAATTCCATCCAAAGGGCATCGATGATGCTGCCAACAACAGTTATCAAATCGAAGATGTTCCATGGGTCTTTGAAGAAATTCTACATAGAAGAAGAGATAAATTTATGTTTAAGTGTTATGATAACAGTGAAGGCAGTTTAAAGCCATTTATTTATTCGTATAATAATTTATAACATTTTGCTGAAATTTACAAATGCCGACGAAAAATGAAATAATGACAAAAGTTTGTAGTGTGGCCTATTTATCGTGTCACCTAAGCGGACACTTAGCTCAGCTTTTTGGCTACCAGATGAGTTTTTAAAAGAAACGTAACTGAAAGTAAATAAGTATATGGTAAATAAACATAGCGTGGATCATCCGATCGTGCAGGCCAATCATAGTTTTTGCTTAGCGTATTTTATGTACGGTAGATCAGCAAATGTCGCATACACAGTGCGTGCGATAACTAAATGATCTGGTTTAAATTATTTCCACTACACTTTGATTGAATTGCCTCTTTGTTCTAAGTAAATATTGACAAAAAACTTTACCCTCCCTGTGTCTAGTCGGGTAAAAAGACTAATGAAACTAAATGAAACTAATGAACAAAACGGCAAACGGTAGGTGAGAAGGACGAAGGTACCTACCCAAATAATAATATAAATAAGCTGTTGCTGCTGAAAACACATTCCAGTGTCAGATGTATGAAAGACGAAGGAAAGCCATCCCAACATAGAATGGGTGAAGGTGAATACAATGGGCAACGAATGTGCCATTCAGTTTTAGAGTATTAAAACAGTAGATTCTTATATGCTTTTCACACCGAGCCTAAAACCCGGTTTTCGCCAAAACACACGAAAACTTCATCGAAAACAGGAGTTTCCGAATACATATTTCAGTTTTCAAAACGAGTCGTTTGCACTCGTTTTGCACGAAAACGACTTTCAATCGTTGGGTTGTTGGAACAAACACACCTTTCGCAAAATTCAGTAAAATGGCAATGTTACAACTCACGTAAAATCTTTTTTTCACAATTAATTGATGGGCAAATGTTATTTTGAAATGCATTCAATTCATTTTTTTTTGTCAAATAATGCGATCGAAATTTGTAACCACAAAAGTTTGCACCGAAGTTTAACAACTAGAAGCGTCTCATAGCTAATTGAAACGTCAAACGAAAACTAGTTGGTGGCTGGTGAGAATGCATCGACGAGTTTTCGAGGAAAACACGGTTTTGGGCTTGGTGTGAAAAGCATATTGACTTGTAGCGCGGTTTTCTATATAAATATTATTGTTCACCTATTCGTCGAAGAAAAAAAAAGAAAGGTAACCAGAGACAACCTAGTGTATATCCAGCAAAGAATAACAGTCGACAAGCCGCTCCTACTTCGTTTTTTTGAAGCTCCTGATAAGAAGGACGAAATATATTTTAGAAGATTTATATGGGTTTCGACCCGCAATGATGTCAATATATCCTAATTCTTCTGCCAGCCCATGCCGGACATTGACACATTAAAATGTATGTATCGCTTTCTCAAATTCCTCCAGGCATAGTTTAGAAATATCGTCCTCTCTAAGGCCCATCTTCCTTAAATGATACCTGAAATTATACTGTCCATGTAGTTAAAATGTGGATAAGTAAACTAATCGAGGCAGTCGCCCTTTAATTCCTCTTTGTCTTCCTCAAGAAAAATTATAAAATCGAAGCATTGTGCAGCACAACATAATTCATGTATCAACACATTAAGCCTTACTAATAATTAATAACCCTTTATAGTTTCGCCTTTAAATTTAAACAATGCCTATATTTGCAATACTTATTTCGCAATTATTGTGACTTGTTAAATTTTAAATCGAAACTAGAATTTGTTATATTTTTTTTATTTTCCTGAAATTGGAGGAATGTTTTTAGTAAAATACTTACTTTATGTACAAAATGTAAGTAAAACAAAACAGTTCAAATAAGCAATTAAAATATTAGCAATTACCTGTGCTATAAACTAATCCTTAAATTTTATTCTATTAGCTATATACCAACCTTGCATCTAAAAGCAATTACTTTTACGATGGATTGCAAAAGGAAGAACAGTATGAATACCAAATTCATGTATGTCAAGATGTCGGTATGTGTTGGCGGTGCATCGTGAAACTAAAAAAACAAAATACAATTTTTTTCGGTTTCGATTTTGATTACCCACTGCACATTGTATCCATTTTTAGTTTTGTGTGTTGAATTTTTGTGTGAGATATTACTACTATTGAAAGAGCTTGCAATTATTGCTGGTAAATCTGGACTCGTCTGTTTGCAGCCAACATAAATGTTTTCTGTATTTCTTTGGGTTATCATTTGACGAAGTAGGCGGGAATGTATTCAAAATATTTATTTCAAAACGAACAAAACTAGATTATGTATGGTATTTCTAATGATAGAAGGCGCACAATGAAAAATGGATATGGGGGATAGGTTGCTTACAAAAATAATTCATGGAGTAAAATTTATCTATAATTGTTCAATCTACTTTTATGTTAGCTACATGCAGCGAAGACACCTTTTACTACAAAAATAATTATGTCTTGTTTGGAAATTGAATGTACCAATTCTATTTTATTTTTACTAAAATGCCTGAGCTCGTTTTATTAATTTTATATTTTTAATAAAGATTCTAATGAGTAGTGAAATTCGTTGATTAAATATGTATATTATCAAAGTGTTGAAATTGAGTTGTGTATGGAATGTGATGTAGGTATTTGTGTTGCATGCAGAAGGCGGAAAGTATGTTGGGGCGAGGTGAACATGTATACATAAGCAATTATAGATATTTCAAGAAAATTTGTGAAGTGAAACATGCAAAATTTACAAACAATGGTGTCCTCACTTTTGTTTAATTCGGACTATTTCCGATTTTATAAAAACATAAACAAATTGACCATGCTGTGACAGAGATTCGTGCGAAATGTACGGATAAAAGCATGCCAAGGGCGGATCTACTTACTTTTTGTAACGTCTCAAATGCGCCCATTATCGTCCATATAATGATCTAAAACGTACCTTTTGATGGTGTACTTTTCGGATCCAAGGCGTAACCTATACTTTTAAAGATTAAATCAAACAATATCATTTTGCAAATCGTTTCCTAATAGTATGCACGATAAAATGATACAACCCCTGTGTTAAACTCGGAGCAGGTTTATTAAAATCACTAATTCTTTTCTGTTTTGATTTGTAAATTTCAGCTAGATGTACCTATATGGAAATTCCTAATTCGTTTCGAAAAACCCACCTTTACACCAAATCCGATTATTTTCAGTACAGTTTCAACACTGAACATTCCAGTAAACCCCATGTTGATATATTTTAAGGATTTTTCATACATATCGCCTTGGTTATGATACTGTTGAAATTTAATTACGATTAAAAATTATGTTTCGTGATATTTATTTTTTTTTTTAACTCTTAAACTTTAAAGGTGCTTTTTGGGAACTCAATTTCGTTTCAAGTGAAACAGTCTTTTGCTTTTAAATTGCAGTATAATTATAATTATAATTAATTATAATCGTGTTAGTTTTGTGTGTATGTTTTTATTGCACTACCTTTATATTTAAATTATTTTTAATTCAAACCATAAATGTTATACTCTTTATAAAGGACTTACAAAAAACAGAAAATTTAAATATAAAAAATATACTTTCCTTCTAAAATTCGCATTAGGGGTGTCAAAATGTTCAAATAATATTAGACATGCATTTACCATGGATTATTTTAATTGGCTTAGTAAAATATACAATAATGCATTCAGGAAAATATTTATATTAGTGAAATATTACAAAAAAAAATTGTTTTGAATATCTTACATACCTACATGTATTAACATTTTGTGCGTGCAGATGTAACTAGAAGGTACACCTGGGCGTGTTGAGGTCACATTCAGAAATGATATTTCAATACAAAATAAATAGATATTTGAATTCGCATGCCCCATTAAAAAATAAATAAATAAAAAATAAACAATATTTATTGAGTTCCAATATTTATTAATACGATGTACGGAGCTAGAATTATTTTTTAACATAAATATTTAGAAATACTAACTGAATTCCGCTGTAAAATGGGATAAAAAGGAAGAGGGAAAACTTTTTGCCTGGCATAAAGAAATTATAGCTTTCGCATTTTTTGTAAACTTAATTTAAATTGGAGACATTTTTTTAAAATTTTTTTTTCATCACAGATGCACGTTTTAATTTTTTTTTAACTGAATACCACAACAACTTAAAAGTTAAGTAGGTATTTATACCAAAGACAATTCTTTGGTTTTAAGAAGGAAGAGCATTGGCATTATAAGAAAAGCTTTAATAAGATTTTTTTTTATTTTAAAAAGGAAAGTAGGTACGTCTATTATTTTAACGTGTCTTTTTGGTATAAACTACCTATGTTTCATTAGAAACATTATGAATAAGTGTGCAAACGAAGACCAGACATGTAGGGACTATAAGACTACCACAAGAGACTTTTTTCTCGCCTTTTCAAGGGTAGATTTGAACTACCTATATTTATTAAACTGATTAATCGTGCAAACTCAAAAATCCTGGCATAATAACAAAAAAAAAAAGATCACAAGGCAACATCTTCTCATGAGTCTCATTTACATGGCCTTATAAATGGTCTAGACGAATTTTTGAACTGTTGCACAAAGCAAACTCATAATAATTGTTGAAAAAGTGTAAAAGTAATCATTTGAAAAACATATATAGGTAGGAATATACTGCCAACCATACAACAGAAATAAAATTAATAAAAAAAATATGAAATTACTTTATAATCAGTGCAATAACTTATTTTACTGGAAGCTTTAGAGTCTTTACAATAATTTAAGATTTTCTGTATTATTTTGTTTCAAAAAAAAGTGTGTTTAGTTTTAATATTTATTTCAGTTAGGAAAGAAAAATGAATGTTTGTGTTACTTTTATACATTGGATAAAAAGAATTGATTTCTTTTTATTTCAGAATGACAGAGGTAATTATTAAATAAGTGTTGTAGGTAATAGTTGTTAACATTTAGGCACGTTTGCTGATACTACTCATAGCAATTTAAGTTCTACTTAAATACCTTACGGCACGGGCTACTTTTTCCTTGTCATAAACTGCCACATAAGATTTTAAGTGGAACTTTAATCGCTATGAGTAGTATAAAAAAAAAAAAAAATTTTAAGTAAAAATAAATTTGAAAATACATACCTTCATCATAAGTAAAACCGTATTGAACACAATAAGCATCATTATAAAATACTCGAACGGTGTTGAGACTACTATCCGCCACACTTTGTACTTGAAAGTGTTCCGATTTTTCGGCATATATCGTTCTAGAGGTCGAGCTCCGATCGTAAAGTCTATGCAAGATTTCTGGTGAACGAGGAAATTTTTTTTCTTAATTTTCTGCTAATTAATTTTAAATGTATATAATTGTTAAGACATTGAAATCACATCTAATGTACTTTAGACAAGTGATAAATTATATAGGAACACGAACACTATACAATAGGAAATATGTTTTGGCAAAAAAGCTTTCAGTTTTTCACACAAAAAGTGAAAATTGTTGTCCCGTAATGGTTTCCAAAACTAATATCAACCAGCCTAATTCTCTTAAAACTATCATTTACCACACAATACTATACATATTTTTGTGTGTATGCAGCACGCTGCATGCAGACGCAGAGCTGTGGAAGTGAGTAGGTAACTGTGAAGTTCTGACCAGTTTTCGACCGGGTTGCAATAAAGTTTTTTTTTTTTCAAAAATGTTCTAGAATACAGGATGATGGTTAAGGGGTATTGATTATCAACATTTCTCACTATCAACTCCATATTGGCGACTCTGGACTGGGTGACCACCTGACCAACCCCTGGTTATTGTCGAATAAAAGATTCAATCCAACGTACTGTATGCGAAAGTCTCAAACAATTCTGCAGCACACTAATCGGCTCGTACCAGTTTACATAGCTTCCGGGGCAGATCGACAATATATCAAATTATCATTCTGAGGCAGATCCTGTAAAGATTCAAGTCGAGAATCACAATCATTTCATGGGCTTCGAAGCCGCATGTGATAGCATTCATAGTCAGGAGCTCCATTTGGCGTTGGCAAGGATCCGCCCACCATCTGGGACAAGACTTCACTATTGATAAAAACAATTTCAAGGAAGTTAAAAAGTTCATCTACTTCTTATTAAACATGAATTCTACGAATGACACCGTAGTGGATATCCGGCGAAGAACTACCTTCGGAAACCGTTGGTTCTTCGGTTTGCCTAAACAATTGGACTCAAAACTCTTAGCACTAAGGATGAAATGTATGCTCAATAATATCCTTAGCTTGCTAGTTTACACAATGGCACCAAGTGCTGGACGATAACCGGGAAAGGAGAGCTAAGTCTTTCCAACCGCGAATTCTATGAGCTGTACTAATATGTGGTTGAAGTCCTAAAAGACTACATTGGCTCGTCCACACCGAGCAAACGTACTATAATGCTCCAGCTAATAGATCTTCGAATCCCAGCCCTCAGTTTCGAGACGGTTCAAATCCATCGCGGATGCCAGGGCACTTGGACTGGATAACTGGTAGCAGAGCGCTCGAGATCCCAGAAGGTGGAAGGCTGCAGTGTCTCAGGCAGAAATTCTTTACAGGTCTGGAGCCTCTTAAGTAAGGAATTTCTATCCTATTGTACAAACATCCAAACAGGAAAATCATATGACCACATTTGTAGGTCATGCAATTCTTATGCTCATTATTTACAGCTACTACTTATGTACAACAAACATCACACGATCCACATATATATAACAAATAACATCTAACATTGAACTTACTTGATTTTTATCGATTTCACCATCTTGCAACTCAGCTTCGCCTTGATCTTGAAATGTAATGATAATCAAGGCCACGAAAATGTTAACGAAGAAGAATGGAAATACTATGAAATATACAATATAAAATATGGACATTTCAATCCGGAAATTTTGAATTGGACCCCTATCTTCATATGTGGCTGCCATTGAATGTTGAAGGACTCTACACAACGAGACGAAAAAAAGTAAACATTAAAATCTGTACCTTTGTCCAAGAATTAAGACGATATGGTTCGGTCTTGAGTTTTTTGTTTGCTAATTTTTTATTGAAATGTCTATATATCTTACTGAGGCCATCCTTCACCAGTCTGTACAGCGAATAATGTTAACATGGCAGTTGCTACATTATCGTAGTGAAAGTTTCGCGTTTTCCAAATCCGCCGTTCCTCTTTTGGTAATAGTTCATCTTCTTCATATTTGAAGAAGGAACCCCTGGTAAATATCAAATTTCGTGTAAAAAATTGTCTGCTTGTGTGGTATTTTTTTTCTTGTTTTTTTTTTACAAAAAAAAAAAAATCTTATCATGGTTGCAATTAGGCGTAAAAAAATAGGAAATGTTACAAAATCGACAGAACAAAACAAAAAATACACATAACGGTTTTTCTTCATTGAAAAGCTCAAAATACATTGATAGTTTACGATAGCTGGTGGATAGTTAGTGTAGAGTTTAATAGCGACATCACGTATATCTGGATCACATTTAAGCATTCTATACTTATAGTTTTATTTGTTGGGAACTAGCACATATATATGGGATTTAAAGCTTTCTTTAAGGATTAATTTTCAAGGGTCGGGAAGTGTTGCTTTAAGATGGGTGTCAGGGAGCACACTGCAGGCACAGATTGCGGACAAAAACAACTGAAAAGGTTTCCAAATAAAAATTCAATTGCAAACAGGATCTCAAGCTGGAGGATAGTTTCGATTAACTAACAAATTGTTTGGTAATTTTTTTTTTGTGTTTTCCAAAGATGACAATAAGCTCCAAAAATAATAAACATGAAGTTAATTAGCACAGGAAGCATTCCCCTTAGGATTTAATATAAATATTCTTTCATAAATTCTTATTTGCAACACTTGGTGTAGTTTGAGTAATGATTTCGAAGTGCAGAATTAGTTGCGTGTCCTTAATTAGTATACGTACTAGATACTCAAATGATTTTTGTTTCTACTGATTGCTGTAGCTCTGTGAATGATGATTAGCTTATTAAGAAATCTTCTGGCAGTAGTATGGTTGGTATGGTATACTTGTGTTACTTTTATATAAGCTTATTTCACACCTGATACAAGCAATAACACAATTCTAATTTAGTTGTTTGTTCTTTGTTGATTTGATATTTTCTCTTTGCAAAAGCTAGTGCGTAACTATGTTTGTTTTGCGTGAAGTCTTCCTGGGTGTACCAGGCGAAGCAATAACTATTATATATGTGGAAAGTGTGAAAGTACCTAAGGGAATTCTGACATTTTTTCTTGTTTGTTTTTGAGCTCAGCATAGGCTGGAGAATAGAATGCCTTATTGGAATTATATGAATCGAATTCTGAAGTGTACCTAGGTATGTTAGACTGAGATTGGAATAGTTTGCGGACTCCATTATTATTCCTAACGATAAGCATGGTTTCTAACCCTAAGCGGAGAATCTTGACAATCTGATTTCGGTTGGACACGTACTGCGAGATTTTTCAAGGAGCCTTATAAATCGCAGTGTTTCTCTGCTCTAAGCAACATATATATTCACTCTGATTTCAAAAATTAACGTCTATGGAAATAAAAATTGGGTTTATTATATTGGCCACGGGTATCTTTATAATGTTCTAAAAGCAAATTAAAAAAAAGCCTGTTTGATGTGTTGTTTGTAATTTGCGTGTCGAGGTCATTTCTCGACGAAACGGGCGCGTATTGAAAAAGCGAAACTTTACTCGATCCTGTCTTTGTATCTTTCGCATTTTTCGATTTTTTGTTTCTCGATTTGAAATGCGATTAGGCACAAGAATATTAAACAAAATAAAATACATAAAGGTATATTTATATATATCTGAAATGGTAAATATGATTTAAATAATTGTTCGTTTTGCTGGTAGCTATATATTAGAGTAATATTTTAAGTATATAACACAACAGCAATTGTTTATTCGAAAAATATCAACTACAGAGTTTCAACAACTCAACAATGAAAAAAATTATCAGAATACAATATGTCGGCCAATATAAAATTTTAAAGAAGAAATTAACGGATTAACAACCTTTTATGTGTTTTTTGGTTTAAGAGGAAAGTAAAAGTGAAAATATTACTTGCACTGAAGATAGACGTTTTTTTGTTTAACAAACGTACGATCATGATATTAAAAATCATATTTTCGTTGTTTAATTTAAAACTAGGATAAGGGAGAGAACTATTTTTCAAAATGAAATCCAATCAGTTGTGGTTAATTTGTTGTAATTGTTTGCGCAGGGAAACATGTTTGCTATGACCGCATAAACGAAAAAAAATATCATTTTCATAATGTTCCAAATTTTTCTGTTGCATTTTACGTATGGCTATAACTAGGGCCTTAGTCAAAAATATCTACATAAAAATACAAACTACTTAAACCAATATTTTAAAAAAATATTTAGCGAAAGGAATTTACTTAATTTTTTCTAAGTAAGAATATAAAACGGTAGAATTTTTAGACTGTTTTTAAGTTAATTTCAAAACATATTGTTTAAGATTTATTTTTACAACTTATTCGACAGGAAGGGTCGAATCGTTGCATTATACAGGCATTACATTTGACAGGCTTCTTTTTCGGATATCAAAGACTTCCTCAGGTTGAGATTGTTTGTTTGTTATATTCTTCAGCGCGATTACAAAAAGAGAATTTACAATGGACCTTTCAGGTCTCCAAATGTCAGGAGATCTTTTCCTTCGGACTGAACTGAATCTGATATTATTTGTAACTTAAAAAAATTATTTAGACTTACAACAATCTTTTTTTGGGTCCAGGTTAAATTTTACGATCTCTCAATGGCAGACTGTTACATACAAGCCGAATCAGTTGCCTCTCGTCGTACAATGTTACATTTTAAATCATATTGAATAAAAGCGAACTACAACTGTCTGTCGTCAATACAAGTTTATTTTTATTATTATTGAGGTATTAATTTATAGTTTTGTTTATTTATATACTACGGCATTTGAAACAAATTAAAAAACTTTATTTTAAGAATGCTATTTTCTTTGATTTTTAAAATCGCGACGCGCCTTATTAACAAAAATTTTTTTCAGCTTCACTTTAAGTTTGCGTAGCACCAAATTTTGCGAAATTTGTTTTAAGAATATAGAATCGAAAATACAAATGACTGTTACTAAGGCGAGCTCACTGGACCTTAATAACAATGGTGGATTATTTCCTATTATTTGAGGATTTCACATAGTCAATCCTAAATGATGACTATTTTTCCTTAAATTCAGATGAATGTTATTTCATGTGATTGGTTTCATTTTGTGGAATCTATTAAGGCAATTTAAGCATACGTTTCGTTCTTTATTGCTCTGTAGGTACTATAGCGCTTTTAATTTGAGTTTAGGCCATTACTGATTTAATTTGAAAACACACTTCTTGTTTGTAAAAGAAAATAATTTAAAATCAAACCTAATACAGTAATACGTAAATTGTCATCAAAGTAGGTATTTTTTAGGCTGAATCTATTTTTGGTTCTATTAGGTAGGTATAGAGATAAGAATATAGAGGTAATGCTAAAAAGATTAAATATCTACAATAGAGTCAGAGTGAAACACAGTTTGGTTTTCTACAACTAATATTGGTAATTTTAATTTTTTTAATTTAATTTAATTTTGGTGGGGGCAATACCCCCATATATTTGGCTTAATACAAGCTTAAACTAAGATTTATTCTTAAAGTAACAACTTAAAACTAAGACACTTAAACTAAGTGAAAAGCCTTAAAACTAAGACTTAAAAACAAGGGGAATGGTGAAGGAGATCGAGTTTGAGGTGGGCAGAGCTGCGGTTGAAATCGAAAACAGAAAGGTTGGAATGGTATGTGCATCATTTAGATAGCGTTGGTAGAGAGAGTTATAAAGCTGGGAAAAATTAAGATAAATACCGAGATAGTTGGAATAGTCGGAAGAAGAACCAGTGCGGAGATATACTGTCCATAGCTTATTTCTTTTGTTACGTAAGGATCGAAGTCTTCGATTATACCACGGGGGGAATTTAATGAAGTTCTATGTCGAGAAAAGGGAACATAAGAGAGAAATAGAGGTAAATAGCTCTCTGTAAAACATGGAAAGAGCATCATTTAATGATAGATTAGCAAAGTCGAAAGAGCATCTTCTGAGATAGGCATTAATTTTTTGGAAGTTAGCTTTGTGAAAGTCGTAAGAGGAGATGACTGCGGAAGAACTGGACTGGAGTGGAGAGTTGTGGAAAAATGAAAGAAGAAGAGGGGGATGAAGGTTATAAATAGTAGATAGAGAAAGGGTACAATGTGCGACTGAGGAGTTAATGGGATCAGTTGTGAATATTAGGTCTAATTGCCTACCCATGTAGTTTGAGACCCCGCTAATTTGGCATCTAAGAAGAGACATTCCTTAGTTGATTTGGCATTTGAAGCAATGAAGAAGGATTCATCATCTGATGGCGACCAGTGCAACTGAGGCAGATTAAAATCGCCGAAAATGATAATATTGTCAAGGGAGTCAGATGAGTCCATTAATTTGTCAATCGCGTCGATGGCAAGTTGGTACGATTCTATAGGATGGGCTGGTAGAATATAGAAGCACATAACGTACAGGGACCTCTGGGGAAGTGTTATTTTTATTGAGACAAAGTCAAGTTTTGGAGATGAGGAAGTAGCAAGGGGGGATGAGTCAAGGCTATTGTGGATGCCCAGTAGAACACCTCGACAAGGAGAATTGTTTGTAGGGCGGGTAATTTCGTCGTCACGAAAGACATTAAAGGAAATAACTCTTGACTCTTATGTCGGGGATTAGGTTGGTTTCAGTAAGGCCATATATATCGAATGGGAGAGCATATGCGATTGGCGTAGAACAGCACTGGTTTTCGAGCACAGGCCTATTACATTCTGGTAGTAAAAGGTAAGAGGAATATTGTATACCGGAGGTAGATGAAGCGACGGTGGTATTGGTAGTGGAAGAGTTTGAGATGGGCGCAGATCAGTTTGTTTTTTTTGAACTCGGCCTCTAGAGGGTAGAGAAAATATATTTTTTGAAAATAATTAAAATGCGACAGAACGTAAATCTACGCATTTGCGTATATTTTTTCAACGCTTTCTATTTTTATTTTCAACAATTGTAGGTGGTAGATCACTCATTCTGTTCGAGTATATCGATCACCTACGAAACGAAGTTCATTCGTATTTACGTTGTATCGCTAAAGAAAAATAGTCACGCACTGCTCCATTCAATTTCCACATACAGAAACACATTTGTAGAAAAAAGGGAAGTTACACATATATTTTACACGCGGAAAAATTCTACAGGACTCTTAGTAGTTTTTTTTTTAACAACAAATCATAAACCGATAAATTATCTAGCATACACCGACAGAATAGATTGATTCGTTTCAATTTGCATTTTTTTTTTTTTTTTTGTTTTTTTCAAACTACAAACCAAGGAAAAATGATAGAAAACAAAAAACAAGACACGGATTAAGCCAATTAGATTATGTCAAATATCTAAGCACAATACACACACACATACATATAATATCTTTGTACCTATATACATTCCTATAGTAGCGTCAAGAAATCTAATAAAAATGTTGTACAAGTATCCCACGGAAGTTTTGGCGCTTCAATCGTTCAATAATGAAAACTGGCTTGTGCCGTAAATTGATTTAGACTGAGCTTTAAGTTCTTATCTTATATTTGAACGAACGAAATTGATGTGATAAACAAAAACAAAAGTAGGTAATATTTTTTGAATTTTTTTGCATATTTGCTATTGAATTGAATTATGAATTTTGTCAAGAAAATAATTTGTATTTTGGACTGGTTGCCATATTTCATTTTTCGTCCCCTATTACTATCTAAGATTTGTTACCTATAGTGATTTTCAATTGCAAGATGCAGTGACCACTCCTTTATTATGTTTTGTATTTAACTGCAAACACTAAATTGTACTTGTGTTTGCTTTTCCAACTAATTTACGATAACTTTAGTCATTGATAAATTCCAAGATCAGGTGTATATCACTCTTTGTAA